>JACCIC010000129.1:465000-795000 GCA_018907035.1 Sycobia sp. Sy_11
GCGCATGCGCAGTGTCGCCTATATATATATATTCCTATATACATGTGGTCCCTACACCACTCCCCACCATTTTTCAATTTTTCTTAACCTAGGAAAAATCGTCGCATCTCTATAAGCTAACCTAACCTCTGGGACGTGGAGGATGGAGATGAAGGTTGGAGTGAGGAAAAAACTGTTTTTCTTTTTTCTTTTTTTATATTGTACTTAATTCTACTCTACATACATATAAGTGAGTTCTACGCTTAGCCTATCTTGGTACATACTACATATTAGCCTATGCTAATTCTCTTCACGCATGTCACGACTCGCGGTGAAGAAGTCCGCGCCATGCGTGATGCTAACTCTTTCTCTTTCCAGTTGCCGCAACCTGCTCATAGGCAGATTCACCCTGCACTTACTAGTGTGCGTATGGAAGGCGCGGTTGCAACGGGCCATATTGAATATATATTGTTCATTTGTGGGCCGTGTCTTTCTCTTACGGAGTTTATTGTCCAGCCGAATGTGATTCACTCCGCGTACACTAATGTCCAGAAGGAGCGCGTTTATATTCGCATAATAGTCCTTGTTTAGCATTTTGAGATACGCGAAACCATCGAAGTGCAAGGTAGAGGCACGATAATCCCGTGCATCTCTATTTCCTGAAGTGCTAGCGCGATTGCCAGTATATTGAGGATCGAGTCCTCAGCAAAAGGGTTGTTGTTCAACCGCAAGGACGTGATGGTACGCGATTCTTTTAGGATTGGCATTTCTGAATACACGAATTTGAACACACGCAACACGTTTTGTCCTGAGCACACGGCCGCGAATATCTCGCTGAAATGCACCTCCCTATCGAGATATGTACAGTTATCGAAGTTAAACTTTAACAAAGTCTTGTTTGACTGATAAAACACGCTATTGGTTCAACGTACACCTTCGTGCACTTCACGATTTCGAGGCAACAGAGATTTGCGAAATAGACTGTGCTCAATCCTTTACTTGTAGGAAGTTGTCACACGTATCTCTCGCAGTTCCTAACGATAGGTGAGACACCTTGAAGGACTGTGAGATCACCCCGACAACCTCTACATTAATTTCTACGTCGGTGATGTCGAGTCTGTCGAGGTTTATGGCAGTGCGCTCTGTACGTCCAATCTGCGTGCAAAGTATGCGCTCTACTACTCCGACGTCGATTTCAACGCGACTATTTTCAAATGACATGGTTATTAATCGGTAACGCTCGACGTCCTCGATCATGCGAGCTACGGCACTTTCGCCGCTGTATCGCTCTGTGTCTACACTAAAATGTACGATTGCCCCATACAGATATTTAGAGTAATCCAGCGCACGGTATAGGTGTCTGAACTCGCTCGCGCTGAGCGATTCAACGATTTTACCTACTGCTTCCGTGTAGCCGAGTACCTGTTGTATCACCGGATGCAACGGAGGTGCGCGAATCAAGTTGACTGCTGGGCAGTCGTCGACGGCAAACAGCGCTGGTTTGATCCTGAACGAGCTAGGAAGGCCTCGACGGTATTGCCACTTGAGAGCGCTCATATATGATTTAGTCTAGAGCCGGCATGATGTCTCCAGGCTAGCGGTGCGTAGCGTCGCGGTGTTGGAATGTCTGTTGCAAAAGACTTTCTCCACAATAACGTCGCGAAAGCCATCGTTGTCAAGGAAGATCGAGATTCGCGATGTTCCCTTTTCTG
The DNA here is from genome assembly GCA_018907035.1 of Sycobia sp. Sy_11. Lineage (NCBI taxonomy): Eukaryota > Metazoa > Arthropoda > Insecta > Hymenoptera > Epichrysomallidae > Sycobia > Sycobia sp. Sy_11. The sequence continues at coordinate 466,692 of JACCIC010000129.1, forward strand.
CTCGAAACGCGAATATTATACACAAATAGCCGCAGGATGGGTTGTCCTTTTATGACGAGTCTTGGGTGAGTATAACCACGGTCGAAGCGTTCTTTAGAAAGGGTTTGCAACATCCCTCTACACATGCGTCTCGACTAGGGGATTTTACGCAATATGTTAGGACGATGTTTATCCCGGTGGTTCGCGTCGCGTAATTGCGTTGTCCCTGACACCAAGAAATCTACCTAGGACAGGTTGCTGCTGGGGACATTTCAGAATCCCTCGCGGCTGAGGTGCTGAGCGTCATTACTCGTAGCTTTCTAGTGCGCCATCTGCCTCGGAATCGCTGCTGGGGTCGCGACCGTCGATTGATCTATTTTCGTCGAATAACTCGAGTCGTTGTCCGACTCACTTTCTTCTGAATTACAGCTATCGCTAGATCCGTTTTCGTCTGAGCCGCGGCTATCGCTGGGCTCGCTATCGCTGGACGGTTCGTGCCCGTCGCTTGATTTTTCGTAGTCGCTCGACTCGATGCCATTGCTTCGCGTACTGGCTCGATCGCGCGACGACGTGCATGTGTCGCCTTGCGGCGGTGATGCTATATCGTCATCGAAGAGGTCCTCGCGGTGCTCAATGTCTTCGTTGAGGTAGTGCGCGAGCTTGACGCGTTCGATGGATACTGTTCGCGGGCATCCATTTACGTCGATGTGTATCGTCTTGCCGTCCGGTGCACGCTCGATTATCCTATGTGGGCCGGAGTATGGTCGGCATAATGTCGGCCTATTCAGATTGGTTTGCATGAATACATGCGAGCAGCTATCCATCTATTTATATACGAATGGCTTACGTGCGCTTTTGTGATCTACCTTTGCAGGATGCACTCTGAGCATAAACGATTTTAATTGGCGTAGGAAAACGCTTTCGCCAGGTTCTATACCGTCTTTTAGCTAAAATGATCCTGGAATTTTTAGCGTGGTTCTGTAAAGGTATTCTGCCTGCCTTACTCCTATATCCGCGCGTATACGTATGCATAGGCCGAGTAGTACCATCGGCAGTGCCTCAGGCCAGTCTGGGTTATCACCCTCTCACATAAGTGCGGCCTTAAGGTCGCGGTGCTACCTCTCGACCATGTCGTTCGCGGCGGGGTGATACGATGTTGTGTGTATCCGTTCGTAGCCCGTGAATTGTAGCATCTCATCGAATAGCCAAGATACGAACTGCCGGCCCTGATCTGTGGTGATAACCTCTGGAGCGCTCTGGCGTACGACCTAGTGGTTCATGATCGCGTCAGCTACTGTACGCGCGGTCGTGTCCGGTATTGGAATGATTTCGGGCCATCGCGAATACCGATCGATCATTATCAAGATATACTGATAATCATTACTCGCGCTTAGCGGACAACTATGTCTACGTGGATGTGTTTAAAACGAGCATCCGACGCGATGAAATGGTCCGATAACGGCTTTTTGTGTCTGGTTACTTTCATCAATTGACACTCTACGCATTCGTGCCATCTCTTATGAATGTCACGACTCATTTTTGGCCATACGTATTGCTGGCATATGAGCCGATCTGTAACTTTACCGCTCAGATGCGAGCTGTTATGAAAAAGTTGGCACACCTCTTCGCGCATATATTTGGGTATAAACGGCCTAATTGTGTTCTCGGTGATATCGCAATAAAATGGCCTCTGCTCGTCGTCGTTGAACGTAAGCTGTCGTAGTTTTAACGGATGATCGCGGTTTCACAGAATGTGGTACAGCTCGGGATCCGAGTCTTGTTGCTGAACATGAATTTCAGCCATCGTGGCTGACGCTTGTTACTCTGCAGGTGTTTCTGACCGCTGCCTTCGTTTGGCTCGACGTGGCTCGAAGCTACATAGCTTGACCTAATTGAGGCCTAAGCAACACGTCCTGGTATGCTGCCACTGCTGGGCAAGGTTGCTGTGCACGTGGTGCGGCACTAACGGCTGCATTTGTTGGGCTCGGTGTCGCTAGGCGTATCCTTGATCGTGCTCGCTGAGAACGTGGTGGCGGTGCGCAATTTTTGCACGTCGAAAGTTGCTGGTTTCTTGTTTCCGAAACAGTGATAATTAATGAGCTATGCACTTTAACAATCCTCTTTTTGTCTGATTTCCCAGCTCCTGCTTGAGTGGGCGTCCTGCCTTTGTTGCTGTTGGACGCTGATGCAGCGTCGGGGTCACCAGTGTGGGATTTTGCCCTAGGACTGGGTTAAGGTGTGTGAAAGTCCGCCTCCCAGACTGAGCGGATGTAGGATGGTAATGACAAAAGATGCACGAGTGTGATAACTATAATTTATTAATAATGCTGGATGCGCATTCTCTGAAGCACGTTTATCCAGCTAGCTTGCTACACAAGGAGAGAGGGAGACGCGCCCGCTGCCGCGTGCTTGACCCTTGCGGCTTTTCACTCCGCGTTGGGGCGCCGCTACTATTACATGGTGCATACCTCTGTATGTACTCAGCGCATGCGCAGTGTCGCCTATATACATTCCTATATACATGTGATCCCTACAATAAATTTCAGCGTATTCTTCAAAGAAATCAAAATCATGAAATTTATACAATTATATCTATATATACTATTCAAAACTAATGGAGGTTCAAAAAAATGAATTTGAAAATCATATCGTAATGTAAATTAATTATGGTTTTTTATAATACAAAATCAATCAAAATAAATTTAAAACGAATGGAATAAGTGTTGAAAACGCTTATGATAAATTCATATTTTTGTATAAATAAATATATCAAAAAATAATAAATTTATGTATTTAAATTAAATCTTATTAAATTGAATAAATAATTTTTATCAACATTATTTATTTTTTATAAAATTTTAATTTAATACTATTGTCATATCATCTTGATACTGTTAGTATTTATTTACTATTTATTCTACAATTTAGTTTAATTTAATATTAATATTAATTTAATAATAATTATTAATAGAATGTATTATGTTTTCAATAATTGTAATAAATAAAATATCCTCTAAAATATCCAAACTAGATATTTATATTATTTTCTGATTTTTAATACTTTTAAAAATATTTAGTTGATTATAATTGTTATTTCTTTGCTAATTTGTATGCAAACATAGTTTCACACCTATAAATCGAAGCCGTTTACAATGGCGAATAAATGCAATTCATATATTTATACATTTATAGATGAGGGGCTACTCCGATTAAGAGTCAAGTACTCCAAAAGTTCCCTTTCGGCTCTCGTCGAACTGTCTTGCTTCTCTTCTGTAATCCAACGCCAAGTAAACAGTACATCCAATTTCATCTATATGACTGTGTCAGCGATAAGAACGAGAGTCAAATAGAACTGGAGAGAGCTAAAGAAAACCAGAGAACGTCGAATCTCATTATATATTTTTATGTAATTCATAGATATTCGCGATTTAATATCTAATGGAGCTTTCTTGAGATAAATACTTTTTAATAAATTCTATTGTGCACAGGCATTTTATTGCCCATCATGACCACTTACAAAAACCATCTGTGCCGCGCCAAGCTCAAACATGCTTCGCTTTTCTAATTGCACATTTTTTATTGTTTTAAAACAATAAATTATTAATAAATATTTAAATTTTATAAAACAAATTTTTAGGTACTCCTAAGCAATGTTTTTTATGAAAAAATTAATTTATAATTTTTTAGAATGAGAATCAAAGAAAGGGTGTCCAACATGCCCCACATTCGCTTATTGAGTTAGTCCTCTGACCCTATTTGTCAGATAACTTTTATACTTACATTTTTTGACCACGGCTTACGAATATTATTATACAAAAATTGTAGACGGAAATTAAATATTTATTCCCAAATCCATGAAAACTCTATAAAAATCCTGGTTTTCAAATTTATTTTAAAAAATAAAAAAAGTTGTAAAAAGAATGAAAAGTAAAATCATAGAGCATATCAAAATACATATTATTTTATTCTATTGATTTTTCCAATGCAAACGGTATTTTTGAAGAAAACTTTAAAAGTTCCAGCTCGTGATCCTCTGAACAATTCTACGTTTATGAGAAATAGAAATAAATACCTTCGAAGACATTATTCTCGAGAAATGTTGATTGTAAAAAATAAATGAATGGTATAAGAAAATCTATTATGATAAGATATACAACTATTGTCTGAAACTTTTTTGTAAATAAGTACACTGAAACAAAATTTGATAATTGTAGATATACATTTCTTCAAATCCAAAGAACGAAATATTTCTTTAATATAAAGAACTTTCTATCATTATGAAAATATAGATTTAAATGCATTGAGTGATTTAGTTGATACGAAATTTGTTTAATTAAAAAAAAACTCATTAATTGTCCAATAAGAAATTATTGAAATTCACTAAATGAAATGAATGAACTAATTGTTAAATTAAAAAAGTATGTATGTAAATGAACAAAATTTTAAATTAAAGCAAATACCCATAGAAACAAAATATAACACAGCCGATTAATGTTATTAATTGAAAAATATAAAAATAAATAACATTTTTTGTCCGATATTATGTCCTAAAAAATCATGCACTTTTCACTAATGTGCACCTTTTCAGAAACAAAACTAATTAAAAGTGTTCTTTGTCTGAAGTTAACAATTAAATAATTTCTATCTTTCAAATATTTGAAAAAATATATATATTTGATGGTTTGATTATAATAACTATATGTTTATATATTTTTAATGAATACGTTATTTTTATCTTTTTGATTCTTATGTAAAACATTTAAAGTATTATATTTAATGTCTAATGATTCTTATTCTAACAAGAACAATTATATGGCAACAAAATCTAGATTCGCTTAAAAAATTAACCTTGAGATAATCATAATCACCATTGCCAGCAATTGATATATGTTTATAATATGAATAAATCTAGAGAAGCAGGTAATTATAAACCAAAAAATTATTTCCAAAACTTATTTGATAAATTTTCATATTTTTGGAATTTCTATATATATATATATATATATATCTAAAGAATAATTGTTAATTATCGTTACTATATTTTAATATAAGAAATTCCATAATGATTTAAATATCTTTTGAAATTATATAGCATTATATTTATACTTCATGCTTTTGTAAAACAACATTTAGCAATATTTAATATTTACATCACATATATTATATCTATATATATTAGTAATATGTATCAGTTTAAAAGTTATTCTATGAATATTAATATTCCTTATCAGAAAAATTATTAAAAATGACGAGAATGCCGTACAGCATTGCCATATGCCCGTAAGAGTAACGTATTCTTGAGCATTGACAGCTACATTTTACTCGCAATTACTCGCGACAGAGCACGGCAATGAAATTCGATCCTGTAATAAGAAACCACGATACGAACACTCTTTCATCTCAAACATCGAGCGCTAAATAGATGTATTATGCACATATGATCGTCTGAAAATGTAGAATAATATAGCTTTTTTTATAAAACCTATAATAAAATATATAAGGTAAATGAATATATACATATATTTATTCATAATAGTTTTTTAATCCTGTATATATATGTGTAACGTACCTATCTCCCTCGGGATAGCTTACGCGATATTATTCCAGGGTAATTTGAGAGGGGCGGAAGTATATTCGGAATCGGAAGGCGGATCGGGAAAATAATTCTACAACATAGTATATATTTTAGAAAAATATAAAAATAAATTTATTCAAAGTAAAATAATTCAAATTGTCACGGTTCTGTAAGAAAAAAAATAAAACAAAATAATTACTTGATAAACTTAGTATAATATATATATATATATATATATATATATATATATATATATATATATATATATATATTCGGTATGAATAATATTTTAATTAATTATATTAATTTATGGTGAATTCGTTTTAGAACACCCGTTGTATATGCTGGAATGTGCGCCAGTATAAAGTTTGCGCGTTCCCCTACCGCAGTATTCGATGCTGGCGTATGTTGTTCAACGAGAGAGTACGGTAGTGTACGTGCGGCATGTATTAGAGGGGGATAGCGGCCGCCGGCCTAATACACTTGACGTGGCTCTCTCTCGCCGCGTGTAGTGTATCCCCTCTAACGTAGCTTTCGGATTTAAGCTTAGTGATAGAGAGAGAGAGAGAGAGAGAGAGAGAGAGAGAGAGACTATGTATTGCGTTCTCTCTCTACGCTTCGGTTTTCAGCGGTCGCGTCGACTACCTTCGACAGTAGTCGTCGCGACCTTTGCCCGCTTTCGGTATGTTTATCGCGTTATAATATATTAATTTAATTTCGGTTTTGTTACATTTTCGTGTATTCTATCACTTTGACTTTATATTTAATATCGATTTAACTTATAATTTTGATCATATCGCGAGTTTATACTACGGAAAGAAATAAATTATTATTATTTAATTTCTTTCGTGTGTGCGCGGTGTTTGTGTATCGTAGTTGCGATGAATTTGCGCGGCCATGTTTTTGGTCGTCGAATCACCCTTTTTGTTCGGAAGCGCGGAACGCGTGCATATAATAATAGAGTGTATATAGTGTATAAAAATGTGTATAAATATAAATATCTGTAAAAAAAAAAAAAAAAAAGTGCGGATACATACAATGTTTTTTCTCTGAACATGTTATGCATCGGACATGTCCAGTTAGCGGATTAATCCGCATGTGGGACCGCCGGTTCTCAATCCATTGGCGATGCCGTACGGCCCCCAGACGGAAAAATAAAGTTGATTAATTATCATAAATAAATGCTCGCCATGGGCACGGGTCATCCGTCGGGGTCAAGCCGTGTGGCTTGTATTCCGGCACGGGAATCAACAGCATCCCCAAACAGTTTTCGTCGTCGATTGGTGGTAATAATACCGTTGCTCGTCGGTAATTCTCGAGGTAATCCTCGTCGGTCTGCGGTGATATTGGAAGAGCCGCAGGTTTCGGATTGACCTCGATAATCGATTGTAAGTGTCGACACTCTACTTGCCTACGAGGCAGTCATGCTGGAGGCACCACTAGACGCGGACATACAGGTACGCGTAGCATATTATTAAGTTCCTGCCCGGCGACCAGCAGGTGGCGCTGCGCCCGAAGAAGTTGTTTACGGAACATTTCGAATTGTAATGTGTTCAGTATGCCCACATAACTAGGACTGAATATTAATTTCGGGAATAATAATTTTAATTTAATTTTAATTTAAATTTAGCCTTCCGGGGGTTAGTTTTCTATTTTCCCTTGGACGGCATTGCTATTTAATATGTATCGTTTATTTGGTATCGGTTTACAAGGTATGAATATATATATATATATATATATATATATATATATAACATTTTCGGTTGGAATAAATAAAAAGAAAAGAAGAAAAGAGAGAAAAAAATAGTCAAATAAAAAAAAAAACAATAAAATAAAAAAAATAATATTCATTGACTATTCTTTCTTTATTTCTTCCTCCTTTTTATTTTCTTACTTTTTTAATAAAAAAATCAGACGCTAATTATTTTTTTCTTTTACAGATTTATTCGCTTAGATCAGACTTAGTAACGCTGTAGGTGCCTTTATTTTCCAGCCTGGCGATGATCCTTCTTTCTCCGCGTCGTCGTAACCGTCTATTCGCTCGCCGTCGTTCCTGTGCCGCTGGATTTCTTAGATTGAATAGAATTCTGTGGCCAATTTTCATTATTTCGGCCATTCCGAAAATAATATCTATAGGTTGTCCGGGTATTGTGCCAAAGTAACTAATTCTGATTTTATTTTTACAGGAATATTCTACTTCCAGCGCATATGTGGATTCGATGCTCACGGAATCGGCGTTGTATAATGGGTCCCGGTTAAGATGGAGACCCGCTTCCCGTAATACACGCCGAGCGCCTCTTCTTTTTAGGATTCTACCTATCCATTCTGATGCTGTGGTCATTAGTGCCTCAGTGTTAATCAGGGCATGGAATTGGAGTCCATAACACCTGATTAGGACACTAACTTCTCAAAAGCGTTGCAGAGCTCCTGCTCGTTCGGGTGCTGCATTGTAATTGAGTTATTGGGCCTCTCGACGGCCCTTATATAATAATTTCACGGAGGTATGCTATATGGATTATTATAATGTTCTCGTAGGTCTTTTATATGTATGTGTTTAATAATCTTGCCTTTATTATCTTTCAGATCAAACATGACAGAGGATATCTTCTTGCAGATAATAAAGAGACCCATGTATTTTGGAGCTAGTTTTGCATTAAACGCTCCAATTTTATTAGATAGCTTGTAAGATCGTTTATATACTAGATCTCCGATTACAGGGTTCCAATTTCGGCATTTCATGTCGTAGTATCGTTTTTGTTTTTGAAAGCCTTTTGCCAATTGGCTGTGAATAAGTTCGATTCTTTTCTGCGGTAATGTTATTACTTTGTCCGTATAATTGAAAAAGGGATCCGGGAGTTCTTAACTCACGCCCAAAATTCAAGTAAGCAGGTGTAAAATCTGTGGTTTCAGATGACGCGGTATTATAAGCAAATTGTAGCTCATGTAAGTGATTATCCCACGTCTTATGATTTTTATCTATATATTGGGAAATCGTAGTTTTAATTACTTTATTTTCGTTTTCTACTGGATTACACTGTGGTGTGTACGGTGGCGTTCTCTTATGCTGCATTCAGGTTTTCTGCAGCATAGTTGTGAATTCTTTGGAGATAAATTGTCTCCCATTATCGGAAAGAATTATTTTTGAGCAGCCAAAACTTAGTGTAATCTGTTATTTTACGGCGAACGTTATTGCTTCATCTGTTGATTTAATTTTGTTCATCTCGGAAGTGATCCGATGAGATCTACAGCCACAATATCCCAAGGCTGTTCGACTAGAGTTGCATGTACTTTACCGGCTGGTATTTGTTGTTCCGATTTAAACTTTTGACAGTTCTCGCAATTTCGCACATATTTAGCCGTCATACGGAGCATTCTAGGCCAGTAATAACTTTTAGATATTTTTATTAGTGTTTTCGTAATTCCAAAATGTCCGGCAGTTCGATAATTATGTTCTTCATTTAAAACTCTCTTTTGTTCAGCTCTAGGCACACACATTTTCCACTGTAGATTTTCACTGGTATTGTGGAAATCTAAGGTATGTAAAATGTGTTTGTACAATCGTCCATTTTTAATACAAAAATCTGGATAGCTTTCGGGATCGTTTTCCACATTTTTGTACGATTTATCATACCAATCTTCTACTTTAATTTCGGTGACTTTGACTGCTAATGGCTATCGAGATAGTGTATCGGCTAGTAAATTATCATTTCCTGGACGGTATTTAATTACAAAATCAGATTCACTTAATTCGAGTGCCCAGCGGGCTAAACGATCAGACGGATTTTGATATTATTGAACCATTTCAACGATTGTCGGTTTGTTAATACAATGAAGTGATATCCTTCAAGATAATCACGCAATTTCCAGACACCCCATTTTATTGCTAGCCATTCTAGTTCGGTGGCAGAATAATTCTTTTTAGCTGGGGTGAGCGTTGGGCTAGCAAATGCGATGATTCTTTCACTGCTCTCATATGCTTATGTAAGCGCTGCCCCCAATTCTTCTTTACTGGCATCCGTTTGCAGAATAAACAGGCGGCTCCAGTCTGGACAGTAAAGGATGGGTGCATTTGTGAGAAGCTGCTTGATTTTGTCAAATGTATCTGCTTCTCCCCAATTCCACTTAGCTTTTTTCCTAGTTAAACGGTGTAATGGTGCAAGAACATTTGAGATATCTTTCAGAAATCTTCTATACAATGATATCAGGCCCATAAATCGTTGAATTTCTTTCATATTTCTTGTTGGCGCTCAATTAAGTACGGCAGCCACTTTCTCCGGATCGGTTTGTAGACCGTTTTTGTCTACTATATGTCCTGGATATTTTAGACTTGAGCGGGCAAAATGGCACTTATCTGGATTTGGTTTCAGTTTTGCAATTTTCAGGCGGTTGAAAACTTCTTTCAATTTTTGAGGCATAATTTTTAGACCACAATTGAGCATCACCTCTTAATAATTCTGGAAATCTGTTCAGAATTTGTTGATCGGACAAATTATATGCTCGTTGTAGTTCGTGGATCCTTTCGAGAAAAGAATGTAAGTTTTTGCCATCAAAATGGCAATTCCACTTTCTCATTTGGTCCATCACTTTGGCGTTTTCTTGTACAGCAGTTGATTGCTGTACATAAACAGTAGCAGGCGGAGTCCAATAAGGTGTATTCGATGCAGGACGTGCGATGACAGAACTGGAAGTCGAAGCGGCAGCCTGTTGATTAAGAAGCTGTATACGAAGTTGTTTGAATTCTTCTTCGATTTCTGCTAAATCGTGCGTGCGGTTGAGATCTTCATTGAAGTCTTTCTCATCTTCGGATTTATCGCTATAGAGCTCCGGGTGAGCCCGTACATGAGCAATTAAGCACTGGCGCAAATATGCTTTTGTGCCGTCTACTTGCAAATTATTTTTTGCGAGTTCATTTTCTATTTATTCTTTTGACGATTTATAAATCCAGCTTACTCTGGGTTTTGCCATTTTAGCAAGATTTTAATTTTATCAGAAACGACAAAACAAAAAAAATATACTGTGTAATACTTTTAATTTTTCTGGAATGAAAAAAATAATTTATTTTTATTTTTTCTACGAGAAAACTATTAATTCAGTTTTCTATTTTCAAAACGATTAATTTTATTGTAATTTCGATATGTGTTACTTCGTGCTTCGGCTCAACACGCCTTAGCACCTAGTCGCTCAACACGCCACTAGGCTATTTTCACACAAATCGAAAAAATCTGGTTTTTGTATAATAATTTTAAAATTTTCGTTCAAAGAAATTATTTCGTTATTACAGAAATAAGAAATTTAATCAAATATTAATTTTACGGATTTATTAAACTTGTCCCTGTTCGAGCGCCATGTAACATTCCTAACCCACTCGGGATAGCTTACGTGGTATTTTTCCAGGGTAATTTGAGAGAGGAGGAAATATATTCGGAATTAGACGGTAGATCGGGAAAATAATTTTATAATATAACACAGGATATTTTGTTTCGAAAAATATATAAAAATATACATAACACTCCCCTAGAAGTTGTTGCAAATCATCTGGAAATAGCATTCTATCATCCGAACACGAAATTCCCCGTAAAGTTGATCCGACATACTGCATATATAAATCGTCTTGAGGCAACGGGATATAGTAATCAACCGCTCATACACGCCAATACAATATTTCTCAGTAGAAACTGTATTGAAAATGTGTATTTATAATATGTACAATATAATATACATAAAATATATATTACATATTTCGCATATTTTCGTTTTTTCAATTAAATACCGTGAATATTTTCGCAGTGATGCCAACTGAAATTCAAGCGAAATGGTATGGCGAATAGCATATTTTTTAAGCAGACAATGGATATTTCCTTTTTATGCAGGACTGACGATATATTTTATATATATAGTTTCGAACTAAAAAACAACAGTCTCTTGTCACAATTCTGAAGTTAATATATAATGTATAAAAACAAAAATATAATTTGTCGTCACAAACTATATTCAGTATGATTTGTATCACAGAACCGTTTTATAAGAGAAGGAGAAAGAAAGACAGAGAGAGATAGAGATTGAGAGAGAGAGAGAGAGAGAGAGAGAGAGAGAGAGAGAGAGAGCGCGAGAGATAGAAAGAGATTTTCTCACGTAAGAGAAAATAAATTTACAAAACTCAAAAGAAATCCATAAGGTGTGAATATAGTAGATTAAAAGGGCATGAGATAGCTGACACTTGTAAGATGTTATACGAACGTGTAAAAAATATTTTGCACCAACATTTGTATATGGAAAAGTTTTGTGCAAGATGGATTCCGCGTTTGCTAACAGTCGACCAAAAATTGATTCGAAAGAACATTTCTACCGCCAATTTTGCGTTGTATAAGCGTAATCCAAGCGAATTTGTTCGTCGATTCGTAACTGTTGACGAAACTTGGGTCCACCACTACACTCCTGAAAGCAAACAACAGTCTAAACAGTGAATTGGACCAGGGGAACCAACTCCAAAGAAGGCAAAAACAATTTTTTCGGCGAACAAGGTTATGGCTACTGTTTTTTGGGATACAGGAGGTATTCTATACATTGATTACCTTGAAAAAGGTAAAACTTTCACTGGTCAATACTATGCAGACTTGTTGCAACGTTTGAGCCCCGAAGTTAAAATTAAACGACCTCATCTGGTGAAGAAAAAAAATCTTGTTTCATCACGATAATGCATCAGCGCATACGTCAATCATTGCGATCGCTGAAATCAACTTTCTGAAGTTTGAATTGATGCCGTACCTTCCCTACTGTCCAGACCAAGCCCCGAGTGACTATTATCTGTTTCCTAACCTCAAAAAATACTTTGGCTGTAAGAGATTTGCGGACAATGAAGACGTAATCGAAGCTGTAAATGGGTATTTTGAGGAGCTTGACGAATCAGTCTATAGAGATGGCATTACTAGACTAGAATACCGCTATGAGATATTTATCAGCCTTGGAGGAGATTATGTTGTGAAATAAAAAAAAATTCTTAAAAACGTTGTTTTTCTTAGTCAGGCCGGAAACTTATCAATCCACCATCGTATATACACACACACACATATATATATATATATATATATATATATATATATATATATATATAATCTGTATTAGTATATATTTGATAAATAGAAAAAATCAGAGACAAACAATGATATAAAAACGAGACATGACGGGTATAAATAATATAAATAATTTCAGTTATTTTAACTCTCAATTGAAATAAAAATTAAAAATTCAAGTGGTGAACAAAAATCTATTATTTAATATGTTATTTTTTAATAAAAAAAATTTATTAAATAAATTTATTAAAACTGTAAAGCCTCCAAAAATACCATTACCCTCATCTCCCCTCCCCAGAATGAGATACGAGGGTATGAAGTATTTATATGTATTTAATAAGATTCTTATATGTAAAGTAAATAAGAATAAGGCACATATTACAAATATATTAATTTCTTAAGCATTAATAATTGGAGATACGAAGGGGGCAGTTGCATTGTTCCTAAGTGACAATAATAGGTTATAGATATAATCTGGTATTAATGCGATCAAGATAGCTATTTTTTAGTTCGAATGCTTCTAATAGTAAAATAGTAAAAAATTCTATTGAGAAGAATATAGAATTTTTACTTTAAATGAAAAATATAAAATTGCCATCTTCTGAGAAAGTAAGCACAACCGTATGGTTGTGCATTTAATAGGATTGGACTTGACATAAGTAGCAAGTACAGCTTCTAAATACAATGGCATATTGTGCTCTAATACAATAATTTAAATACGATATTTTTATATATATAACATTTGACAAAAAATATGTCTATATTATATATCGTGATATTATTGGCCACAATATATGTATAATTTTTGTATTTTGCATATTGACATTATTTCATTTGATGTATTCCAAAAATTTATAATTTCTGAAATACTCAACAAAAATATAACCGTACAAAAATATATTTTAAAATAAAATTTGTATAATTTGAACAAATATTCATATATATGTATATTAGACTGCGCCAAAATGACGAAGGTCGAAATTTTCTTCGGCACAACCCAAAATATTATAGTATATAGTGTAATTACAACTGGTGATTTTTTTCAGATTCTTAAATTAATATTTAGAACTATTGCAGGCCATTTGAAATTTTCATGTACCTGTTGTACCAACTTCGCTGTGCAAGTGCTAAATTTACAACGTATATAAAACTTAATACTCGAAAAACAAAAGGACCAAATTTTTTAGAGAGGTATTAGTAATCGATACTTTCCTCAAACTGGTGAATCTGCCATAAATTAGTCAGTTGCCATCTTTTTCCAAGCAAAAAACTCTTCTAAGCCTTAATCCTCTAAATTTGGGATCGAACCATAAACTCACAAAATATAAGAAATATATAATCTTTTAAAATAATTAATATTTATAAACAATGAAAAATTATTTGTTTTTAGTTTTTCATAATAAGTACAACAAATTTCGAATTTTAAAAATCGGTTAGTATTTACCGTTTTACATTAAACATATATGTGATCTGAGGGGTTGTCGTATCTAATATATAAATTCTTATTATTAACCGATTTTTACCATTCAAATTTCATTTTAAATGTGAAAATTTGTTCAATAGTGCTAATATATTATTGTTTATAAATTGTTTAAATTATAAAAATATTTTTTTTCACTGTAGAACTCCTCATATGGTGCAAACCCTAATTTAGAGGATTAGGATGCGTTCGAGTCTCTACCTGCAAAAAGGGTCAGAGTCCAGGTTGTCGGAAAGTATCATTTTCACTTTTTCTATTTCTTTTAACAGCCCATATAAAAATTTTTATTGCCTTGCTTTGACAAGTTGACCTACTTTTTGAAGGAAAAATTTTTCATTTAAACACTATTTATACCTATTTATTATTATAATTGAATAATTCTTTTTTGCCAATCGATTTTTAAAGAGTAGATCTACATGTTATAAATTTAGCAGCCAAATTGAAACATATTTACTTGGTAAAAAAGGGTATCGAAAATAGCTGTTTTTACCTATTTTTGACAGTTTTTAAACGTTATTATTTCTGTGATATTATTATTTTTTTTAAATGAAAAAATGGGTATCTACAGTTCGCATACATATAAATCTGGAGCCAAAAGTATATGTCTTTATTATAATTTTCTGTCATAGAAAAATGAATATGAAAATTACTCAATGTTAATCTCCATAAGAAAATCGTGCCTTCGGTAATAGTTGTAAATATTAATTTAAAAATCTGAAAAAAATCACCAGTTCTAGTTACAGTATATACTTGAATATTTTGGGTTGTGCCGAAAAAAATTTCGACTTTCGTCATTTTGGCGCAGTCTAATGTATATATATATATATATATATATATATATATATATATATATATATATATATATATATATATATATTGACTGCATCAGGCTTCATTATTCTTTATTTTTTTGTACGACATTGAAAATTTTCTTCAGCGCCACCTATTCCAAAAATCAGAAATTAATGTTCTCACTTTTTTATCTACAGAATTGACAACTTGCATTATAACTTTGATATTATACGTTTTACTCCCTCAATTCTATGAATAGAAAGATGAATCAAAACAATTCATTCGATATATTATTCAATTCTACATCCGAGCTGACCCAAGATTAGTCTGTTCTTTGTATTACTGCACAGTATTGTATATATACTGTATTATAATACAGAACATGTATTACTGTGCAGACCATGTGTCATTGACCGGAATAGGTGGTAGTCTAAAGAAACAATGTCTGGTGAATACGACGGGTCGGGTAGGACGTCCAAATTCAGTACTACTAACGTTTCCTTTGCGATTTTTGAATGCTGAAAAATGAGTTTATCGTACCATTGGACATATTGTGGACGTTTAATCTTCAATGTTCGGTTCAATTGCATCAGCTGTTGTTGGTACCATTCCACGGTGACGGTTTGATTGTGTTGGAGTAGTTCATAGTAGATTACTCCAAGCTGATCCCACCAAATGCACAGCATTAGCTTCTTGCCATGAATGTTCGGATTGACCGGACAAGTAGAGGCTTGCCCGGGCTTACTCCATGACTTTCTACGCTTTGGGTTATCGTAGTGAATCCATTTTTCGTCTCCCGTCACGATTCAATGTAGAATCCTTTGCGATTTTGCCTTTTGGGCATTTCTTCACAAACGTATAAACGACGCTCGACGTCTCTTAGCTTCAGTTCTTAAGAAACCTAATTTCCTTGCTTGTGGACCATACCCAGAGTTTTGAGACGTTGTGAAATAGCTTGCTGAGTAACTTCTAACTCTTATACAAGTTCTTCTTGCGTTTATACCGGATCTTCCTCCAGTATAATGACGCTCCAGTGTAATCTGCAAATGACGCTTACTTGGCTCAAAACTTGACATTGTAACACGATGAAAACTAAGTGCTGCTAGCAGAAAGTTAGAGGTATTAAAAGGTTATACTGTTTCCAGATGTCAACATGTGCTATACGACTTTTTACAGCTGACAATTTCGATGTTATCTTATCCGTGGCGCCATCTTTTCAAAACGGAGGAAAATTATTTGTGCACCTAATATATACTCTCGCACCTCTTGAATATGTCGGAAGTGCGTATCAGCGAGTTCGTACTGCATTGATCTGAGTAGGTAGTCATCGCGATTGCTGATTTATGTTCAATCAATTTCTGTTGCAAATCACTCAGTTATAAGTAATAATTTCGAAACTTACACGAATTGGAACTCACACATGTCTACATAAATTGACTATGTAAAAATTAATTTCAATAGTTACTTTTATTCAAATTAGAAATAATTGAATATAATCCTGAAATGTCATTTTATTACTATCTTACGCTAGAACTTTTTTTTAAGAATGATGAATCTTTATCTGTGACTGTGAAGTGTATCAGGAAAAATTATCATTTACATAAATTTGATACATTGTAGAGCAGAGCTTTTAAATGATGTGACTGTCTAATACACCTTACTTGCCTGATTTTATACTTTTCTATAAAGTAATTTTAAGAGAGAATACATACTTTTGAGAGATCAATTAACTATTGTGTTAAAGTTAAAATACTTAAGCAGATTACATATAGTTTATGTACCCGTGTTTGAAGACAGAGGACGTTTCTTACGCAAGCTAATGTCGACCGGAACGGCAATATTTTACATGAGAAGTTGACTATGAAAAGATTGTCGACCTGATGGGTACCGCGATTGATCACGGTAGATAACAAGTGGAAGCGGTTGTTACCTTCAAGGAAGTGTTTGGAACAATGTAAGTGCGATCCGAAGGGCATTTTGCGTTGAGTTATCATCGTTGATGAAACCTAGATTCATCATTACACACCAGAAACTCAGCAACGATCAGAACAATGGATTTCCAGCGCTGAATCTGCCCCAAAGAAGGTGAAGACGGATCCATCGGCCGGAAAGGTTATAGCGAAGATTTTTTGGGATGCAAAGGGCATCGTCCTGATGGATTTTTTAGAAACATGAAGAACTATCACTGGACAATACTACAGCGTATTGGATGACTTCGACAAAATATTAAAGTAGATACGGCCACATTTGGTAAAAAATCGTTGTTGTTTTATCACGATAACGCACCAGCACATTCATATGCACTTGTCTTACGACTTCTTGTTCCCTAACATGATGAAAAGGCTCGCGGGAAAAAAATTTTGCTCAAACGAGGAAGTCATCATCGAGACAAAGGCTTACTTTGGAGAGTTCGAAAAATCCTTTTTTTTTGGAGTAGTTGAAAAATGACCAGAATGTTGGGAGAAGTATATCTTTCTAAAACGATACTACGTTAAAAAATGTTTTGAAAAAATGGTGTCTTCATTCCTAACACCGGTACTTATTGAACCGTATAATGGTTAACTATTAAATGAGTTCCATTTGATAATTTTTTTTCTGCCTAAAAAATAATTCGTTGTAATAAGTAAATATTTAGTCAAAAAAGTTTGAATGTTTTAGAAATTCTTAATTCATTAGAAAACAGTTTTTACACTTATGCAATAGTTATTTAACTATACTAAATTTTTGTTTAATTATATGAAACATATATTGAATTATTTTATAGAAACATTGCTTTGTTTTTGGTAATTTTTTAACCGTTATTTCATTTATTCCCTTTCGCTGAATAGTTAGTTAGTTTTACTAATCAACTTGTTTCTACAAAATAACTTTAGTTATTTACACTAAACAGTTTGTAGATTTTACTATAATGCCTTTTAACTTATTAAATATTTAGTTAGATTTACTAGATATTATTTTACTGAATAGTTTAGTTAATTTTCTTCTGATTTAATTTTTTCTTTATTTGCATCATTGAAATATTTTTTAAATTAACTAAATATATTTTATTAATACCTTTTACTAAATATTTCATTCAAGTAACTAATCTTTTTTGAGTGTATTATACACCTTTTGTAAGAAGTCACATTTTCCTATTTATTTCTTATTATTATTATTTGTATTATTACGGAGTTGGGTTTTCTGGACCCTGGATGCTTCGAAATCCCTTCTCGTCCTTCCCTAAGACCAGCAGCTGCTATAATTGGTAGACCTCCCAGAACAAAAGTATTCTGTGCACCATATTGGTCTTGATGTCCTCCACATGCAGGGATTTAGGCATTAAATACTGCCATCTTATTCCAGGTATGTTTGGACGGTGACACCGAATATGTTCAGGGATTTAATCTTCTGTGTAACAGAAGCGACAAGAGGGGTCCCTTATGAGACCCATCCTGCACCTGTGAGCATTAAGTTTACCTTGACGCGTGAGGATCTCGATAAGAAGCTTAGCCCTTATCTACTGAGACCAAGAATAGCCTTGGTCCAGTCCTTAGCGTATCTAATGGTAATGAAGGCTTTTGTCTGCCTGCATTTCACATTTTCCTCCCATTGCTCCTATTTTCCTCCGCTACCTAGTCCCCTATCTCCTCTTTGATAAGCGTGTTACAGAGTCCTACAGTTGGCTCCGGACCGTGATAGGTAGCACTAGCTCCCATTTTGGCAAGATCATCCGCCACCATGTTTCTCTTGATTTTTCGATGACCCGGGACCCACTGTTCAGGATTAGAAAATAGTCGCTAACCAGTTTGGATCTTGTAGTGTAGCTATTTTGCGCTTGTAATGCGCTCTTACTGTCTGAGCAGATGCAAATACGGGTTGTAGGGGCCACCTCCGTGGCCATCTCCACCCCTCTCATTATTGCCATGAGCTTAGCTTGTAAAACGTTGGGGTATCGTGTCAATTGGACGATTCTTCCCCTGCTATTACTTCTGCGGTAGACCGCGACACCTGCACCCTTTTCATTTTTAGAGCCGTCTGTGAACCACAGTTCTATAATGTTTGGGATGTTTGTTAAGTCAGATTTCCATTCTTCTTTGGATGGGATACTGAATCTATATTTCTTGTCGAAGAGGAAGCTTCTGTTCGTGGCGTCCGGTCTATTCGTAAAATCGCCTTTCCGTTCAGTCTCTTGGGGAGCCGTTGTGGCCCCTCCCTGCTAACCACTCCGAATATACTTTGGACTCTAAGAAGTACTTTTGCAGCCGCACCCATCAAAGTCAGTGTGAATGATTCAATTTTGAAAAACATTCCTAGCACTGCAATAGGTGTAGACCTAATCGCGCCTGAGATGCTTCTCAATACCATATTCCTCACTCTCTCGAGTATGCTAACATCAGAGGACAAGGCCGTTCTCTCCTACCAGAGCATAGCACCATATGTTAGTCTGGGTTTTAGAACAACCGCATATATCCACTTCATCATGTCTGGTCTGAGGCCCCACGTCCTGCCTATGGCCCTACGAACCTGCCACAGGCAAGTCGTTAGCCTGTCAGCTGTGTATTCTAGGTGATTTTTCCACGATATATTACTATCGATGATAACATCTAGGTATGTCACTTGAGTCGTGAGGGTTAAGCGTTACCCTCCTAGAATCAAGTTGCATTCTCTATTCCGTTTGTATTTTCTGGTGAAGACTATGACTTCAGTCTTCCTAGGATTAACAGTCAGACCTGTCTGTCTCCACCATCTGCCTATCACGTTGAGATATCGGCGGCATAAACAATTGCCATACAGCCCATGTAGTTCAGTCATTCCAAAAGGTCGTTCACCACGAGGCACCATATGAGAGGAGATAGGACGCCACCCTCTGAGCATCCAGACTCCACTATGCCTCGTAGAGTTGTACTCCCTTTACTGGTTTCTAGAATGCGATTTCCCAACATATGGTCAATCCATTCTGCGATGCATGGGCGAATCTCATGTCTATGTACGGCTATTTAATAACTCTCCTTGATGTGTGATTGAAAGCCCCTTCAATGTCCATGAGGACACCGACGGCAAAACCTTTAGCCTCCACTTGTGGACGGATCATAGAAACGGTCCTATAGAGTATCGTCTCTGTGGATCTTCCGGCCCAATATGCGTATTGCACTCTATGGAGTCGATTTATCATCAAGGCATTGCATCTAATGAATCTGTCTATTATCCTTTCTACCGTCTTAAGGATGAAGGATGTCAAGCTAATGGGTCGAAAATCCTTTGGTGGTGTATAACCACATTTGCCTGCTTTGAGTATGAATACCACTCTTATGCCTAGCCATCGAGATAGGACATGACACAGAGAGATACTTGTCCTAGCCATTTTTATCATCGCTCCGACGATGGTATCTTCGGCTCTTTGCAAAAGAGCCAGATAAACTCTATCCGGTCCCGGTGCTTTAGATGGGTCAAATGACCTAATGGTCTATCTGACTGTGTGGGGTGTAATAATCCGATTTACTAATGCTCGGTTTGATCCGAATCTAGAATAGCCAGACCAGACTTCCTCGTGCACTGTTATGCCCTCCTTTGTTCTGCATCACAGAATTGGGGAAAGTGTGTTTCGATGTGATATCTCAACGTTTCTTCATCTGATATTGCATAACTGCCGTCGGGACGTTTTAACGTGCCAAGGATGGTGTGAGGATTCTCTGAAAGAATCCTGCTCAATCTGTCCGCTTCTTTTCCCTCGCAGATGCTTTCACAGTAATTCTTCCAGTTTTTCTCTCTGGTCGTCCTTACTGAATATTGCTACTTAGATGATTTGTATGCATTCCAAGCATATTCTCAACTTATTTGCCTGGCTGCCTTACGAAGACGATTGGTTTTTCACCTAGTTTCCTATTCGTCCAGCGGACCTCGACATTGGGCTTCGCGGATTTAGGGCGACAGTTTTCCTCAAAGGCGTGTCTGATGATGTCACTAAAGAAATTCGCGGCGCTTTCAAGCGTTCGCTTCTCCCTCATGTTATCAAGTATGATCTTAAGTTAGTCCTCGATGGACCTTTTATATGCATGCCAATCTGTGCGCTTAGGATCCCGCACCCAGATTGGTTTTTCCTCATTGGGTATCCGCAAAGAGAATGTTCACTGGTTTCCAGATCTTCCACCCTCGATCGACTAATTAAGTTGTCTAACCGCTTGAAACAGAGAGTTATATCAATAAGCTGCCCCCTTAGCCTATATTCAAAGGTGGGAGTGTCGCAGACATTTAGTATTTCTAGCTCTGTTCCTGCTTGATACTCTAGTAGTTTGGCGCCTGTCTCATTCGTGTCAGTGCTATCCCACACCCTGTGGTGTGACTTCACATCACACCCTAGGACTAGTGAAAGGTTGCTAATAGTCCAATGTTCCAACAGTCTCCGGACTTCTCCAGTCGGTTTTTCAGTGCTGTGATATGGGAGGCAGGTGGATGCAACGACTACTTGTTCGATCTCCTCTACCTCGACAGAGACCATCGATAGGTCTCCAGTACAGAGGCCGAGTAAGGGCACAGCACTTACATCCTTTATTAGGATACCGGCTCTAGGCTTAGCGTCTCTGAGTCTTTGAGACACGTGACCCCAGACCCCAGTCTCTTATCGCGCTCTTCACTTTTCAAGGTTCTTGGATTACTGATATGCATGTGTGCATCCCCGCCAATCTCCTCTGCATAATGGCAGAGGCGTCTTTGCAATGGTGCAAGTTAATTTGAAGGAATGAGATACTCGATGAACCAATTTATTTCTCTATTGTAACCTAGTACTCAGCATTGCACGTAGGTGCCTGTTTCTCACGGTGGCTCACTTTGAAAGTGATTCTGCTCATCAGATACGAGAACCTGTGCTCAAGAGCCGCCAATAACCAGGCGTGCGATTCCGAGATGATCAGAAGAAGGAGATGTTTATACCCCGCGCCGGTCATCTCTTCCTCTCCGATCTGGGTTTTGACGACTCTCCACGACCGTGTGGTGGTTTCTAAGGTGGGGTTGTGCTCCTCCTGCTGTTCTCAGACGGTTGGCGCGCTCATCAGAGGACCCGATATCCAAGTCACCGCCTTTATTCTGGCCTGAAAGAGCTCCGTATCCTTCACTTTAAACGTAGGTCCCACTAGATTAAGTCTAGATTGGCCAGTCTTTCAGCTAGCCACTCTTTCGCTACTGGGTTGTTGGCCACCTCCACTATTGCTGCCCCTCTACAGAAGGAGGCATCGAACTTAGGCAATGTATCAGGTGGTGCAATGTACATTACCTCCACTTCGCCTCAAGAAAAGTTGAAAACATTTCTGAGGTAATGGGTGTCTCCGGGTAATCCTCTTGCACCACGAGACATGTCAGGGGGTTTGACCTTTGAGCATTCGAGAGGATCCCAGAACTGAGGGGGTGGAGGGCTAGACTTTGAGCCTGTACTTTGGCAGTCCCCCTCTTTGGGATTTTTAGGTTTTCTAGAGGCCAAAGACGGGGTCTTGTCAGACCCTTGTCGCCTCTTGACCCCCACCTTGATCTATGCACCGAATCTTGAGTTGTCAGGCTCGGCAGCTGTCCGCTGCTGGGCTAACTTCCTCCTGTCTGCGCCGCACAGCCTCTTTTTACCTCGGGACTTTATGTCTTCATCGTCACTGGCCTGGGGTCCAGGAGTCACAACCACTCCAGGCTTAGAGCCTGGAGTTGCGTCCGCCTTGACCTCCTGACCAGTTGACGTATTTAAGGGATCCGGGGGCAGCACTGCCGGTCGGGTCTCGTTTTTCATTTCAGGACTTTCATTCATGTTATCCATTTTGATCCCACGAAAAGCTAGGGAAATGTTGACCACCGGCACAGAGACCCGTATGTATTGGTTAGGCTAATTAGTCGGGGAGTTCGCCCGGCATCCCTGAGGCATCGTTATAGACCGCTACTACCCCAGCGGCCAAATTAATCGCCTCGGCACGATGGCTCCGGTCCAAACCTTGGGTTTGAAGGTTGGATTTTATACCCACCCCGCCTCCTTCCGCACGAAATAGGAGTTGTTCTTAGCCTCTGAGAAATCCGCATGGCCGCTCTCAGAAGTCCTCAGACCCAACGCTACCTGAGGAAGAGGTCCAAGTAGGTCCCCTTTTAGGGAGGGTCCCTCTGGTGTGGTTACTGTTTCCGCTAGAGAGGCGGTTTACCGAATCAGCCCAATTTCACCACTATGCTCCGCCCGAAGGGGCAATCTCCCAACACCCCCAGCCATTGTCAGGTCAGTCACCCGTAACCCCATACGAGCCTCCACACTAGCCCAAAGGGCATACGACAAGATGACAACTCCTGATGGGGGTACATTTTCCTTTAATAAACATACTTTCATTACAGTTCCTATACTAGTAATTTTATTTTGCAGCAATATTTAAGAAAGTAAACGATTTTGATCAATGCAAATGCATTTGTTAAAAATTATTACTCTATTACAAAAAAAAGTTTTAACAAAACTAAAATAGTTAGGCGAGTTTCATGTGTCTTGGTATACTAAGAATTTTAAATACACCTTCTCATATATTTTATAAAAAATAAAAAATATTTTTCTACATTCAGTAATATATCAAGACAAAAATACAAACAATAACGTTTTAAAACAATGGATCATTAAAACTAATGGCTAAGTGCATTTTATATGCATTCCTATATATAACAGTATGTATAGTTTACAAGAATATATCGAAAAGTCTAAAAAATTATAATAAATAAAAAATTTTAACGAAAAGGAAGCTTAATAAAGTAATATAATCATTTACCAATAACCGAGTTAATTTTCGCATCATTTGGTCCACGCGTGGACTCATACAAAAGAGTTAAGTATCTTGAATTATCGATGCTTTTAGGTGAACATTCTACTGCTATTTTTTCTGATAATTCATTATTATTTAAAAAAGTAGATATGATCTTGTCCGGCCCTACATTTTGAAAACTATTTCTTTCTTATTATTTTTTAGAGTATTTGATATATCTGTGTAATCTATAAATGCTTTTATATATAGGAATGCATTTAAAATGTTCTTAGCCATTTGTTTTAATGATCCATTGTTTTAAGATGTTATTGTATGTACTTTTATCTTAATATATTACTGAATTTAGCAAAATATTTTATATAAATTTTTATAAAATATATCAGTCAATGTATTCAAAATTTTTACTGTGCTAAAAATATATCAAACTCGCCTAACTATTTTACATTTGTTAAAAGTTGCTTTTTGTAGATTTATTATAAGATTATATTCATGAATCGAAAGAAAAAAGGAATCTATAAAATAAAATACATATATTTGTAAAAGGCATCGAATTTTTAACAATACTTTTCTATTAATAAGAACTAAAAATTATGTGTAAATAAGAAATTTATTAACTATAACATTGATGATGATGTAGCTGGTAAAATATTAGATTTAATAAATCTAATTATAATGTTTATACTTTGAAAGGTCATTCAAATTAGTCTATAGTACTACAAACTGTAAATAACTTATTATAACAAATTTATCTATACGAACCATATATAAGTGATTATCAATAAATGTATTACAAATCGCAATAAACGTTAGAAAATGCTAGCTTCACAGTTACAATAATTTATAAAGAAGAATCGCAAAGCTGAATTGCATATTTTCAATTTATGCACAATATAAATCTTATATAAATGATATTTGTACATCAATAATAATAATATAATTTCGTTGTTGAAATTCTTTAACTTGAAACAAAACGTAAAAATGTAACGGAATTTAAAAAAATTAATTACTTCGTTTAAAATTGGAGAATGTAAGCTGTGAAGCTAACATTGATGAAATACTGGATTTTGTTTTCACGTAATCTGTTGCATTATTAGACATTATTTTTTATTCTACATAGCATGTATAGTATCCATCATACCAACTGAAAAAAATATTCAGTTTTTATTATTTAATAAAAGATCAACTTTTTAGCACTTTTATAATGTATTTTCTTTGTACATGTTAACTAATATTCTAAGGATGGCTAAATATATATATATATATATGTGTGTGTGTGTGTGTGTGTGTGTGTGTGCGTGTTGTATAATCTACCTTAACAGTAAAGGATATGTTCAAGGAATAAGGGTGAGGAATAAATAACTCAAGGACAAACAGTGGTATAAACACCTTCACTCTCCGGGGGTTGCGATTTTCCTTATGAGATACGTGCCTCCAGATTGCGTTTCTTAATTGTTTTTAGATATAGGAGACACGAGTTAACACAAACATTTTCGAATTCAACAATCTCGCTGTCCGATCATAAAACTGTTGGATGGTTTTCAATAAATTCGAGTGACTTTAAATGCTCTATCAATTTTACTAATAAGGTGGCACCACATAGCTCCAGGTTAGGAATGCTAATCATCTTTATTGGAGCTACCTTGGTTTTTGCTGCCAACAAAAAAACTACAGTTTTTTTTATTCTTATGGATCAGAACAGGTACGGCTGCTGCATAAACCGCGTGACGAAGCCTTGGAAAAGCCGTGCATTTCACAAATTTAATGTGCCTAACCATCGGTTGATTGTTAAGATGGGGAGCATCGAAAGTGAATCACAATAAGGGCGCCATCGTTCACACATATTTTCAGGTAAATGGGAGTCCCAACTACTTCTAGCGATCCATAAATCTTGCATGAATACATTCGTTATTTTCATGAATACATCCGTTATTTTCATTGGAGATAACCAGTATAACGAGTCAAAGAGTTGCGAAATATTCAACAGTACCTTTTTTTTCACCTGTCAAAATCTCTATCAATATTTAGTGTACTGAACTTGACTGAGTCTTCGGTGAGATTCCAGTGTACACCTAACTGTGCAACTTCCAGTGTACACTACTGCATCTCTCCTTTCAATTTCTTGTTATATTTTCTCTATATTAAAATTTCTATCAATTTCTCAATATTAAAATTTTGTTATGCTCTTGATTTAACAGAAAAAGATCAGGGTGATTTACAGCCCACTTGTCTAGTTCAATCCCGGCTAATGACAAGATTTCAATAAGCCCGTTTCGTTTGTGAATGGCGGTGAGAAGATCGTCGGCTCCAGCAAAAGTGTCGTCTACGTACATTTCATTTTCTAAACAGCGTGCACCCAGAGGAAATCGATTGCACTAATACATGTATAATTGTTTTAAGATTGTTATGGCTAAATACAACACACAGGCTGTTCCATAGGTTATAGTATTGAGTCGATATTCGACAGATTATTCTTGTTCATTCGGCGAACATAAAATACGCTGTAGATCTTGATCAGTCGGAGCTACGCATATATACCGAAACATTTTAACGATGCTGGCAATGAAAACAAATCTGTATCGTATGCAATATAACAATATTAATGAAAAATCAAGCTGTAGGACAATCCCGGCCATTAAATATTCTTTTAAACAATGACTCGCGCATGAGTCGCGACGCATCAAACAACACACAAATTTTTGATATATTTATGGCCGCATGGTGAGGGAGATAGCAGATTCTGGTATTAGTTCCCTCCGTATCGAAAATTCGCGTCATGTGTCCAAGTTTCTCTTATAGGAACATAAATTGTCGGTGCGACATCGGGGAGCTTCGGCTTTATGGTCAGTCGAACAACATATCGACCTTTCATGTTACGCATGTCTATCATTAAAAAGCTTATCACATGCCTCCTCATCAGGAATCAAGCAATACCTACTTTGTGGTAATTCTTCGAGCACCCAAAACCATTCTATGTATACCATCTATATCCTGCAAATGATCCCAGCGCGCGCCATGTAATGTCTACATTAAGGTCTCAGCCACCTGCTTCGCTGCCCGTGCCCAAAGATTTTTAACAGCAGAAAGAATCCAGCCCAATGCACTCATCTGTGCGATTAATTGCGAGCCCTTTTATGTATCAGAATGGATTCTGACATATCAAATTGTGGATCATGTTATATGCCGATGAATAAGCCCCTTCAGAGCCTTACGCGCGTTTACGGCGAACGCGTAAAGTTACCGTAATCCCCTTTCTTCGCCGCGGTAACTCCGAGCCAATCGGCGCACGCGACCACCCACAGCGCTTCACAAACGCTATGGAAGTCGCAACTGCAAAAGAAACAGACATAAAGGAGAAGGAGGAAGCGAGATCCAGACCTTCCGGGAACTCGGACGACCAACAAACCGTGACAATAAACCTCATTTTTATGCCAAAACCAGCATCTTGTTAATATCCTTCAAATCTCCTAAGGTCACGGACAGAAGATAGAGATAGTGGCGCACCCTCGCTTCGCACACCGTGCAAGGAAGAGAGAGGAAGCGAGCACCCGAGAGGTTCAGTGCGAGCACATTCGCCTCCGATGAGAGGGGCAGAACGCAAGAACCCGAGCCCTTTTCCCGGAAATAGCGGCTTCGCGCGAGCAATTACGGCAACGCAATCCATCCCCATCCAAGTCGGGCCACTGCTGGATGCGTGGAGGTCCGAGGGTGAAGAACTCGCGAAAGTCCCCCGACAAGAGGGAGCACTGTCTGTCGTGAGTAGATGCCGGGTACACGGGAGAGTGCGGGGCAGCCGATGCTATACCCTCCTAGACTTAGCGGCTTCTGTTGCACAAAGAGGGGAGTGTCGTGTATTTATTTACTCGCCTTTACCCGCGTCTCCTTTCCGAACCCCGACTACTGAACTCTGCTTTCCCAGTACATCGGTAAGCGTGCGGGACTTAGACGAACCCCGCCGTCTCCGTGTGTGTGTGGCTGAGCAGGAACTTGCCGCGCGTCTTTACCTGAGCTAGTGTTCAGAAGGTGCGCGCGCGCGGTGTCCCTCCGGGCAGACATTGTGCACACTGTTAACGGGGAGGGCCGCGCCTTGCGTCCCTAGCTATTAGAGGAAACTCTAAGCCAAAAATCTTTCTTAACAAAAGGTAAAGCTAGTCTGTGGGTTGGAGTAATCCGACGTCACGAGACTTTAGTTAACAAAAAATATAAAATTATTTAATTACAACTAATAACATAATCATTAGCAATAAAATTTGTGAGATTTGATTGCGACATGTAAGATAATTATTAATAATAAAATAAGTATAATTAAATTTAAATTTGTAAAACACTATTTCCGTACTCTATGTCTTTTGTGTTTAATTGATCTTTAATTTATTTATTTAGGTTTTTTAATGTAATGAGAGAGAAAACGAAGAGAATAGGAAGTAAATTTATCACTATAACTCACGAACACTATGTTAATTTAATTCAGTGACCACGAAGAGACCATTGAGTTTAATTTAAACTGTAACGGGAAAAAGAGTAGGATAAATTAACTTATTACCGTGACAAGAATTATTATAAATGTAAGATTATAATAAACAGGCAGACATATACACGAAATGATTGCTATAAATAAACAAACAAACACAACATAGAGTAGAATAGGTAGAATAAAGTAATTTAACCAATAGGAACTTATTCCGATATTGCGAAAGAAACTCCGTGTAAATAGACGGACCGCTTCTATAAACCGTTTAAGTAAATAGAGTAAAAAAAGCGAGCAATCACTGGATCAAGGCCGTCTGAATTCGTAGAAATTTAGTTAAGCCAATTAATAAGTAGACAGAAAACAAAATAAAATGCCAGCGCTAATAATTAATTTATAAATCGTTATTTCTTTGTGTTGCAGGGTATCTACACCGAGATGCCAATAGAGTAGAAGTTATTTCTTATTTTTTTTATTATAAAATTTATCACTATTTTTTTTATTTATTTATTGTATAATTTATAGGAAAATATATTTTGTTATTTTTATTGAAACATAAAGAAAACGAGTATCAAATCATTCACCCGAAAACTTGTCCTGATACGTTCCTCCATCCGAATCACGTATGCTGAAAACCTCAGAAAATTCCAATAAAAATAAAGCGGAAGGAGAACTAACGTTACATGGCGCCCGAACAGGGACCTGATAAAAAAATCCGGTGAATGATTAGAGCTACAACATTAGAATTAAAAGTGAAGGCCAAAAATTAAATTTCTTTTATAAATTAAAATTTTTGCTTAAGAAAAATGTCTACCCCGCGCGTATCCTGGATATACCGTCTCACTAAAGATGAGTTGATAGAAGAGTTCACAAAAATAAACGTAGATAGTGAAGGCAGTGTACCTTTATTAAAATCACGGTTGTTATCGTACGTACGAACACATCCGGAAGGATATATCGATAAACCAGCTGATGCTCCAGAATACAAAGAAGATTTAGATAGAACCGAAGAATTAGAAAAATTGGAAGCAGCGTTACATCGACTGCGAAATGAAAAAAATAGGCCAAGTACTTCGTCTCCTACAACTGATACATTATCGCCAATAAAAAGGATGGCAGAGGAAAATCACCAAATTTTTAACACAGCAATTCATACCGGAGAAACGACAAATCCAACTACAAGAGTTCTCGACCAAATGAGAAAATGGAATTGTCATTTTGATGGAAAAGATTTATATGCATTTCTCGAACGCGTAAGAGAACTACAAAAGGCATATAGATATACAAACAAACAAATTTTACAAGGATATCCCGAGTTACTCTGAGGCGATGCACAATTGTGGCATCGAAACTATGAAGCAAGCGTAAATACATTGGAGGAACTTGAAACGGAACTGCGAAATTTCTACTTATCACTAGGAGAATTAAGAAATCTCGATCTACAAATTAGTAATAGAAAACAAGCAATAACAGAAACAATACGATCATTCGTAAACACCTTTATGACGCTTATGCGACGCCGAGGAGGGTATGATGAAGCTAAACAAATAGAGACGATCTATTATAATATGCGAGCCGAATATGGTATACATGTCTCGAGAAGCGTAATTACTAAAACGGTACATATAATCCAGAAAGTAGAAGAGTACCTGAAAAGTAAAGAGGAGTCCGAAATCGAGGCAAAATTAAATGCCAACTCACCCAGTAAATTTATACACCCAAACAAAACACATGTAAATAACTCGAACGCGACAGCAAAATGTAATATATCAGTTATATACGATAGAACGCTATGCTGCTGGAAATGCAAAGAACGGGGACATGACCGATTTAAATGCACAAACGCGAGAAAACTATTCTGTTCATACTGCGGTAAGGACGGAATATTTACTCGTGACTGCAACTGCCATGCACAGGGAAATGCAAAAAGGGCCGGCCCTGTAATGCAGCAGGTCCGGCCCGAAAACAAAACTACGAACTAGACAATCGATTATTCACCGTAATGATAATTCACAAGTAATGATAGGTGACTATAAAATAAATGCACTTATCGATACGGGATCCGTCAGCTCGTACGTAAGTAAACAAATTGCCGAAGTCTGTTTACGTTATGGCTTTCAAAATAAGGAAAGTAATAGAATAGCTGTATTAGTCGACGGCTCCGAAACTAAATTAGGTGATTTAATTTCGGGGCATATATATACAAAAGGATTACGGCTTTTTCAAGATTTCCTGGTATTGAACACCTTAAATCAACCAATGATTCTCGGAATGGATGCATTAAGAAAATTAAATACGGAAATTCGAATAAATAATCGAATTATATTTTAAATAAAAAATGCACCAACCGATCATATTTGTGAAATAGAAGACAGCGGTTTAACATACTTAAAGCCACATGAAAAAATAATAATGGACAAATTTATTGCTGAAGAAAAACAAAAATTAGAAAATACAAAAGGACCAACACTATTGTTGCAACACAAAATTATATTGGAAGAAACTACTCCAATTAAACAAAAATATCGACCAAAGTAACCGATTATGCAAAATATCATAAATTCGGAAGTCGATAAAATGCTGCAAGAAGGTGTAATCCAACCGTCCAGCAGTCCATGGAGCTCGCCTATCGTGATGGTAATATAGAAAAATGGCGAGGATCATTTTTGCGTAGACTTTCGAAAAATTAATAAAGTCACGAAAAAAGATGCATACCCATTACCGCAAATCAACGCCATTTTAGATAAATTAACCGAAGCCAGATATCTATCCACCATTGATTTGAAAAGTGGCTACTGGCAGGTAGCACTTACACCAGAAAGTCGACCGATTACCGCATTTACCGTCCCTGGCAAGGGATTATTTGAATTCACCGTCATGCCCTTTGGCTTACACTCCGCACCTGCAACATTCCAGCGATTATTGGATCAGGTGATTACCGCCGAAATGGCCCCAAATATTTTTGCATACCTGGATGACATTGTCATCATTTCAAAAACCTTTGAAGACCATTTAAAAATACTAAAAGAAGTGTTTCAACGTCTAAGAAACGCTAAGCTAAAACCGAATTTCGAAAAATGCAATTTTGTCCATCCACAACTTAAATATCTAGGTCACATTGTAGATAAAGATGGCCTGCACACCGATCCAGAAAAAACTGCAGTCATCGCTAATTTATCTCGGCCTAGAAATTCAAAAGAAATTCAAAGATTTATGGGACTAATTTCATGGTACCGACGATTTCTAAAAGACGTTTCCAATGTTGCTGCTCCTCTACATAAACTAATAAAGAAAAAAATGAAATGGGAATGGGGAGAAACGCAGCAAAAGGCATTTGATGAAATTAAAACATTATTAATAAAAGCACCGATCCTTGCCTGCCCAGACTGGGAAAAACCGTTCGTTCTCCAGACTGATGCAAGCACAGAAGGACTAGGAGCCGCCCATACTCAACCGTACGAAGAAGCCGAACGTATTATTGCTTATACTAGTCGCACTCTCACGCCAGCAGAAAAAAATTATTCTGCAACTGAGCTTGAGTGTTTGGCCATAAAATGGGGCATCTGGAAATTCAGGGACTATCTAGAAGGATACCATTTTATTGTACTGACCGATCACCAGTTTTTAAAATGGTTAAATAAGATAGAAAATCCGTCAGGACGTTTAGCCAGATGGGCCCTCGAACTCAGTCAATACGATTTTGAAATCAAATATCGGCCAGGCAACGATAATCTGCTCGCCGATACACTGTATCGACAGCCCGTAGAAATTTGTAATATAAACACACCCGAGGAAGACTGGCGTATGAAATGTTTAACAACAGTCAAAGCCGACCCGGAAAATAATCCCGACTATTGTATAGAGAATAATAAACTATACAAACATATATTACATACACTTGATTTTATTGAGATAGATCAATCGACACAATGGAAAAAATATGTTCCAAAAAGTGAACAAAATGACGTATTAGAAAAAATGCATAATGACCCGACTGCAGGACATCTGGGTGTTGCAAAGACATTTGCACGCCTAGCAAAATTATTTTATTGGCCAGACATGCTCAGAATGGCCGCAAAATATGTAAGAAATTGTAATATATGCCAACAATACAAAATATCACAGCAAGCACCTGCGGGAATGATGCACGCAACCCAAGTCAAACAACCTTGCGAAATAGTATCTGTCGACTTAGTCGGACCATTACCTCGTTCGACAAAATTAAATACTTGGCTCTTAGTCCTGCAAGACAAAATGACAAAATGGATTGAACTACGACCACTGCGTAAAGCTACAGGAGAAGCCGTGGCAATATATTATTATTATGCGGTGGTATACTGATAGATATTTAATTGAGGTAGTAACGTAATAATTCAATAAAAAAGAACAATGTATGTAAATTTCGTGACGGTTTACATCTATTTAGTAGACCTTCTTTTTCACTTTTTCTCTTGCTCTTACTCGCTCTATCTTTCTTTCTCGTGCGCACGAACTCTTCCTCTCTTTTTCTCTCTCACTTTTATTTCTGTGAAGAACTAACTACTCAGTAAACGCAAAATTATACGGCTACGACTTATATTTGGTGACTCATGCACGTGATTTGTGGTTGCTTACACGGCCGACCAAATCACTCTTCACGGCATTCATCCTGATACTTAGGGAAACCATTACAAAATCCAAGTCAGGAGGGTGGCAATTCTTGTCAAAGAACTTCGCTATTTATAATTCACAATTTATATCACTTTCACTTTTATTTTCACACTTACTTCTCACACAAAATTTTACAATATAAATAAAATTTATATAAATTTTGATTTGCAAACACACGCAATAGTAGCACTTAATACTGTCTCGAATTGATTTTATTTTTCAGCGATTTACCGAACGATAAAGGTATGCGCAACTACCTGCAACTCCACTTGATTGAAGTATTTTTAATTTTCCGCTGCCACCACTGTGATGTCTCACTCCTGTGAGACAAGGATCGGAACGAAAGATAATATTGAAAATTAAATAAAGATAAATTAATTAATTAATGAAAGACTAGTTATTTATTAAATTACATAAGAGTTTTATTCACGAATAAATAAGTAAAATCATAATAATAAATAAATACTTTTGAATAAAATAAGAAACTACTACTATATATTAAATAAAAGGAGAGAGTAAAATATAATAGAAAATATTAATGTTTATAAGAAAATCAAAACTTTATGCTGTATAAATATAATTAGAATGAACGCGTCTGTTGGTTAGTCGAAAGTGAGACTATGCTCGAAAAAATAAGTCAGCCTCCCACACATCACATCGGAAAAATCTGTGACTCTCCTTTCTCCTTCATTGGAGTCATGGTAGTTAAGCGATATTGATTATGGAGGGTTGATAGGATTGTTTCAAAATTAGCCGGTAATGACAGTTCAGATTTGTCCGGTAGACATCGCTGTCTTAAAAATCCCTCAATGGTTTTGAGTGCAATGAAAGACAAAGCAAAAGCCAAAATGAATAATAGGAAGAAAGGAAGCAGATGTAGAGCAGCACAGATTTAACTTTTTCCTATTAGTCCAGGAGCCAGCAACGTATTTTAGTGACCAATTTATCCTCAGCCGAAAATTAGTTTAAATGACTGCTTTGAATGTACTGAAGAGTAGAGGGATCGTCCGTAACAGCATCTAATCTCGATATGGCAACGCCAGACACCCAAACTTTGTATAATGTTACGAAAATGATAAAAATCAAGTTGTATGGAATACTTTTGAGTTTACAAAAAAATTGTCCAAATAAAAGTTGTAGATCTTATTCAAATTAATTTTTTGTGTTCTATCTATTTTTGCTGTAACACTAATAATTATTAAGAAAAACGCAATTAGTAATGTGAAAAATTTATTTTAGGTAGATTTTAAATGTTATTTAAAACAATATTTAATAAATTCTCTATTGTTTTATATATCATGATTTATATCTCAGTGTCTACAAAGTTTGTAACGCTTTTCACCATAAAATTCGGAGAACTTTGTCTATAGCATTCATTTTTCTAATTTGATTATCACAAATATATTTAACTTAGAAAAATAATATATGCAGTCTCTTTAGTTTATGAGAAAGATATTTTCCTATTATGTTAGAGTGACTTGATAGGTGCAGTATTTCAAAGTGGTTTCAAACTTACAAAAAGTGTTACACTCAAACGCATTCTGTCAGAGAATAATATAACAGATAAATTTGACAAAAATTATTCAAATGACAATAAGATTCTGGAAAATGTGTTAGGTGATTCAATGACAGTGTACCAGGTGAGATATCCATCGTGTTCCAGATCTTCCGAAAACACGTGCTACAACTGCAATTTTACCCATCAGTTGCCATTTATCCTTGCAACATTCTTTTTCCATATTGTTCTACAATACATGTAAGTTCAATTATAATAATTTTTAGAATTGCAACAATCTCGAATGTAATTCGGCTGAAGCAATGAAAAGTACGTTCCTTCTACAGAAACGTGAGTAAAGTGTGCTCGAAAGTGCGTGCTTCAACCGCAGTTTTACTCATCAGTTGCCATTTATCCTCGCAAAATTCTTTTTTCATCTTGTTCTACAATAGATATAAGTTTATTTGCAATAATTTTTAGGACTACAACAATCTGGAATTGAAGCTGCAAATCTTAAACTGCAGTTCAAGCAAGCGTTTTCGAGTGCACTTTACTCACATTTCTATTAGACGGAACGTACATTTCATTGTTTCAGCGGACATACATTTCAGATTGTTGCAAAACTAAAAATTATTATAAACGAACTTACATGTATTGTAGAACAAGATAGAAAAAGAATTTTGCGAGGATAAATGGCAGCTCATGGGTATAACTGCAGTTGTAGCACGTGCTTTCGGGCGAGCTTCAACATGATCGATATCTCGCGTGGTGCACTGTCATCAAATCACGTAATACATTCTCCGGAAGCTTGAATAATTTTGAATAATTTGAAATAATTTTTGATCATTTGAATAATTTTTGTTATATTTATCTGTTATATTATTCTCGCATGCATTATACCAGTATACAAATATCTAATTATTATAAATTCAAGAGTCGTGTATATTATCGTAATACTTTATATATTTTTGTAAAAATCCTGTAGTACTTAAAGAAATAAACTATATGTATATAGATATGTTACTATCATACTTCCATATCAAATTTCCTTCAACGTTATTGTACTTCAGAATTTTTGATTTATTTGTAATGAACAATTTATAACAATTAGGAAAAGGTTTTCACAAGTAAATCAAATTGGCTGAATTAATACTTAAATAGTGAAGAGAATTAAAAACTTTGTATATAATAAGAAATAAACGATAGTAAATTAAACAATAGAGAGTTTGTTAAAAAATATTTTTAAAAAAATTTAGAGATATACCTAAGATAAAATTTTTATATTCGATATATTTTAGCTTTAAAACTATAATGTTATGAATAAAATTTAAAATTAAAAAGTATGATACTTGTACCACGTATGATCAGGTCTTGATGTATCGACTATGATTTGGGTTGATAGCAGTTCGAAATGTGCATAATTAATTGCGTTTTTCTCGATAATTATTAGGTTGTCAAATATTTCCTTTCCGCTGTTTTGCTCTTCATTCAATGCCTTATAAAAAGTTTTATAGTGGTCGAATTTACTTCAAATATGCGCCGTTTTGTTCGATAATTTGTTTCCGTCTAGACGGCAACTTCATAATACCTGTCCCGTAGAAACACCTCTCCTTAATTGTGAATAACTCGAACAGCCACTTTGCACAAGCCTCCCATCCGAATTCCCGTAGCTTCTGACGAGTTATCAACGAAGTGTGTGGTCTGGTGTTGTCCTGATGGAACACTACACCCTTCCTGTTGGGCATTTGTAGACGCTTCTGGTCGATAGCCTGCTTCAAGCGGTCCAGTTGTTCACAGTAGAATTACGCGCCTGGCTATATGGGAGCAGCTCATAGTGAATGATACTCTTCCAATCCCACCAAACACACAGCAAAGCCTTCCTGACCATCAATCCTTGCTTGGCCACTGATTGGGACGACCCACCGACCTTGGACCACGACCGTTTTCGCTTGATATTGACGTATCATATCCATTTTTCGTCGCCAGTCACCATCCGCTTCAAAAATGGCTCGAGTTCATTCCGTTTCAGCAGCACATCGCAGGCGTTCATTCAGTTCAGAAGGTTTTTTTGCGTCAAATCATGCGTCACCCAAACATCTAGCTTTTTTTTTGTATCCAACCTTCTGCAGATAGTTGAAAATAATTTGGTGACTAACTCTCTTCTCCTGGGCGATGTCACGAGATGCCATATGCCGCTCTAACTCGATAAATTCCATGATTTGATCGGTATTCGTCGTCACAGGTCTTCCGTCGGCTGGCTTATCCATGGTGTCGTTTTCACCGGCTCTGAATGGTCGAAACTATTCCTCTGCGATTCGAAGTGATAGCGTACTATCCCCCAAAAAACAATTAAAGTCAGGGAACGTTTCTCTAGCGGTTTTGCCTTTGACGAAGGAAAGCTTTAAAATAGCGCGAATTTTGGCGTTAGTGAACTCCGTGTTTACACGTCTATAACTTTTGAATGCAATATCCAAACTAATCATGCATAGCGTCGTTTTGTACATTATGTCAAGACCATTAAAATTATGTATAGTATTGCCACATACGAGCTCTGTTGCGCTTTGTACATAGCCGCGAAATTCATAAGACAAAAAGGCGGAAGTGAGATATTTGACAACCTATATTATCTTTAGAGCAAAAGTGGATAGAACATAAAATATTATTTTAATAGAATCTAAAACTTTTGTTTGAACAATTTTTTTCTAAACTAAAAATTATTTGATAAAACCTGGCTTTTATCAATTTTTTAATATTTTCACAATGTTTAGGTGCCTGCCGTTGCCACATCCAGATTAATTTACGCAGCGGACGATCGCTACGTATTAGAGGACATTGAAATGAATCATTTACGCTTATTTTTCGCCGAGGACAAATATATGACATAAAAATGTCGCTGGCTCTCGGACTATCCGAGTTTTATTTGTTTTACCTGGCTTTACCAGAGGTAATCAACAGGGATTGCGGATGCCATATACGAAAGGTTGGACAATTTTCGAAGTTAAAAAGTTATACGTTCTCTAAATTATAACTACAAGATATAAAAGATTTGTAAATAAATAAGATTTACATTCTACAACGTTTTGTAATAGGATAGAATTGGAATTTTTATATTTTCCACAATATATATTATCAATCAAAAAAAGTAAATGTATTTTAAGGAATTATAAGTTCTAACGCGAGCTTATACATACTTTTAAAAAATACGAGTATAACGTGAAGTCTAATGTTAACGTAATTGATCAACCCATGTCTCTGATACTTCATATTAAAAATAATTCCGATTTAACACAAAGATTGATCCAAGAAACATATAGAATTATTTTCTGTGTAAACTAATAACGAGACTATTACGCTTATTTATTTACAATAATTTTTTGTTTATTTATAGATTATGTGAACATAATCTATAATAAAATTATCTATTGAAGTTGAAAATAAATTATCTGAATTATTATATATATTATAGAGTAATTGCAATAATTTATTTTATTCTGAAAATTATAGTATAAAATTTTCAAGAATATATAATAAATTGTAGGGACGCGGCCCCACATGTATGCGTGAGTGCATGAGTATGAGTGTACCAGGAACCAGTGCTTCTGTCGAGAGCAGAAGCCACCCATAAGATTTCGCGGTGGGTACGTGCCGAAAAAAGCGGCGACACGCACCGGTTATCTCCCGTCCCTGCTAGAGCACAGGCTTCGCGAGGTTCACAGCAGTCCCCTTCATAAAGGACTGTGATATATTAGAATCGTAGTATCTCCACGACCGTGTATTTTATATCGTTGTATATTTTCAGTGTGTATTCATTATAATAAATTCGTTGCGTTGAACAGCTCGAGTACTCATTGATTTACCCACCACTCCAACCTCGTACGTGTGGAAACAAGGGTAGTCTACTAAAATCCCCACACTAGTGACTCCAACGGCAGCCAATCGCTATTGATCGCTGTACCAGGAGGCAGCGCGGATGCTGCACAAGACATGCGGAGTGGTGGCAACAGAAGTCAAAGAAGAAAAATCTGAACTTCACCCAAATCCTTTTCCTACCAACTCCCGATCCCGAAGTGGTAAGTAGGATATACAAATAATATTTTTTTTCCGAGTTTTTCAGCGGGCACAACCGCGGCAGCAGCAGCGAAGCCATAGCAGCAGGCCAGCCGCAACCACGGCATTCGCAGCTGATTAGCACCAAATTAGCATGGCTGCTTTAGCGGTGAGTTTTAAAAAAAATAAAGCATGCGTTAAATAGTGAAGATAGAAAGTCTGCGAAAACGAAGCAAAAAAAAGTCGTGTTAAGTGGTAAATACCACTGGCAATTTCGCGCGCGCTCGCGAACAAATGACGAGCGCGATGGACGCGATATTTAATTAATATTTCCATTTAATTTATATTTATGTTTCATTAATTGTCCATTTAATTTACATTTCTATCTAATTAATATCTATCTTTGATTAAGATTTATATTTTTATTTAATTAATATTTCTATTCTATTTATATTCATATTTAATTAATATTTATATTTAGTTAATATTTCTACTTAAAGAATTATATTTATATTTAATTAATATTTATATTTAGTTTATATTTCTACTTAATTAATATTCATGTTTAATTGAAATTTATATTCATTTTTAATTAATATTTATGTTTAATTTATATTTATCTTTAAATAATATTTATATTTATGCCTAGTTAATATTTATATTGGTTTCTTTAAAAAAAAAAAAAAAAAAAAAATTGACAATTGTATTCAAAAGAAAATTTTATTCCACTGAAATCGTATTTTATTCCACTAAAATCATATTTACGTTATACGTACATTTAATTTATTATATATAATTTATGTAAATAATTACAATGAAAAAGCAGTTACTTTGTGTTTGCAAAGTCCGCTATTGCTGCGCGCGTCCAGTATGCTTACAAGGCGCGTCCTAATTCGGGCATGTGTAGGACGTAGCAAGGCAAGCTTGCGTGGACCAAACACAAAGTAAGGCAGTAGCGGTAAATTGCGAGATCCAAAAAAAAAGTTTTTTTTCTTTCTCTCTCCCTCTCCTCTCTTTCCCTTTTAAATAATACAACTGCAGCGCAATTTAGAGTAGAATGCATGCGGTGGTAAAGCGTTTCAACAGAGAAGAAAGTTCTCGAATAGAACCATTTAGGGAAGTTTCTTTGTTTTTCCGGTAATCAAACAAATCGAATTCGCGAACTCGTGTCTTCTTTCTCGCGATTGTGAAAGAGTGACTGTGTAGCTTCTCTATACAACGATCGTATCGTCGCATCCACTACGCGTGATTATGAGGAGTCATCGTAAAGCGGTGGGTAAAACGGAGATCTCCTTAAATGCAAGGATATACACCATATGGTTAATCTGCCGCTCATCAAGGAGATAATGGTCGGTAATTCTGGCAGTCATCTGTCGGTATTGCTCGGGAGGTAAGATTCGCTCCCTGGAACTGATCTTCCCTAAGCGTTGAGCGACTCCTACTGTCAGTCAGTCACAGCCATGCTGGTCCCTGCCTACGCAGTCAGTTTATGGTATCGCTCGAGCAGAATAATCTCCCTTGAGTACCTACGACTACCGTCAAAATTTATCCCCTTCCCTCAGGGAAAAGCTACGTAAGCACAAAATCAAACAGCGCGGCAACCGATAACGACATCGATGCGTAAAAATAAAAGCACCACCACGCACTGGGAGCGGTTAGGTAGTAGCGGCCATAGATTGAATAAGGTTCTACAGGTATCTGCGTATACCTGAACACTGTAAATACACATCTGTGAGCAGAGAAACAAATATGAAGGGTTGGAGGTATTCAGTTTCGCCGTCCGTCGCAAGTAGAATAAAATCGACCACCGTAACACGGCAAGGTATTACATACTCAATCGTAGATATGCCAGTAGAGCACTCCCCGATCACGAAGAACTCGGGTAACGTCGACGATAGGAATAATTCGATAATCGAGGAGCATCCGAAATCGCTCGCGGAGTAGTAATTAGGATGTGGAAAAATCGTTTACCTTCGTTTATTAAAGTTCAGTTAATTAATGACAATGACGAAGAAATCGTGGCACATGCGGACAAGGTGTGCCAAGTTTTAAGCGAAAAGACGAGTACGGATGCTCGCGAACATAAAAACGAGGACTACTTAGTTCGGACCCTTTCCGCAGCGATGCGCGAAGTAGAAAATAACACTGTGAAAGCAACGCTCGCGAACGCAAACACTAATGAGCTAAACGCTATTCAATCAATAATAATCATAGTTTAGAACTGTTCATGCCGAACATACAAAAAAACCCACGTAAACACAAACACTCAGAGCTAGGAACATTCGATTAACCGCGCGAGTTTAGTAACGTAAACGAAATTATGAAAAAGAGACACCATACCTCATCGACGGGCTATGCAAATCATACTACACATATGGCAGTCAAGCACGGTATTGTAAAAACAATTGCCGTCGCTATTCTGAATTCATCGCAAAGAGAAACAAGAGTGGTCGGTCGAAAAACTAAGGGAGCGTACGAGCATAGAGGCAGCTCAGGGACTAACCTATTCATCACGCCTCTGCATTAAAGATAAGACATACGGCGAAATTTTCCTAATCGATTCGGATGCGGAAATTTCGATTTTGTCAAGAAATAATGAAATAAAAACCGAATGTTCGGACGTTAAACGTTACGCCACGAACGATTCGGAAATCGCGACATACGCGATAAAACGGATAACCATGGACCTCGAGTTTTCACAAACCATGGCCTGGAATTTCGTGATCGCGAACGTAACATGCGCGATGCTTGGCGGCGATTTTCTCCACAAATTTCATGTCATACCGGACATAAAATTAAAAAAATTAATACGTCGACCGACGGGCGAAGAAGTCGAGTGCATAGTCCGCATCGTGTCTGGCATTCAAATACAAACAATGGACCCGAATAGCATTTACGCGGAATTTTTTAATAAGTTCCCACAGGTTACAGGCGTCGAGCAGTTAAATGCTGCGATAAAGTATGGCGTATTCCATCACATAGTGACGGAAGGACCACCAATTAGTCAGAGAGCGCGACGACTATCGCCCGAAACGTTACGCGCAGCAAAAGAGCAATTCGATGAGATGTTCAAAAAGGGAATCGTGCGACCCTCAAAAAGTCCTTGGGCCTGTCCGATACACTTGGTCCCCAAGAAAGATGGTGTGTGGCGTATTTGCGGCGACTAAAATTGGCTAAACCAGCTCACGTTCGCCGACAAGTATCCGATACCACACACCTAGGATTTTCCCACAGGAAAAAGATATTTTTTAATTGGATTTACATAAAACATATCACCAAATACCCCTCGCTGATGCGGATCGTGAAAAGACAGCGGTCACCACGCCCTTCGGATTGTTCGAATACACCGAAATGACGTTCGGTTTATGAAACGCAGGCCAAACATTTCAGCGATACATCAACAGCTCATTAGGCGACCTGAAATGCGCGTTCATATTTCTGTATGATATTCTGATTACTTCCGAATCCGCAGACCAGCACCGTAGGGATATAGAACAGATGTTATAACGACTGGATAAATTCGCGCTACACCTACATCTAGAAAAATGCGAGTTAGGCCAAAGCGAATTAAAATTTCTAAGGCATACAGTTAATCAAGTATATTTTAAGCCCACACATGAAAAAACAAACACAGATGAGAATATTCCTGGGGCTGGTGAATTTTTATCGCGGATGCATTCCCCATGCAGCAGAGGTGTAAGAGCCTCTATGCAAATTTTTAAAGGGTGCGAAGCTAAAGGATAATCTACCGATAATGTGGGATGAATCAGCTGACGCAGCTTTTGAAGAATGCAAACAGAACGTAATGAAATCACAGAAATGGCTTTTCCGGGCGAGATCCATTTAGTGACCGAAGGGTCGTACATCGCGATGAGCGCGGCTTTAGAGCAAAAATGCGAAGACTAGTGTTGGCCATTAGCATTTTTCTCACAAAAATTCACGCCAGCGTAGGCAAAATACGCTTCCGTCGACAGCAAATTGGCAGCAATTTATTATGCGGGACGAGATCTTCCGATTATTTCACGAAACTTCGCACCCAAGCGCACGCGTAACTGATCGACTCAGGCAACAGTACGTCTGGCTCGATATGAGTCGTGAAATACATAGAAAGTGCAAGGAATACATCGACTGTCAGCTATCGAAAGTAACTCGGCAGAATAAACCGTTATCCAACCACATCGTAGCTTCCGACCCCCGGTTCACACATATTTACGTGGACATAGTCGGTCCACTCCCAATTAATTACGGTTACCAATATATGCTAACAATCATAGACAGATACTCGCGATGGCCCGAGGCAATCCCGATAGAAGACATAACTGCACGAATTGTAGCCTATGCCATTATGGATGCCTGGATTGCTCGTTACAGGACTCCCGAGGTCATCACGACTGACCAGGGACGTCAGTTCGAGGCAAGGCTGTTTAGCGAGCTTTTACAATTTACAGGATGCGAGCGAATTCACACAACAGCTTTCCATCTAGTAACCAATGGAATGGTTGAGAGATTTCACCGTGAGCTAAAGGCAGCACATATGTCACAGAGAGACAACCCCCAATGGACTTGGATTCTCCCAAGGGTCCTGTTAGCTTTTAGAACTCGCGTTAGATTAGACACATGCGTTAGCCCGACAGAATATGTATTCGGTACAACACTCAGAATACTGCGAGCATTCTATTTAGACGACAGCATCGAGCGTGATGATCGTCTATTCCTTCGCGAACTGAAAGAATATATGCAACATGTACCACCTGTAAAGGCAGAACACAAACATGACCGCAAGCCGTTCGTATAAAAAGGTATGATAAATTGCACTCATATTTTCATGCAGCTTAATCCAAATACGCCCCCTTTACATAAGCCATATTCAGAACCGCATAAAGTCGTCGCGTGAGCGTTAGAGGGCAAAATTATAACGATTGATGTAGACGGTAAGCGAAAACCCGTATCAATCGAATGCCTTAAACCTGCGCACATGTTAGGTAGCGAGTTAGAACCCGACGATGACGGCAACGGTGTGACACCACCGGCAAGCAGTCCGAAGGGGAAAAAGGCAGAAACAGCGGTAACGAGGCGCGAGCCACCCCACCCGAATATTTAGAAGAAGATCTGCGAGAATTGTTCGATAGCGTTAACGAAAACAACGAGAGAATAGACGAAGAGGACGAGTCATCCAGGAGGCAAGTGACTCCACATAAACACCGCAACCCGCGTAGAAAGAAAAAGCATAGGCCTAATTATTTGCGAAAACAGACAAATAATCAAAATAGTTAAATCGCGGGAGTGCCACGCAAGAGCACAGAATTCTAATCAAGAACCTGATCAAATACTTATTTTACAAATTTGAGAATCTCTATCCATGCTGCTTAGGCAAGTTTAGGAGGGAGGAACTCGAAAAAGCTAGAGAAGTACCATGATTTGGTACCGTGTGGTCCCGAGTGCCTCAGCTGCGAGATCGTCAAGACTGACTTGCGGTAATACATTAGAGTTTTTAGTATTAAGTACGAGCGTAGCGTGTGCAAGATACGGCTTGATTTGCGCAATACGAAATCGAAGGAGCGATTTGGCCGTGACTAGCCCACCCGCAGCTGTTCGTTGACGGGAAACCCGTAACTAAGTTATTTTTATATAATATCGGTGTACCGGCTAGGCGTAGGCAAATCACGAAATTCCTGACAGAATTTGAGGCTACCACCGTGAGGATCGAACGCGTGTACTCGCGTTCGTTCAACACCACAGCG
This sequence comes from Sycobia sp. Sy_11, assembly GCA_018907035.1. Lineage (NCBI taxonomy): Eukaryota > Metazoa > Arthropoda > Insecta > Hymenoptera > Epichrysomallidae > Sycobia > Sycobia sp. Sy_11. Next base: position 510,727 of record JACCIC010000129.1, read on the forward strand.
ATTTTAGACACGGGGGACTGGGCATCTCCTGCATGCTCCAGTCTTGCACGTGCCTGAATGAGCTGAGGCGATCCGAGTCCAGTACGTCTGAAGCCCGCCCTGTATGATGCACGGGAGGAGCGGCAAGAGCATGCAGTCAGCGATAAACCGGTGGCATACCTTGTATCACAGGTGATGCACTGCCTAGAAGCGGTGACTCTCATCACCAGAAATATGAGTGCCTCTGAGTTTGTGCGCTTTTCTAAGACAACGGATTTCCGGAGAGCTTTTCAAGCCTCAGAATCCATTTTGACGCTTCTATCGAGCGTTATACGTGACGCTACACCTATTGACTCGGGGGTACTCGACCGGATACTGCGAACGCAGGCCGCGCGCTACATGAACATCAAAGTCAGCCTTGAGGTTCTTGATGTGGTCGCGATCGGTGTGACAGTGAAGACCATCAAACGGATAGTGAGGTCTTTTAAGGTGAAGGACCTACGACTCGGTCCCGTGTACGATATTTTTGAGCACTTCCTCAAGGTCGAAGATGTGACGTCGCTCGTTGTGTTCCGCGATCTTGGGCACGCTCAGAATCGTCAGCTGCAAGAAGGTGCTCATTAAGTATCTATGCCAGTTCGTGAAAGAAAATCGGATTTTGCGCAGGCTAGTATACGACGACAGTGCGTACGTCGATAAGGATACGTATGTATCACAACTATTGGCGGGCGTGTCCTTCGATGAGAATCCTTTGGAGGGTTTAGTTTCGTCTACTCCGAGCCTCAAGACATTCCCATGGGGAACGGATATACGTGGCCCGTGCTTAAGGAGAGTCACTCCATCAAGCGCCTCCGTGTAAACCACAATCCTTACGTGGAGGACGTCCTGTTGGATATGACCTCGAGGTATGCGAGATCCTGGAAATCAAGGGGCCGAGGAATTTCCACCTTGACCACTGCCTCCATCTTAGTAGCCTCTAGATAGATTACTACCCCGACATAAATCTCCTTCTGGTCAACGTCACAACACGTGACGTCGACAACCTTGTAATAACGAAGAAGCTAGAGAAGAGAAAAACACGTTTCATCCATCGCAACATTGTAAATACCGTACTTAGGCACCACAACGCGATTAGAATAAGAAAGAATAAATGCGCGTTCAAACTTACCCCAAACCTGGAGCGCGAGATCACGTACAAAGGGGGTGTTATTGTCACATTATTGGGAATGCGTAATTATTTTTAAGGATTAGACCAGCGATTACGCCGCCCTGTTCAAGCTGCAGGCTAAACCGCTGGTGTAGTAATCTAGATTAAGTAGGATTGAAGTCTTTGTACAAAAAAAAAGATGTATGTATAAATCGATATTAGAAACAAAAACAACATGTAAATAAAATTTAGTTTAAGTTTTGATGTAAGCGATAGAGGGGAACCCCCTGCATCAGCCCACCCGATTTTACCCATAGTAAAATATAAAAATTGGGGAAGTGATGTAGGGACGCTGCCCTACATGTATGCGTGGGTGCATGAGTATGCCTGTACCACGAGGCGGCGCTTCTGCCGAGAACGGAAGCCGCCGATAAGATTTTGCGAAGGGCACGTGCCGCAAAAAGCGGCGACACACGCCGGTTATCTCCCGTCCCTGCTACAGCGCATTCATTATAATAAATTCCTTGCGTTGAACAGCTCGAGTACTCATTGATTTACCCACCACTCCGAGCTCATATGTGTGGGAACGAGGGCATCTACTAAATCCACACAGAATCATTTTTAATCTTAAATACATATTTTCTAAAAAAATAATTCTTTTTTATGAGTCCACGTGTAGACCAAATGATGTGAAAAGAAACTCGTCTATTGGTAAGTGATCTCATTACTTTATTAAGCTGCATTTCCGTTAAAACTAATTATTTATTATGATTTTATAGAGTTTTAGATATATTTGTGTAAACTATATATGCTGTTATACATATATAGGGATGCATATAAAATGCACTTAACCATTGGTTTAAAACGTCATTTCATGCATTTTTATCTTAATATGTTACTGAAATTAGAAAAATATTTTATATAAATTTGTTATAAAATATATGAGAAGTTATATTTAAAATTCATACTATGCTAAGAATACATTAAACTTACCTAACTATTTTACTTTTGTTAAAAGATATTCTTTTTCAGATATTATTATATATGTATTTTTATCTTAATAAATTACTGAATTTAGAAAAAGATTTTATATAAAGTTTTTAAAAATACATATAAGATTTATGAGTAGTAAATTTCTTAATATGCTAAGAACATACTATTATGTTCCCTTAATCACAGTTAGTAGAACATTTAACTATATTGGTAAACTAATTTGTAATTTGATGATAGAATAATTTTTGTGTTAATATTTGGAACTTTTAGAAAGTATGATGTTCAAATTTTTTAACTTTTTAACTAAACAAAATGTAAAAATGTAACGGAACTAAATGTAAAAAATTAATTACTTCATTTAAAACTGGAGAATGTAAGCTGTGACGCTAACTTTGATGAATTACCGGGTTTTGTTTTCATGTCATCTGCTGTATCATTAGGCATTATTTTTTTATTCTACATAGCATGTAAAATCTTGTAGTTATATTTCAGATAACGTATAACTTTTTAACTTCTATACTTTTATTTTATTTTAGCACATCATTGCAAGAATTTAATTTTCTATTTTTGATTTATATTATTATTTATATTTTTAATTTTGAGACGATTAATGGATTTTTTCTACTTCCTACGCGTTATCTACTACAATATTATATAAGCATTAAATATTAAAAATAAATTTTTTAAACTAATTACAGAATTTCTATTTTAGCAGAAAATCATAAGACTTAATTTGAAATTTCTACAATCGCAGAAAGATGGAAGAAAAATCTTTCGGATGTTCGTGTGCATATTAGATATGTTTAAGCTTAGCTTCTGTATGATTCAAACGAAAACAGCAACGTCGCATTGGACAGAATCATATAGATTCTGCATATGGTTTATTGCCAACGTCAGAGCTCGTGACGTAGGTAAATGTGCACACTACTTTATGCTGACGTAGTTGTGACGTCGCGTTGGCGCGTCTTAGTGTAGCAGTTGGCCCTATTAAGGGGGCATCTCTAGTCTTTTTGCATAAATTTTCAAGATTTTTTTCTTGCAGTAAACTTTATTATCACACTACAATTTTTTTATATTAAAAAAATACATATTGAAGTCTGCAAAAAAATTTTTTTTTTCATTTTTCATCCAATATAACCCAGATATGGCTGCCACAACGAAGCTTGCTTTTTTTGGCTGACATCATATCTTGACACAGGAAGCTCTGAAATGAAAAATTCAAAAAGCATATTAAACTATTAAAAAATGACTATAGCCCGTACTAGAATTATGAATATTCGATTACATTTGAGCACTTTGTTAACCAACATAACCTCAAAAACTAAGCCGAAAATTAGAAAAGCCCGCCATTTTGTTTTTATTTTACTAAAACTTCTTGATTTTAGTACGGGCTATAGCCACTTTCTTATAATTTAATATGCTTTTTGAATTTTTCATTTCAGAGATTCCTGTGTTAAGATATGATGTCAGCCAAAATAGAATGAGCAGAGAGACTCCGCTAAAACAGAGATGGCTAAAATCATGTCAAATTACACGGCAGGACTACGAAGCAGAATTGGCCGTAAGGCTGCAACACCCTGTGAGATTTGTGATGTCCCACTACTGTGAGACACGGACAGAAACGCAAGACAGTATTGAAGATTTAAATAAGATAAATGACTTAAATAAGTAATAGATCGTTATTTAATAATTTAATTAATTGCTATAATTATGAGTAAATGTAACAATGATTGAACGTCGGAATTAACCGTCGTGATTTTGCTTTCGTTGAAGCTTTCAAAATATACTTTGATAAAAAATTTTTAAGGCAATGCTTGGTTGTGGCTATTGCTTGATTTTGCTTTCGTTGAAGCTTTCAATATTTGTTTTATATAAAAATATATATATTTTTTTTGAAGGTATCATTATCTTTGTTTTTAGGAATTTTATAAGGGCATTTATATTTTATAAATCCCTTTTTTCATTTATGAGGGGATCATATTATATAGTAGTATTTAAGATTGAGTATAAGATATAGTAAAGATTCGGATCTCTTAAATTAGAAATGTTTTATTTTAGAATAGCACTAGGTATAGTACCTATTATAATTTATTTTTCATTTAATTAAGTTTTGATATTTTCAGTTAGAGGCAGTGACGCATGGCTATTCAGATAGCTCACAAGCTGTTGTGCTTTAACTGATAAATAAGTAGGCTTATTATATGCTTAGTCTCATAAAATATAAATTCATAGTGCACATGTTAAGTATTTATTTTTCCTTGTTCGCCCCCCACTTTTTAAAAATAGATTTCCCCCTTTATTTGGTATATATTTCTTTTAAATTTAAGGGTCAATCATATTTATAGTATATTTTTAGTCATTTTTTTTCTTGTGAACCTTTCTGGTTAAAAGAGAAACCTGTAGATATATATATATATATATATATATATATATATATATATATATATATATAAATTTTAGTAGTTAATTTTTAAAAACATTTGTACACATTTTTGTTTTATAATTTATTAGCAAAATTGAATTTAATACAAGGTTTTTATAATATATCAATAAAGATATAAAGTGTTATTTAATCATTCAATTATTAATTGATACATCTAGTGAAATTATAAGGTATTGTTTAAAACTGTATTTTATAATTAAGAGTAATTAGTTTATTAATAAAAATGTTAATATTAAAATTGTTCGTTAAAGAGTTAGTAATAATTATTAGTTTAAATATAGGGGTTTAAATATACAAAATTTCTTAGTAATAATTTATTAGTTTGAATAAAATCATTAGTTTGTAAAAAAAAATTTTTTTGTTTGTTTAGAATTTATTTATTGAGTGTTTTAACAAATTAAATTCATCTATTTATTTATTTTCTGAAAATAATTAGTTTGTTCAGAATTTATTAAGAAAGAAAAAAAATTATTAGTATATTTAACTTATTTATTTATTTTTTTTATTAAGTTAATTCATCTGTTTACCTACTTCTCTTAATCCAGATATTTTTTATTTTACTGATTTATGAATGGGAAGAGAAAGAAGGAACGTAAAACATAAATATTATCCTTTTATTTTATATCGAGGAAAAATACATTTTCTTGTATTATTTAAAATAAAATTCTTTGTTAATATCACTGAATTTAAATTTATTATGGAGATTTGCATCCTTTCAAAAATTATTTTATAAATTATAATTAATTTTTGAATTTATTAAACAATATAAATTATTTATTAGGTATTTAATTTACAGTATCTTACCATTTCAAATTTATATAGTTAATTTGTAACTTACATTATATTAGTGAATAAGTCATAAAAATTTCTAGATTGGATATATAAAAAAATTGACAATAATATTAAAAATTCTTTTATATAAATAAAACATTTATCACAGGTAACTATTTAAAAATTTTATTTATGGTTATTATATTGCAAGTTTGATATTCTTTTATATTTCTATACATCATTTTTCATTTATAGGAAAAGAAGAAAGAAGAAAGAGGCAACAGGGGAAGAAGAAATTCAATAACTTTTTCTGAGATCCCGGACGAGCCCCCAAAAATTATAGGCGTATGTGACGTCGGAATTAACCGTAGTCACACCTCCCCTTAATTTTTCCTCAGATTTAGGCCTAGGATTTCTCCTAATAGCCGGGAAAAATTACAGAATTCTATATATAAAAAAATGTATGGAGTCCTAATTTATTTCCCTGGGACTTGGCAGGGCAGTGCAATAGGTTTGGAAATCGTTTGCTTACTCCGAATGGAGCAAAGAGAAGATTCCCTGCGCCGCAACCACATCCAAGCCGGTATTAAGTACCTCATTTGTCTCGAATACGAAAGAAAAAAAAATATAAACAAAAAGATTTTTACAAAAGGGGATTGTTCTATTTCTAAGGAGAATATTGGACCCTGATAGAAAGGGTCCTTCTAATTCTCCGGATAAAAGGGATAGTGATCGAAACTAAGAGGAAAAAGAAAAATGAAAATACTATAATTTATTCTACTTACTTTTATTTAATAAATTTTCTCTTACTGGACCTTGCAGGACTCTGGAGGGAGAGAGATATAGTTGTAGTTATTGCTGTTGTCACTGATGTTGTTGTAGTTGTTGTTGAAAGCTCGAAATACTCGAAAAAAGAAGTTTAAAAAATTGCAGACTGAGAAAAATGCACGAACTGAGACAAAGAAATGGATGTCTGCAAGAAATTTACTGAAGAAAAACTGGAGAAAACTTGGTGAAAAATCTTAGAGAAAAATCTGCTGCCACAAAAGGAAAACTCCTTTTAAAGGGTCGCTTTTTTCGGTGCTCAGGGCGTTCATCTCGTCATCTTCAAAATCATCTTTTTGTTTCATTGGTGGCCGCGCAATTTTAATTGCCCATTAATTTCGTCGGAGCCAATTATCTTTAAAGGTCTATCGCTGTAGCGTGGACCCAAAATTACGTGGAGGGGTTTCCTCCTGGTTCTCTCAATTCTCTAGAGATCCCGACACGGGTCTCGTTTTTACATTTTTTTACTAACTTATTTTATTGTTAGTTTTTTGTCATTACTTTATTGTTAACAACTGAATAATTTTGTTTTTATTGAATGAGTAATAAATATTGTTAATAATATGGGCTAGTATGTATTAAATAACTAAATCTATAATAATTACGCTTTTATAAATTACTGTTAAATTTTACATATTGTTTAAATTAAACGGTTCTGAAAGTGTATAACAAAAAGGTGCAATGTTATATATTCATGGTGAATATATAACTTCTAATAATACATTCTAAATCGAGTAGAATATTATTAATATATGTACTTTATTTATTAAATTAGATTTACATAATTCATTATTTAATAAACAATATTATGCAAATTTTGAGTAATAATTATATATTTCATTAAAATAATATTTAGATCGAAATGTATCAATCAATAACTATATTTTATTTTGGTTTATTAATTAATAAATAAACAAATAAATAAATAAATGCGTGCGTAAATATTTTTTTTAAGTTGCACGGACACCAGCCCGAAACTGTTATGCACATTACTTCAGCCTGGGCAGCTGACCTTGCGTGGTCATTTCACGTTCATACCTTTCATCCCGGGTTCTCATGCATACTCGATGTCGCGTTTACTCTCACATACTTTCATCATCCAGGTATTCATCTGCTTTTTTGCTCCGTAGCACATGCGTAATGTATTTTGCGATCAACCGCCAGCTGTCCGCGTCCGTTGTCATAAGCTTCGTTACGTTTTCTGGCGTAATCTCGCCTATCCTCGTCTGTAGCCCTAGTCGTAACTCGGTCCAATGGTCGCACACAAAGAACGTGTGCTCCGCATCGTCCCCAGCCCATCCACAGTACGTCCATTCAGGAGATGAAATCCTCTTCATCCTGCAGAGGAAATGATAGATAAGGATGTGTAGAATAAGACTCTAAATTGTCGGGATCGTACCCCATCGGCGACGTATTTATTTATTGCAAAATAGCAAAAATAAAAGCTCTTTTTTTACTTTTTCTTTAATAGTTTAAATAATATTGCTCTAATCGAAAAATGTTTCGTATAAAAGTTGTGCACGAGATAATTCTGAACAAAAGTACGTTTTTTTTGTTAAATATAGATATTTCTATTGTTAAATAAACAATGAAAATGGAAAAATTTTCGATATTCAAAGAGCTATACAATTTGTTTAAACAATTGAAATTCAGTAATAATGGCGCAAATAGATGTTTTTTTATCTACTTATACTACGTTTCAAATTACAAAGTGTACTGTCAAAATGGCGACCAGTTGCAAAATTATTTATATTGCAACTTAACCATTGCGAAGTTCGCCAACGGCTGGGAATTTTTTAATGCAGTAAAATGCAATCATTAGAGGATATTAATAGTAATCAAAGCTGAAAAGACGAGATTTGAAATTAAATTTTTATATTGTTTAAAGTGAAAAACGCCGATGCTATGGTCGATATCTCGGAAGTTTTTAACGCTAGAATATTGAAACAAAATGCATTTTATTATGATTAAAAAAAGAAAAATTTTGAGCCCTTGCACATTTTCATATGACCAATGGAAGTTGAGAAAATTTTTGTTTAAACTATTATTTATTACTTGTCATTGAATTAACATTTTAATTTGAAATTTGGCAAGGTGCAAGTATAAAGGTTAATCTATATTTACATTTATTAATACATTTTAAATTATTAGTAATTATGTTTAAATGTAACATTTATAAAAAGTTTTTATGCGTGGCATGAGCGACGGCTGGCGGCAGCTATCTCTCCTCGCGCAAACATCGCAACGTCACCTACTGAGCATGCGCACATTCGCGCACTGCGTCACAGACAGCTCCACCTACGTCGCTTTCGATCTTAGTTGTAAAATAAAATATCTTTACTATAAAGCAACTATTTTGAGGATTTTTTTTTAATTTAACTTTATTTTTTCTAACCTTAATAGTGCTGTTGGTTCTAATACGGTAATTCTAGTATATCCAATGTATAATAACATTAATTAATTCTTTTCAATTTTATATTGGTTTATTTAATAATTTAAAATTACTTTTACTTCATTTTTTGTCTTTATGTAATAATATTAACGTAATTCCATATGAGTTTTCTTCTTTTCTGATAACCAATTTTTATTATTTATGCATATTTACGCTGTTTCTTGTCTGTGATGATTGATGAAAAAAATTGAAGTAGAAAAACCATTTGAATAATGAATTTTACAATAATTGAAATAAATAAAAATATTTACAAGTACAGGAGAGAATTTTTCTTCAATATAAAATTGACAAGAATTAATTAATGTTATTATACATTGGATATAATAGAATGACCGTATTAGAACCAACAGCACTATTAAGGTTAGAAAAAATAAAGTTAAATTTTAAAAAAATCATCAAAATAGTTAATTTTACAGTAAAGATATTCTATTTTACAACTAAGATCGAGAGCGACGTAGCTGGACCTGTCTGTGCCGCAGTGCGCGAATGTGCGCATTCTCAGTAGGTGGCGCTGCGACGTCTGCGCGAGGAGAGATAGCTGCCGCCAGCCGTCGCTGATGCCACGCATAAAAACTTTTTATAAATGTTACATTTAAACATAATTACTAATAATTTAGAATGTATTAATAAATGTAAATATAGATTAACCTTTATACTTGCACCTTGCCAAATTTCAAATTAAAATGTTAATTAAATGACAAGTAATAAATAATAGTTTAAACAAAAATTTTCTCAACTTCCATTGGTCGTATGAAAATGTACAAGGTCTCAAAATTTTTCTTTTTTTAATCGTAATAAAATGCATTTTGTTGCAATATTCTAGCGTTAAAAACTTCCGAGATATCGTCCATAGCAACGGCGTTTTTCACTTTAAACCATATAAAAATTTAATTTAAAAATCTCGTCTTTTCAGCTTTGATTACTATTAATATCCTCTAATGATTGCATTTTACTGCATTCAAAAATTCCCAGTCGTTGGCGAACTTCGCAATGGTTAATTTGCAATATAAATAATTTTGCAACTGGTCGCCATTTTGAAAGTCCACTTTGTAATTTGAAGTATAGTGTAAGTAGATGAAAAAACATTTATTTGCGCCATTATTATTGAATTTCAATTTTTTAAACAAATTGTATAGCTCTTTGAATATCGAAAATTTTTCTATTTTCATTGCTTATTTAACAATAGAAAAATCGACTTTTTAAGTTTTTTAGGTATGTACTTTTGTTCAGAATTATTTCCTGCACAACTTTTATACGAAACATTTTTCGATTAGAGCAATATTATTTCAACTATTAAAGAAAAAGTAAAAAAAGAGATTTTATTTTTGCTATTTTGCAATAAATAAATACGTCGTCGATGGGGTACGATCTCGACAATTTAGGGTCTTACTCTACACATCCTCATCTATCATTTAATGCAAAAAAATAGGCGTTGGAGAAATTGTTGGTAAATCGTCCATTTTGGACCTAATTCGCCTGGACTAGGAATAATGTATGTGATTTATGAATTATATTTAGTATGTAGTATCAGAGACATGGGTTGATCAACTACGTTAACATTAAAATCTACATCATACTCGTATTTTTGTAATATATGTTTAAGCTCGCGTTATTACTTATAATTATTTAAAATATATTTTTTAAATTTATACATTTTTTATTGATGATGCATATTGTAGAAAATACAAAATTTTAAATTCTATCCTATTGTAAAACGTTGTAGAATGTAAATCTTATATCTTGTAGTTATAATTTAGATAACGTATAACTTTTTAGCTTTTATACTTTTATTTTATTTTATTTTATTTTAGCATTTAATAGCAACAATTTCATTTTCTATTTTTGATTTATATTATTATTTATTTGTTTAATATTGGAGACAATCAATAGATTTTCTCTTTTTGTTCCTACGCGTTATTTACTACAATATAATATAAGCATTAAATATTAAAATTAGATTTTTTAAACTAATTAAGGAATATCCATTTCAGTACAAAATCATAAGACTCAATTTGAAATTTCTTCAATGGAAGAAAGGAAAGTCTTGACATTCTGCAGAATCAAAAATTCGTCTGTATTATGAAGCTGGCATGGGAGTTTGGGTCTGAGTTGCTTTTTGATACTCGTGTCCATATTGTATGTTTTGGCTTAGCCTCTGTAATGATATAAACGAAAACGACAACGTCGCATTGGACAAAAGTGTATAACTATATCCAGTATATCTATATATATTTATTGCCTACGTCACAGCTCGTGACGTAGCAAATGCGCACATGAATTTATGCTGACGTAGTTGTGACGTCGCGTTGGCGCGTTAGTATAGCAGTTGAGCTTGTTGAGGGCGCACGCTCCCGGCGCTCGAAAATCGTCGAGCCTTTCGTATATGTCATCGGCAATCTCTCCTTACTATCTCTGCTATTGTACATTACGTCACAGGTTACTCGTGCAAATGTATGTATTTGAAGAAAAGAGAGTGGGGTATGCAGTGATAGCGAGTGTGGTCAAAGGGGAAAGTTAAATCTCTACTCCCCTACTTTTGGTTATTTTCTTCCCCTTACTCACTTTGGCTTTTACTTTTTCTCTCTCTTGCACGCAGAACCATTCAGGGATTTCTAAGACAGCGACGTTTACCAGATAAATCTGAACTACCATCTTGGCTAATTTTTAATAAGCTTTTCCCATCTAAAGCGAGCGGAGTTTCCGCTCCTTCTCTTTACTCTCCCTAGACTACAGGAGACTTGGGACTTTGGGAGTCGGGATTCAGGAGTTATGTATCACCTGGTGGCTACTGGCTCGTATCACCAGGTATCACGCCTTCCCGTCATCTCTGTTATATATTAAATAAAAAAGTATTTGATATCATTTTTTAAACTAATCATTTGCTATAAAGAGTTGTTCTGTAATATAAAAAAGTAAATTACCACAAAGAATTAAATATTGTAAAAGTAATCTTTTGCACATCTTGAATGGCGGTGGAAAGATGACGTTTCATGAAATTTTATTATCAACTATTTTGATTCTATTCCCTTGTTTTTGCAGGATATGCAAAACATATTTGCTCATAAATGTTAAAAATCAGGTTTGTTCTCATTTTAATACATTAATTTTAATAAAGTTAACTTATTATTAAAAAATTCACAGTGTAATTATGTATTAAAATAAAACTTAAAATAAAGTTTAAATTTTAATGTAATTCAATATTATGTTTCAAGAATTTGAATGATTAACATTAATTATTCAAGCTGAAGTTTTTTCTTTTTAATTTAAATTAAGGTAATAAAATTATTTATAGGGTGGAGATATTTTACATGAAACAATAACGTCTAATATTACAGAAGATGTGATAAATTTAGAATTTCAACGCTCTGATGGAACATTAGTAACCCAAATAGTTGATTTTAAAAATGTAAGTTTTTTTGTAAGAAAAATGTTAATTTTATTTATATTTCAATTAAGTAATTTTTTATATTGAATATCTTTGTATATACCACATCTAAAGCCTGTTAAGAATAAAATTTTATCATAACAAGTATAATTAATTATAAGTTTGTTACGATAAATTATTTTATATTATATTATACAACTGATTCAGTATACATATATTGTTATTGTAAATATTATAATGACTACAAATCTCGTTTTAAGTTATTTTCTAAGTTTAATGTCCAAGATACCTGAGTTACATACAAATTTTTGATTAAATAATTAAAAATTGATTTATATTTTACACCATAAAATTATGGTTTTGGGCTCAGTAAATTAGTTGTTGCATTTCTATGAAAATAATTCATAGCATTAAAAATATATTGACTTCATGTAATATAAAAATAAATAATATGCTTTAATACAACAGTATATTACATATATTCTTAATTATTTTTACTTAGATAGTAAATTGATTTTTTAGGAAGTTCAAATTATAAAAACTTTAATTTTGGGAGAAGAAGAGAGAGGTCAAAATCAATTCCAAATTATATGTTTTGTAAATCATTTCTATAAAATGGATTTTATATCTTCGGATGCTATGTCGAAGCTAAGACAGAAAAATCCTAGTACAATTAGAATAGCAGAAGAAGATAAAGGTCGTGCTAATTATACAATGGATTTATTTTTGAATGTACCTCAGTCTAGAATAGTTTCAAAACATATTAACGATATTTGTGCTGATGCACCAGGTTCAACTTATACACGATATGAAGATGTAAAACGATGGGCTGAAAGACCTGGTCTGTATAAAATTATATAATATGAACTACTTGAAAAGGAATTTATTTACAACAAATTATTGCATTTGTTGCAAGTAAATTCTAACTTAAAAATAAAAGTATATAATTCTAGTAACATATGTATATTCATTTTAGGTTCTACAGAAGCTACTCTTTTAATGGCAGTACATAATTTTACTTTTGCAACTGCAATTCAAATTTCAACCAGTAAAACAAAACTGTATGCAATTTCTAAGTGTGCAGATACACAAAATCTTTATGCACCATGTACATGCTTTTTAGAATTATGTATAGGCTGGTACCCCTGTGGACTCAAATTTTGTAAAAGTAAGGTTGATGGAAAAAAGGTAGCTAGTACATACCGTTGTGGTATCAAAACTTGTAAAAAATGCTTTATTTTCATTTACCACTCTAAAATGAAACAGAATTGTCTATGGGATGAATGACGCTGAAAAATATCTTAATTTAGTTTTAATTCCTTAATTTTAAATAACTCTTTTTGTTTCATAAACCAGATTAAAAAAATGTTGTATATATTTTTCATAAGTTATTATACAGGCTCCTAAAATAAAGTTAACCATGATTTGTATCAAAATAGACTATGTATTTTGACATAATGAATCCAAATATTGAAAAAAAATACGTAATTTTTTAGTTTGATTTTGATAAAACTTGTGACTTTTAAATAACTGTAACTGTTATATATTGTTAACACATAAAAAATTCAACCAACTAATCGACATAAAAAACTTTGTCTTGCCAGTAGGGTTTCTATAAATCTTACTATTTGAAAAGATTTTCCTTGTCTGAATCGTGTATCAAATACCAGTTTTGATTTCCAACAACAAAAGAAAAATAAATTTATAAGTTTAAAACCATTACAAACATTTAATATAGGTGTTTTTCTTAAAAATGGCTGAACAAGACTATCATTTTTCTAGTAGATTGTGATTAAGTATATCAAAATATCTGAAATTCACTAGCTGGAATTCAAAGGCAGATTATTTTTTGTGTTTACTTGAGTTAAATTTTACAGATAAATGTGATCGTGAAATTGTGAATTTTTATTTGATCTCATATATTATAATTTTATTTTCATTAAAAACTAGATTATATCCTAGTCAAATTTATCATACATTATAATTAATAATTTCACCAACTAGATATTATTGCAATATGATTTTATTGAAGAAAACCTAGTTTCTATTACTCCAATTTCAAAATTACAAATTTCATATTATTTTATAGTATTTTAATCTAAATATCGATCAGTATTTAGCTCCCAGCTTCACTCGTATGAAAAAGGGAAGGAAAAGAAAAAGAATTAGCTTTCACATCAGTAATGAAATATACTGTTATTTCTTGTTTTTCTATAATATTAAAATTTTGATATATAATTAATCTTTCTTATAAGGAAGGAATTTTAAAAAAGCTGTAAAAAATCTGTCCAATCAATTTGAATTTTAAAAATAGTTTTTCAAATTTACATTTATATTACTTTTTATCTTATTGTTTGCACATTTAATAGTTAATAACACATTTAATATTACTGTAGTTACTTATGATATTGATGATTGATATTACACACAAGTCAATTTTTGTCACATGATAGTGTTGAATGTTAAATGTTGCTAATGTTTTTGCACATGTTGCTGTCGTTTTGTAAACTATTGTTTAAAAAATTGACCATTTAATGTAATAAATACTAAATGATAGCAATATTTACATACGACTGTATATATAAAACGAGAGAAAGAGTAAGAGTAAAAAAAAGATTATAATTTTAGATAGAATGAACTATATATAAAATCTTCCAATGGCTTATAAGTAATATGTTATAATGTGATGCACTTTTAATACTCAGCCATACAAAAGCTTTGTAGAAGAAGTGTGATTATTTACATGAGTGTAATAGGATGAGAAAAAGTATAATGTATTAATTGAAATTCAAAATCTGCAAATATATTTAAAATACTAATTATAGCATTCGCAATATTAGAAAGCAGAAAAGAATCACGTTTAACTACTCTTATATAATGAAACGTATTATGCGACATAAATTTTTATATATGCTTTACATACGATATTGTAATTTATATACATATTTTTTATAAATATTTAATAAAAATATTGAACACTTTATAACAGTAGGATACATTATCATACTTATATTAATTTACAAACATTTTTTCTGAAAAATCTTTATTTATAAGATACATCAAAAACTTGATACTCACATCTCAAGTTTTGCAAAATATTTTCTAATCCTCACATATAATTTTGTGCAGTTATTATAATCTTAAGTACTATAAGTGTACAAAGGCATTAAGACAGGATTATGAATTTCTCCTATTTTGTATATATATTATACTGAATTGACATTCGCCATAATTTCAATCTAAGTTTTGGCGTGGCCCAACTATCATTATTTACACATACAAATTTAGGAATTATGAATTAATTTTTTTATTAAATAAAAAATAAAAGGTCTTGCATTTCATAAGTACATTTTCATATATGAAATCAAATTTCATTTTGTTTTGCCTCTTTAGTATTTGATATACTTACTTTCAAAAAAAAGAATCGTTTTTACTTTGCTGTGTACATAAAGTCTTTTAAATAGCTCTATGAACTATATGGACGTAAATAATAAAATCTTTTTAATACAGTTTCTACTCGCTCATCTGGAGGATAACTTCGTTTTTCATTTTCATTATTCTAATTTTACTTTGTTTTTAAAAGTGTTATGTTTAATTATTAATTAGTCTATATATAAATAGATTAAGAAAATCGTACAAAAGAACATAAGTTATCAGCTAAGCACCAAAAGAGATCTATATTGCAGTCAAAGACGTGCACGTTATATACGCGGAGAACGTTGATAAATGCAAATACATCGAAATTTCACGAAAGGACCAATTTACCAAGTGTCGAACAAGTATTTTTATCTGATCTTGATCGAATCAGTATTGTAAATTCTCTTTTTATTTACAACAGAAATTAATATTCACTGGTATTTTTATAAACTCTTTTAGTTGTGTAATGAATCAGATTACACATTTCGTTAACATTCATTCCAAATATTACATGACTTCGCTTCATTTTCTAACTGATAATTTCTAATAGTGTCTTACTAGTATAACTTTTACGTAGTACCTTTATTATTTTAAAAATTATAACGAGTCATGCGATGATGAAAAACTATTTAATTTATGTGGTGATAAACCTGTTGCGTATTCTTATTCTTCAAATTGTTATTGTTTCGAATTAATTCTGTTAGAATTATTATAATTCCAATTTCATTCTTCAAGCAAGATAATAAGAATCGCTGACAGTTCAAACCGGAAATCTATAGCATGATCTGAATTACGTGCAACGTTTCCGTTCTTATCTTCTGGTTCATGAAACACTCAACACTCGAGGATAACAATAATAATAGTAGATACTAGCTACTGTAGCAGGTCTTGCGCACGTCAGCGAGTATCACGCTGAAGTCATCGTCTGCGGACTTAGGTACATGTTCTATACTCTGGCCACCCTGCTGCGACTGTTGTTGTTGCTGCTGAATATACTGCTGTTGTTCTTGATATTTAGCAGCCTCTATGCCCTGATGGTACTCTCCCATGGTATGACTCATGCCTAGCTGAATACACGGAGACGATTGGTGGTCTTTCACTGTTTGCTCGTTGAGGAGGCACTGAGTATTGACAAGGTCAAGCTGATCTTGTTGCTGCTGCTGTTGAGAATGTGGCTGATGTTGAGGAGTATAGTAGCGTAAGTCGCTTGCATAATTGTGATTACTATCAAGAAGGTTCGGAGAAATGAGACTGGAATGAATAGTTTCAGTCAAGTTCGAAGGATGAGCGTACTTGTTGAAGTACTTTTCAAGTTGTATCACGTGTTCTTGATCTTCATCGGGTATAGTTCCGTGCTCCATATGACTCATTGGTACTTGCTGTTGTGATTGATGCTGGTGTTCCTGCTGTTGCTGCTGCTGACTATTTGAATTCTCCGGTTGGTAGTCCTGGTGATGAGATATTTCGAATCGATGTACACCTGCTTTAAATAATATGTTTTAATAGTTAAGATTTTAAATAATATACTAATTTAATTTTTATATACAAGAATGAACATAATAATTATAATGTCTTCTAATAATACTTTGTCACAATTGATTACTGTTCAGTTCTACTAGTCAAAGAACAAGAATACCCGTTTATTCAAGATAAAATTCAACGCTAACTCATTGACGCCAGAGCAGGCATCCTACCACATTTCAAAAAGTGTGTTAGACCTGGTTAGACTATCTAGAGTAAAAATAATGCTCCCTTAAGAATGCTCGTTGGCGTCTGTTCCGAAAGGCCTCCAGTACATTGTCGATAAGTAAATATGGTAATGATGGAATGCATTTTCTTATACTCCCCATATAAATGTCATGAACGGTTATGAAATTGCAAGTTTTCCACTGTTAATGTAATCAGAGAAAATAAACGGTCAAATACGGTATTTTGACTTACTCGTGACTTACTACGTTCCATTGAGTTTGCTTCAATAATCAGCTGATCACGTCCATTTTCATAAAATCCCATCGAACAGCTGGTCGTTGCTGGTCGCGACCATATATATGTATGTTTATAAGTAAGCATTAGTGTAAAAGTTTGCATGTGCGTTACACATTTGAATTTCAATAGAAGACTTTTTAAAGAAGGTTTAAAATCGAATTCTAATAGTTTCTATATAGAATATACTTATAAGGGACTAGGTGGAACCCAAAATTTATACTTAATAATCAGTTTCATTTACTAATTAGATTATTTAATTTCATAAAATTCAATGAATATGAATATGTTAGAACTTATTTGTGTTAAACGCATGCTTGGCTTATAAATTTTGCTTTTTATATTTAACGGAATTATTTATATTTATGAATTAATTATACATATATATATATATATATATATATATATATATTTATATATACTATGAATATATAATTATATATAATACGTACTAAATAATTATATAGAAACTTGTAAAATTCATAAATATAAATAATTCTAATTCATAATTACTCATAGGTTGCACCTATCGTTGTACTTGTAATTATTCCGCTCAACGTTTGCTCAAAATTTATGTATTTTGGGTTGCTGATTGTGAATATCATAGTGTCTTTGTGCGTATTTTGAATTTTCATAGAATCCGAAGAAATCCTTAAAAATGCTGGTTTTGCAAATTTGTTTCGGAAACTACTATACATATCAAAAAATATTTTTAATAAAATTTGTAAATTTTATAAAGCTATATATTTTTTATTCTATATTTTATTTTTGTGCAGGCAGTATTTCTCGATAAAAAGTAAATGAGCGGTAACATCCGATTTCGGTCTTGACTAATTAGAAGAATATTCAAATTAAATAATAGCAAATCTATTTCTCTATAAATATGTAAAAGAATGTTTGTGCGTATTGACAAGGTATGACAAATTGAAAGTTTTAGTAAAAAATATGTGATCTACTCGAGGGAAAAATGATTTCGCAGCTCTATAAAACGGGTCCACGCAGATCTGACATGTCTTGAACAGAACCAGCCGCATACAAAAACATGTGCAAAAATCTCGCTTAGATGCTCGGGAGAATTCAGAATCGTTTCAAAACATATATGTATATATTGGGTGTACAAATAAGTTTCCGCCGTTTTTTTTATAAAGAAATAAGATTTTATTGTAAAAAAAGGTACATATAATGTCATTCAAAATATTGCCCATTACTTTCTACTATTTTTGACCCTCTTTCGGGCAGCAAGGGGATACCCCGTCTAAAAAATTGCTCACGTTTTGAGGCGATCCACGAATCGACCCATTTCTTCAATTCCTCGTAAGAAGCTGTTCAGCCAGATCACGAGTCGTCGACCGGAATGAGTGGTAATCTGAAGGAGCAATGTCAGGTCAATACGGCGGGTGGGGAAGGACGTCGTAATTCAGTGCTTCTAACGTTTCCTTTACGATTTTATCAACATGTGGCCGAGCGTTGTCATGCTGAAAAATGACTTATCGTGCCATTTGGTACATTGTGAACGTTTAATCTTCAATGCTCGGCTTAATTGCACCAGCTGTTGTTGGTAACGTTCCCCGGTGACGGTTTGATTGTGTTGGAGTAGTTCGTAATAGATTACTTCAAGCTGATGCCACCAAATGCACAGCAGTAGCTTCTTGCTATGAATTTTTGACTTGGCCAGCGAAGTAGAAGCATGCCCAGGCTTATCCAATGACTTCCTACGCTTTGGGTTGTCGTAGTGAATCCACTTTTCGTTTTCCGTCACGATTCGATGTAGGAATCTTTTGCCATTTTGCCTTTTGAGCAATTGTTCGCAATCGAATAAGCGACGCTAGACTTCTCTTACCTTCAGTTCGTAAGAAATCCAATTTCTTTGCTTTTGGACCATACCCTGGGTTTTGAGACGTTATGAAATAGCTTGCTGAGTCACTCCTAACTCTTGTTCATGTTCTTCTTGCGTTCGGCATGGATCTTCCTCCAGAAAAGCTTCCAATTCTGTATCAGCATACACTTTGGGCTTTCTATTGCTTATTTTGTCCTCCACGTCAAAATCACCACTTTAAAATTTTTGGAACTCCAGACAACTTCTCTCACTCAAATTAACATCACCATATGCTTGTATGAGTAGCCGATGTGCTTCAGTTGCAGATTGCTTTAAATGAAAGAAGTAAATTAACAATTCCCGTAAATGACACTTACTTGTCTCAAAACTTGACGTCTTAACACGATGAAAACTAAGTGCTGCTAGCAGAAAGTCAGAGGTATTAACAGGTTATACTGTTTCCAGATGTCAACATATTCTATACGACTTTTAACAGCTGACAATTTCGATGTTATCTTATCGGTGGCGCCATCTTTCCAAACGGCGGCAACTTATTTGTACACCTAATATATATATATATATATATATATATATATATATATATATATATATATATATATATATATATGTGTGTGTGCATTTTAGAAATCTATTTAACATATCATAGTCGCTTTTCGCAAAAATGGAATTTAAATCACAAATTCCAGAAAATAAACGCAATAATGAAAGTTATTCAAATTCATCAGAGAAAGTACGAAAAATTAAAAAAACATATTCAAAATAACATTTGTAAATCTCATTTGAGTAGATAATTTTGCGATTATATATTAGTATTATAATAAATATATATATATATATTGGAATGTTGCA
Organism: Sycobia sp. Sy_11; assembly: GCA_018907035.1. NCBI lineage: Eukaryota > Metazoa > Arthropoda > Insecta > Hymenoptera > Epichrysomallidae > Sycobia > Sycobia sp. Sy_11. The sequence goes on from JACCIC010000129.1 coordinate 530,808, forward strand.
CGTGTCCGCCTTGAGCGCGAGAAAGGCAGACAGGGCTGTTGTAGAAAGTGAAAGTGTGCCCGGCTTGGCTAAGCCCGGAATCAATCCGGTGAAGAAGAGGGGCGCTTCGCGAAGGGTGAAGTATCGCATGTGAAGGGTAGCGGAAGTAACTAAGGCGAAATGAAGACGCAAGTAATAGAAAATAAATTGAAACGTCTAATCTCGTAAAATTTAGAAGAAATAAGTACATTGTACGCGGAATTACGACGCACGGATGGCAGGCCGAGGGCCGGCGAAGCAAAGGTGTGTGCGAAGGCAGAGAAGAGAGAGAGAGAGAGAGAGAGAGAGAGAACAAACCAGCTGCCGCTTACAGCGAGTGCGCCGGTGTCGTCTGGGTCCGTTGGCGACGGGAGGGCGACAGTGGCAGACCCTCGGGATGCAGTACACAGCTGTTAAAGCCGCCGAAGAAATCGGGGTCTCTGCAGTCTCTAGCCCTGGAATGGGGCGGTCAATCTGCACTGGATAGGAGCTAGGTGACAGTTTCGCTCGGAATCGGTCACCCGGGTCACGTCCGCGTAAAAGGTTCGCAACTCTCGTCTGTGAAGGCGGTTATCAGTGCGGATAAAGACTACCCGCACGGTCTAGGGGACAGCTGAACACCAACTTAATTTACATGTACTTGATCTTCTGTGCAGCACAGCAGAAACGTACTACTACTACTACTTTCGCGCACAGTCAGATGCGTACAGCTTAGAGGCCCATCAGCAGTAGGTAGTAGCTGGTCGAAGACTTTCTCGAGGGCTCGACGTTGACTATCGTCGATATCATCAAGGCCAATAAATACAAGTGAATACGCTAAAGTAATGGAGACGGTGCAGAGTTGTAACGGAACGAGATCCGCTGCACCCGCATTGAAAGTGCGATAGAAGTCCGCACCGAGCAGACAGTGATTTTCCAAATCGGGAATAAAAACGATGTATAACCCCATTTCGATGCCTGCAATTGCGAACGAAAGGGCCAACGGGCCTACTATCGGCTCAATTTTTCCCGTGGCGAGTTGAGCACGAGATCCAGGAAACAGTCGAACTAGAGAATCGAGGGCAGATGTAATCTGCAAGCCGATTGCTCGAGAGCTATGCGAGCAGCCCCTGTATTGAGCAGTTTATGTATGCGAAACTCGCCTATGCTCCTCTGTATCTTCCATTTTTAATATCGATCGGGGTCGACAATTGTGAACGGGTCAGCGGAGTTACTCCTGTAGAAACTGGAGGGGATAATCATCATTATCCTGTGTCCTCGCAGCTGCCTGCTGATTCTCAGAGATTTCACGGAGCGTAGGGTCGAGTTAGACCTCGGGACAACTGCGCAAGCTGTGGCCATGCCAAATACAACCCGAGCACAGAAACCGTGTGTCAGGACCTAGTGCCTGATCTTTATTGTGGTCGCTGATGGGCTTGCGCACAATTTTCCCTTGATTTTTCGTGATTTAGACGAGGTTGACGTGGGAGTCGCGACTGCTGTTTCTTCGTAAGAACTGTGATGGTGCTTTTAAATCAGGCGAGGCGGCTCTAAATCCAGCCTGTTGGACAGCTTTCCATACCAGATCTTTGAAGTCCAGCGGCCTAACATAAACGGCCGTGATTTTCGGCTTCGAACACGTGTGAGACATATCCGCCGGATGAAAGGCCACTTCGGGCATTATGCAGTCCGCGGGCGATGGAGGCGGCTTGTTGTTGCACTCCGCGTCGAGGACGTATTTAACTTCACAGACGAACTCGATTAGTCGATTCACACTCGTAATCTTCTCCTGTGGAACTAATTTCTGGATTTTGCGGGAGTAGATTACGGTATATGAAGGCGAGTTGTTTGTCGTCCATCCATGGCTCTTCGAACCGATTCAGGATCGTCAACAAGCAGAACACATAATCACGTGTTGGCTTGCGTTTGGCCTGTGTGCGCAACTGTGCTTTGCTGATCAGTTCAGCTTGGAAGCGTCTATTGTCGCCGTAGCAACTTCAGGCCGCATGGCAGAACTATTGCCACGTATTCCAATCCTTCCAGGACAGACGATACCAGTGCAAAGCGACGCGGTCTAGTAGCTTCGTCAATGCATTAAGTATGTCCTCGTCTGTAATACTCTGGAGAAATTCCTCGACGCTTTTTTCCTTGGCGCTATTAAAATAGATTTTCTATTGGCGCACGGTTTCACTAATGCCTGTGCGCTGGACGAAGGTACTCGATAGCGTCCATCGCGTTATATTAACGGGTGAGCTGATTACATATTGTTGGTTAATGTGATATGCGCCCCTCCAGGCCCATGGTACTGAGGTTGGCAAGGGGCCGAAAAAGTAGGTTCGCCAGTCGGTAGTGGAGGTCTACTTTTATCAGAGTATTCGTCACTTTTCAAATACTGAAGATCGTATGTATCTTGGAAAGTGACGTGTTCGCGTCGCGGAGTGTTGTGCAACTGTTGCTGGACGTTAACAACTTCGTATGCATTTCATTCTGTCTCTGTTGCAGGTCTTGGACATCGCCGTTCTGTTGTCATATCCAAGTCAATAGCATTTCCTGCAGGCTGCCTAGTGCAGGACTAATTGCCTGATTGTCTTGTTGCCTAGCAGCCTGAGACTCGGCTGTTATACCTCGCACCTGAGATGCAATTTGCACTTGATGCGTAGTATCGTTTATGGCACACGAGTTGGTGAACGTAGCTGCGCTCGTCGTAGCCCCCTGAATCGGTGATTCGTTAGTCATGCGACATGCGAGAAGTCCATGCTTATTCATATCTGCTAAATTGAAATCAATCAGATTTTGCATCTGTTGATTGGCGGCTGTTCTGCTAGGCCTTGTGTGGTGTGCTACATCCTGCAGTGTACATATATATATATATATATGTATATATATATATATATATATGTATTCGCATAAGGCCGGCATATGCTTCTTCCGATTTTGGGACTTAGTCCGTTTTTCATCCGTAAATTCGTCGAGTGGAAATGCTCAAATTTATATGACCCGAATGTCGGAAAAAGGCCATTAGCTTTTTTCTTCGCTCTGTTTTGGCTCCCTTCACCAATTATGTTCTCGGGACAAAAATTAGTCAGTTCATTTTAAGACGTCTTCGAGTGAAGTTCGACTTAAGCGCGATTCTAGGCAAAGTTCTACACTAAGGAATTTCCGCGCGTTTTCGGTGACTAATAGCAAAATCTTGTATTTGCCCGGTGATATATAATAGTTATCATCTTTGTGTGTACAAGTTGTGTGCAAATCGGCAGATTTTCGCACGTGTGGACAAGGCACGAGGGTCTTGCTGAGAGTCTCGCCCTTGAGCGGATCTCTGAGGAATCTCCCGAGCGACTTTCAAGTCCGTGGCTGCCGTCGGCGACTAGGGTTTACACGGTTCCCAAGACGTTGCGATCGCGACGCAGTATTGGAGGGCGGAGATACTTTCCACTTTAGCCCTCACCTCTATTTGTAGCTGCGTCAGTAATTGTACAGTAAGAGAGCTCTCTATAAATTATATTCAAGTGACCTTTTGTAGCGTTAGTTTATATGTTAGAATTTATTTTATAAGGCGCCTTTTTATTTATATAATTAGTAAGTTTTTTCACTTTTGTATTTAAAGCTTTTTCCTCCACTCACAGAGTGGAGGTTTTTTTATGCCATTTTCTTATTTATATTAAAACCATTAAATTTTAATATTAAACGTTGTTGTATTTATTTATTCTTTCCTGAACATACATCATCATCATCATCATCATCATCATCATCATCATCATCATCATCATCATCATCATCATCATCATCATCATCATCATCATCATCATCATCATCATCATCATCATCATCATCATCATCATCATCATCATCATCATCATCATCATCATCATCATCATCATCATCATCATCATCATCATCATCATCATCATCATCATCATCATCATCATCATCATCATCATCATCATCATCATCATCATCATCATCATCATCATCATCATCATCATCATCATCATCATCATCATCATCATCATCATCATCATCATCATCATCATCATCATCATCATCATCATCATCATCATCATCATCATCATCATCATCATCATCATCATCATCATCATCATCATCATCATCATCATCATCATCATCATCATCATCATCATCATCATCATCATCATCATCATCATCATCATCATCATCATCATCATCATCATCATCATCATCATCATCATCATCATCATCATCATCATCATCATCATCATCATCATCATCATCATCATCATCATCATCATCATCATCATCATCATCATCATCATCATCATCATCATCATCATCATCATCATCATCATCATCATCATCATCATCATCATCATCATCATCATCATCATCATCATCATCATCATCATCATCATCATCATCATCATCATCATCATCATCATCATCATCATCATCATCATCATCATCATCATCATCATCATCATCATCATCATCATCATCATCATCATCATCATCATCATCATCATCATCATCATCATCATCATCATCATCATCATCATCATCATCATCATCATCATCATCATCATCATCATCATCATCATCATCATCATCATCATCATCATCATCATCATCATCATCATCATCATCATCATCATCATCATCATCATCATCATCATCATCATCATCATCATCATCATCATCATCATCATCATCATCATCATCATCATCATCATCATCATCATCATCATCATCATCATCATCATCATCATCATCATCATCATCATTATTATTATTATTATTATTATTATTATTATTATTATTATTATTCACTATTGAGATTATTTGGTTGAATTCACAAAACACCGTGTTTTACGGTACACTGAACAAGCCTATTGGTAGAAGTTGACCAGGCTAGTTTGAGGACACATCGTGTCCATATAGAACATTCACCAGTAAAAATGGTATTTTCAAAATCTGTATCAATATTCTCATGTACTCAAGCGAGTCGCTTTGACACATGTTTTTTAATCAACAGAGGCTTCTTCATCGTGTTACACCATTTCAGGCCATGACTACGAAGATAGGTTCGGATAATTTCGTAGGCTATATCTAAACCTTTTACCATTAATTTTGCTTGTCCTTACCGCACGGTTAAAGCAGGATTCCGCGAAAATAGATTCACTATTTTTTCTTCATCTTTTGTCCACTTTTCCTATCGAGCCACGTTCTGGTAAATCATCGACATTTTTAGCTACTTTATATCACTGTACCTGCTTCTGTATAAATGCCTTCGACTTTCTCATATATTTATCAATCGCTGATTGCGATATTTTGGGACCTTTCGGGTGAATGTTAAGGAATACATAGCGCGACGTGTACTCAACGCTCATGGCGTTTAACGTGATTCACTTTCACAAGTTTAACGACAACTGAATCTTTGTTGACAATACATCAATGATAAAGTTTCCTTCTATTGGCTCGCTAAGGAATTAGAGCGAAATCTTTCCTTACCGATCAGTAAAGTCAACCACGCTGTTACTTCACTGACTGTAATGATTTCACAGTTGGTGATTTGATAGTTGTGCTAATAGAGAATTGTATAAATTTTCAGATGATTCTTCCCTCTTGTTATCATGGTTTGTTGTAGATAGTGAACATAGAACCTCTTATTGTTGAATATGTTTTGTTCATGAAATTGTCATGCTGTTTTCTGCTGTTCATTGAGTTTAGAAGAAGTTACTTAGACTGCTCTTAAATTTGGACATACTCATGTTTTATGCATATACCTATTTTGTGGTTTAGATGAGACAATGGTTGAGGTAACTGTAGTTTTTTCTGTATATAACTTATATAGTATGTAGTATTAGTGTTTCATTATTTTTACGACTGCTTCATAGATAACTATATAAATTTTTGTTGCACTGTTCTAAAATTATCCCTATCTATATACCGAAGTATTCTTTGGTAAATGCAAATTGACAGCCGGATGGAAGGACCAATGTTTAGAGAAGTATTACGCCGTTATTGTCGGCCAAATTAATATTAGATAATTGGTTGAAAAATGACTAATTTCAATTTTAATAATATCACAAGTTCCAAGACATATAAAAGAATTCCAGTTATATTAACCAGTATAAATTAATAAGTATTTGAAATATATGGATATTATTTTTGGTATTGTGTTGTCTTTACGGTGGCCAAGATGAATCTTCTGGTTCTTTATCTCTCAGTCTTTGTTGACATCCTGAAATTTAGAATTAATCGTAGAAAAAAAAAGGACGGAGGATGGAAGTTCTTGTAGTATACCTATTCTTTTTTTTATAATTTCGATTTCATGCTAATACTACATTTTTGCTGCAACACAGTCCTTCTCTATATAGCTTTACTGCACTACTGTGGAGGCTCGGCATTCACACCCGTCCCCTTTCCACCCATATCGTACAACGCATCTGCACCTTGGATGACTTAAGTTCCAAGCATCAGCCGGAAGAGATTATTGGCCATTTGCAAGTATCGCTATCTAATTTATTCACTTTCGTAAAGAACTTTCAGTAAACTTCGGTTTCTATTCCGTATCTAACACTTATCCTCTCTCTCTCTCTCTCTCTCTCTCTCTTTCTCTTTTTCTCTTTCTCACTCTCATCCTCTTTCTGACTCCCTTTCTCTCACAAATAAATATAAGGAATGGAAATACCCTGAACAATGTACTAATAGTTAAAACCATTTATGCCACGGCCCAAAAGTAAAAATACAAAGTACACTTTTTTTAAGTCATGAGAAAGGCATAGAAAAGGGCATTACGTCCTGTATAATAGTATTAAATCAAATGATTAATAATACTGTGATACTCATTTTCCCAAAGATTTTTGTAGTGATTTAAACTTCTTGTACTTATTTCTATAATATAATGTGGAAGCTAGTGATCCTTTTCAGTATTTTAAAGAATAAAGGGTTCCCATAACCTACCATGTGTAATAAACAGTTATCTTTATTGGCTATTTTTACTATTGATAAAAGTTACTCAAATTGCTTAGTTTCGATAATGTAATAAGTGAGTTTATAATGCAGAAAAAATGTATAAAGTTCATTATGTATTTTTATGTTCTATGTTGTTTAAATTTGAATAATTTACTATTACTTATTTTAGTGGATTTGTTGATGCATAGTTCTTTTTGCTAGTGAAAGTCTATAGTCATTAAATATGGTTATATCCACAGATGCTATGCTCTATAAATTACAACTTTGAACAGGCCCGCAAAAAAATAATCCGACATTACACTGAAAATAAATTTCTAGATTTATATAATCATAATACGGGCATCCGAAAAAAATTAGATTTACCTAGTCCACGAACTAGGGACACGGGAAGAGTGAAAAGGGATTTGCGCGCACAGCAATGATAGTTCGCGCTCTTCAGGTCATCGAACGCGAAATACAGAACGCTAGTCATTCCCGGGGTCGTATTTTATTAGTTTCGATATTGTTGTTAAAAATGAACCTTTTAATATATGAAAAATATTATAGTTTTATAAACACGTACCAGTAAATCAGTATTGTTCAGATTAAATAATGAACCTAGCGTATGTGAGTGCCTTGAATAATAAATCGTAGGTTAATTATTATTATTATTGTTAATGATTATTATTAGTTTTTTGGTGGCTCCAGGCGAAATTAGTCGAGCGAAACCTCGAACGGCCGAGTTTTCTGCCACAGAACCAGTATTTTCGGCGCGACAGCTGAGAAGCAGCTTCTTAGAGATATACTGAGTCCAGAGCTTTAAATTCCGGCATTCACCCATAATCTCGAAATAGTAAAGTTGTGATCCTAGTTACACTGCTCTCCGTTATAGTTCAACAGGCTTTACTATCCTGATTAAATTACAGTAAGACTTGATCGCAGTTGCGTGGCACTTTGTCAAAGAGCAAAGGTCTCAGTAAACTATTCTAACTATTTCTACTCACTCTTCGTAAGACTTGATCCTAGGTATGCGGTGTTCTGTTAAAGTCCAGCGGTATCAAACCCGGAACCGAATTAAGTCGTGATCCTTATGTAGGCAAACTATTCTAAGTTTTATACTATTTATGTATGCTACATTTGCAACTATTGAAATATTTAGATTGTTCTACTTGATAGGTTCTTAATTATAGATATTATAGTAGAAAAAATTAAACAATGGAAAATGTACATTTTTTCAATAGTTCAATATAGCTTTTTTTATAATAATATGGCTATAGCAGATAGATTTACACACCTGGTAATTTATTTCTACAAAGTATATGTACTATATCTCAGCTCGATTTATTTCTAAACGCCAACAAGAAACACGGAGCGAATAGTATTACCTAATGCATCCGAAATCAAAAGTTCTCCAGGAATACGTAAATAAGTTCGGCGGTGGATAATGCTGTTTTCTACGTACAGAGAATAGGCTTTTTGATCGACCTTAATTTGTATACGTAAAAAGTGCATTAACGCAAATTTTAATTAATTTTTCTATTCGTAAATAACTTTATTTATAATAATTTTATTTCGCATTTAGAAATATATTATATTATTTTGTTTCTAAGGCATTGGCTCCCATTTAATTCGATATCTTCAGTAAAAGATAATATTTTCCAATAAATCCTTTTCACAAGAATGCTTATGTATTGTACTTTAAGAAAACTAAATTCATAATGCAGAAATAACTCGCAACTGCGTAAATTCAAATAAGATTAAATAATTTTATAGTATAAAAGAAAAAAACTATTCGATTTTTGAGGGCGAAAATTGAACCCATATATCTGTATCCTTCAAAAGAGCATTATATAGTCTGTACAAATGAATAAATAATATCTTGTTATGTATAATTGTTATCGATAATTCATTCATAATAAACTATAAATCATATTTATTGATATTTTTGGCTATTTAAAGCGTATTTAGTTAGAACATTTAAATTTGTTTACCAATAAAGCCTCATTTAATCAGATTTCGGTGTACACTGTAAAATTCTTTCATGCAAAAATCAATTATTAAAAAACGGAAACAGTACAAACTTTGTGGGAAGGAGCCTGGCAAGTTCATACCCGATTTTTTTTAATAATGATGAATTATCACAATAAGTATTCACCTAAAAACATCGATGATTCAAGATAATTAATTATTTTTTAGGAGTTCACTCGTGAAGAGTTTATTTGTAAAATATATTTTTATCAATTTTGAGTAACAAATTTTTAAGCTACTCATGTAAATACTCTTATTTCACTTGTTCTGTGCTTATGATAATTTTATATCAAAAGTGTACTAATTTTAATACCTATTATTTGTCTGCTTGTTCTACATTGATTAACACTTTTAAAAAAATGTGCGAGATATGTATGTATAGTTCGCTTGTCTCGTACGAGTATGTACAAAATGATGTGAAAATGAACTCGGCTAATTGTAAATGATTTCATTATTTTTTAAAACTGCATTTTAGTTAAAACTATTTATTTATCAATGTTTTTCAGAATTCTAAATATATTTTGTATAACCGATGCATGCTTTTATTTAGAAGGATACATATAAAATGAACTTAGCCGTTTGTTTTAACATTCCACTACATTAAGCTGTAATTATGATATTTAATTTATTTTTTGTTAATAAATTTTGGAATATTTTAGAAAGATTGATAATATAAATATTATTCTGAATTCTGAAATACGAACATTTTTTTTATTTTACTATGAAAAGATTCAAAATATAATTACATATATTGCTGTGTACAAATATGAGTAATGCTTTATTTATAACTTTTAAAATCTTTATTTATTCTTCTAAATCTAATTCATCCGCCTCAAAATAATCCCCCCCCCCCCGATGAAATTCAACTATGCCATCGCTTTTTCCAATTTTCAAAACATTTTTTGTACTCGTCCATTTTGTCCTGATAGTCCGAAAGAATCGTTTCACAGACCTCCAAGCGACGCTGATTTTCGAACAAATTGAGTGTTTTTCGCACCAATCGAGATTTTACTTGTTTCAGGCACAAAATGTCTTTCAAAATGATGTTCACTCACCCATTTGAAATTTCCAACAATATCAGCAAGCGCTATAGTAGTAAATCAATTTTTTTTCGCTACACGACGACAAAATCGTCTTGTAGCCCATTAGCAGATGTTTTTCGTCGTCTTTGATGTGGTTTGTCTTCAACGCGCTCTCGACCTTCTTTGAACAATTTGTGCCAATCAAAAACATTTGCTCTTGACATTGACTTCTCACCAAAGGCCTTCTGCAACATTCTGAACCTTTCGGCAGCCGATATTTGATCTTGCGCACAAAATTCAATGCTACTTCTTTGTTGAATAATTTCAAACATTATAAAAACCGAAGAGACAACTTTTCTTTGTTGATAAAACACAAGCGTAACTATATGACAAATAAAGATAATTGCGTGAAATTTGGTGCAGATAACTCGGACAGTACTACCAACTTAAAAATAAAAACATTTGACCGAATCGATAAACCCGGAAGTTTGAATTGAAAAGTCTTGCTTATATTTGTACACAGTACAAATACTTACATTACATATACAATATCTACATTTCCTTCATTACAGCAAGTACATCTGACTTTTTCGATGAATTGATTTTTCATTTCGTTAAAAATATTTTTTGTGTTAATATAATTGAGGATTTCAGAAAATATTTAATATAAATTTTTATATTATACATAATAAATTTTAAAGTTATTAATATGCTAAGAACACTTCAAACTTGCCTAACTATTGTACTTTTATTAAAAGTTAATATATTATAATAATTTTTGAAAGAATAATCTATATTTTATTAAGATATTTAGCAATTTTTTTTTAATTTCTAAAAATGATTAATTTTTCGATATTTTAAACTAATATCACTTCTCTTCAATTTTTAATATAACTCAATTGGTTAATTTATTCTAAAATTTTTAAATCGCTTTATTTAAAAGAATATTAACAAGTATGAACTTGTCAGACCCGTTTCGAAATATTTCAAGTTCATACCAGTTATGTTTTTAAACAAGAATAAATGGAAGATAGTAGAAGAAGACTTTTGAAATCCCTTTACAAGTAAAAAATTTATTGATATCTTAAAAAAGAATCCTCCCTCCAGTTCATGTTCAAATTTGCAGGGATTATTCCATCTACTTGATGTTTTTAAATCAGAAATGTAATATTTTAATTCTAAAAAGTGAAAAATATATGTTTTTATTTTACATCAAAATTTTCTCTTTAAGAAATGAATAATCTAATTAGATTAAAAAAGAAAGTTGGTCTCTTGATGTTATATCAACTAAAATAGAAAAGGCTCGTTTAGAGTAGAAAAAAAAACTTTTTCATACGTCTAATAATTGTTGATTTTACCACATGGATGTTGCAGTTTTTGAACATCTATAGGGACTATTCATCTTTTAACAAGAGTTTGTATTGAAGGATAATACCGTCACTTGCAAAAAATTCAAATAAAAAATTTAAATTACTTTTAGAGAAGATGTATAAATCGGAAAATATGATAACTAATTTTAATTTCAAATAAAAATCTAAATTTTTTCGTGCTTGAATCTCTTTGAAGTTTGCTCACGTTTAGTTAATATAATTTTATAATATATTATCAGTTTTAAACATTTCGAGTCAGACATAAAATTTTAATTATACTTTATTTCTTATTTTGATATATGTTAGTAAAGTGATACATCAGATTTTTAAATTCATTGAACACAAAAATTACAAAAGCAATAGCGTGTATGAATTCCATTAGTTCAGTAGTATATATTGTGCATTACATTTTTTATCTACAAATTATATAACTATGGTTTATAAAATTTAAGAATATAGGTACTTCATATTTATATATTAGTATACTTTATTATATGTATATATATATACATAAAGTTTATTTGTTTTATGTGAAAAGAAAAAGAAAAAAATGAATTGAAGTAGAATCGTGGTTGTGTAAAGCAGTCTCTACTTTATTTTTTAATTTTTAAATTGAGTGTGTATGTGTGCACATAGAAAATCTGCGATAAAAACATTGAATTAAAATTAACGTATTAAGAAACATTTTCGTTCAAATTATTATAATATACCAAACGCAATGAAAAGATAAAATTGTCAGTTAAGCTTTAATTGAAAAATTATAGCATCTTAATATTACATTAGCGCAATAAGCATTCTTGATTAATGCATTCAAAGAAAAGGGCGCGTGTGTGTGTGTGGTGTGAAAAAATGCATAGTCAAAGAAGCAACGAATAACTAACCGGAGCATCTCTCCACCGGGTGAATTCCTATGCTCTGATGCTGCGGTGGTTGCTGCTGTGGTCTGGTCCCACACTGAACAGCCACGTAACCTCCATCCTGCACTTGTCGTTGTTGCTGCTGCCTCTCCTGTTGCTGTTGTTGCTGTTGCATGCCATAGGACTTGGAAAGTTGCTGTTGTTGCTGCTGAGTCGGGTAATGGAGGGACTGGTCGTGGGGTGTAGCCACCGGTGGGTAGAAGGTACCGGTGATACTGCCAACGTTATCAAAACCAGATCGCAGCTTGTTACACGACACCATCATGCCGTTTGCGATGCCCACCGCAACGCTCATCGACTGTTGCCGCTCGAAGTTCAGATAGCTCACCTATAGGTACGGGCATGAAAGAGATCATCTTTTACACGCGGTCGACAGAGAGTAAGAGGAGATACGACATAGATAAGCGGTGTCGATCCGCAGTCTGTACTTAGGTCTGGAGAACGAAGATGTTAATTGCTTCGTTTGTTCGCTCGTCTTGTCTTTTTTTCACGCGACCGTATTCAAATATGGCAGATCGCTCGCCGCTCGTCGCGTATTCTTTTTTGTCACGGAGAGGTTAACGAGACCTAACTCTATTTAGTTGTCGTACTCTTGTATATATGCATTAGCGAGTCCGCGAATACCTTATGATTCAAGTTAATTAATTGGTATGATTCAGCTGGACTTTCCAAGCTAAGAATTTTAACTGATATCGATGGCTCTTATAGTTTTATAGTATATGTTATATTTGTAAGAATCAAATTTTGATTCTTTGGCAAAATTCTTTTATACTTATAATTATACAATTTTTCACCTTGTAGCTTTTAAATAATCTTTGAAGAATGTAGTAAAGAGATGGATGCAATAATTGATTGGATCAGGATTTCTAAAGAAGGTATATTTAAAATTATTGCTTTAATAATTTAAAGATATTGTACTCCTGAATAAATTTAGTATTATAATAACAATGGTGAACATAATTCAACGATATCAAATATTAACTATTCATAATGAACTTACTCCACAGGCAACCTTTTGTATTATTTTTATTCGAATTACTGCTGTGCGGCATAGCAGATTTACTTTAATTAAAAACTAATAAAAAAAATACTTATCAGCTTAGTGAGAAATGATAGCTACATCACGATTTTGGAATTGGATGCAACTTCATAAATAAAAAAAAAACAACTGATTGCAATTTCAGTATTTAACAACATAAGGCTCTTATATACGTTTTAATTTCAACTTAATAATGAATATCGACTGCTTTTGAGTTACCTTTAAAGGGATAGATACCGACTTAGAATTTTCAAAAATATCCAGTTATCTTATGGTATTTTCTTTACACTATAGATTTCTATATTTTTGAAATGTTTTTTTAATTTGTTTTTTCACGCACAACTATAGTGCTGTTGCAACTTTTAGTTTTAACAAAAAAAAACATCCAATAAAAATAAACAGAACTATATAAAACGAAGTAAATCAAGTTTTTCATCGACCAAATACAATAAAAATATAACATTTATCTTTACATAACATTATCAATTGTATAAGATATATGATATTACGTGATACTGCCGTGTGATACGTTTGACGAATAAGGCGGGAAATTCATCCGCGATCAGATTCTCAGTTTGGCTTGTGGTTAGACCGCATTATTATATTTCGGAATCGAGTCCTCCTTTGGATTGTATGTGTGTGTCTGTGTGTATGTGTTTTTATTAGGCGTAGGCAGAGCAAGCTCTGCACTAGTGGCCTCTCGAAACCAGCATCCCGCCGGAACTATCCGGGAATATTACTTCGGCGGGGCCGTTTATTCTTATGAAACTATCCTACGTCCCCCATCCACACAAGTGATCAAGGGTTCGGTGTTGATCCTCTGCGACTTAAAATAGAATCAGCTAGCCTAATTCAGCCTGGGCTATTCACCTAATTCTATCGGCATTTCTAAGTTTGGTCATTACCTCTTTTGCGAAACTGGCTACTGCATTCCAGTTTTCAGAAGATTCCAGCATTATTGATAGGATGCTCTCTGGTCTTATTGGCTTATTGATGGTGTTCATCAAATGGTCACGTTGTGTTCTAAAACGAGGGCAGCTCACTAATATGTGCTCGGCATCCTCAACCAATGTCGGACAGATGGGGCAGAAAGCATTATTCTCCAGGTGAAAACGGTGGAAATAGAACCTAAAACAACCATGTCCAGCCAGCAACTGGGTTAGGTGGAAATCTAGTTCCCCGTGTTTCCTGTTGATCCATCTGTATATGTCTGGAAGGATACGATAAGTCCATCGGCCTTTGTTAGAATAGTTCCATCGTTTTTGCCATATTTCTATAGAACGATAACGTTCCACGTTTTTAGCACCTTGTAGAGAGTCCACTGTGGCCTTACATCTATTGTGCAGCCTAGCCAGTTCATCTGCACCTAAATCGAAAGGAAGAATTCCGGAAAGTACCCCAGCAGCGTCGGTGGATACTGTCCTGTAACCACTAATAATACATATACAGGAGCGGCGACGGGTCGCAATGGCCAGCTCACAATACGATTTAATTCCACATGCATGATGCCAGATTGGCGCTGCATACATGCTGACAGAATTAACAACATAACCTAATAGCTTTCTCTGGGGTGGGCGTGGGCCACCAATGTTAGGCATGAGCCGACACAAGGCAGCTGAAACTCGTTGCGCTTTCTCGCCAGATATCTTTAGATGCTCTTTGAAGTTTAACCTGGCATCAAGCTGTACACCCAAGTATCGTAAAGATGGCGTAGACCTAATGCAGCAGCTACCAACTTTAAGAGTAATACTATCTACCTTCTTACGACTGCTGACAAGAACTACTTCTGTCTTGTGCTCCGCTAATTATAGGCCAGCCGACTTAATCCATCTATTGATGTTGCTGATTGCCTCATTGGCATTTTCAGTGAGTTAATCAAGGGTCTTAGCCGTCACTACTAGAGCGATATCGTCGGCGTAGCCTACTGTTATTGAACCAGGCGGTGTGTGTGTGTGTGTATATGTGCCAGGGTTAAAACAAAGCCGTGGCGAAGGAGGTGGTTGCCACGGATGCAAAATGAACCATACCCAAATGAATTTCGTTGGAATAAATAGCGCCCTTGTTAGAAAAATTATTTATGGTGCATTCATTAGAAGTTTTTTCTTTTCACTTTTTTCTTGAATTTGATTCAACGTATTTGTTTTACGCATCTCTTGGTAAAAATCTAACAGTTTTGAATTGGTTTAAAAGTAATTACGAGTTAGTAAAAATAAAATCAATCATTAAGTACAGAAACTAAGCACATCTTGAAATGCAAAACATGAACGTTGCCAATAAAATTAAGCAAAAGGTAGAAACTGGATTTAAAATCTAGGTAGAAACTAGGTTTTCTGAAATCTTGTAGAAGAAAACTTATAAGATATAGAAACTTACGATTTGAAAGAATTACAAAAAATAATAAAGTCTGTTTTTTATTCAATTTTGTCACCTTAAAAATTATAGATGATAAATTAACTGTGAAAATGTTTTCCTTTTCTTATTTAATAAACTATTGCATAAAAAAATTACTTAAAAAATACTATGCTTTGATGTATTATACCGGCTGCAATTATTAGTTCTTAATTGGAAATTTTATTTTATTTATTTATAAAAGAAATAACATCGTTTGATATTTTAAAAATTTTTGATAATTCATGTTGAGTTGAGTTTCTAACTTTCATTCGAAACTTTATTTTATGAAGAGTACACACACTGAATGTCTGATGATTGGACACTTCTGCAAATGGCAAAACATTACCTTAGTTAGTATATAAGCCCGATTAAATTTTATATAAGTAAAAAATTGTACTTTTTGCATATTTTACAATTTATAGCAAGAGCGGAAAATTTTCTTGCCGAGATACAAACATTATTTTTTCAAATAACAGAGTGCAGAACAATCATTTTGTGTTTGTCAGGGCTTACAGAGGCCTTGATTTCTGAGGAGAATCAGAAGCATTAAGCAAGATTTTAAATACTTTCGTTTCTATTTTTCATGAGTTCAGTACCAATTCAGTTATACAAACTTTTTAATTTACCAATTTGGATAAAATAAGTTAATATCGTCTGGACGATAATACCAAAATTCAACAATTTTTTGTATAAAAATTGTGAGATGTCAGATTTAATATCATCCTAGTGTATTATATCAAATTTAACTTACTATTTTAGAATTACTAAATATTTTAGTTATTTGCCGATTGGCAAAAGGGAAGTGGTTTATGGTTCGGATTCGCCACCAGCGCCGCAGAGTCTAGTTTCGATTTTGATATATATATATATATATATATATATATATATATATATATATATATACCGTATTTCTGAACTAAGTGATAACTAAACTTCCTGTACGAGATCATTGCCATCTTATAGAATGGTACGTTGATTTAATGATTTTATAATCCATTGAATTTTTTGGATATAAAAAAATAAAATAAGAATTAATTTTTTGTTCTCTCCAGTTTTAGAGGAGCAGCTCATAATTCAAGTAATGTAAATTATAAATACTCGAGGTTCTTTTCTGTTATTTTTCTTAATCTTAATTATGAGACTTTATTTTAAAAGAAATTGGTACGTGTTCATTGATGAAAGCTCAAGTTTCTCTATTACCCCACAACAAGTGTACATTTCATTCAAGTACATTTCATTCACAAAGTTATGCGTGGTTGCGATGTCAGTTTTAGCTTTATTAATTCATGGAGATTTTTACCGTTATCTTTAGAAAAACTGGAGTCATATCTACAAAATGTATCATTATCTGTAAAAAAATTTCAATCAGATGGATTTTAAAATAAAAATATTCTTCTTCCAGTGTATATATAATAATATATGTAAGGTATATTACCATACGATTTTGTAGATGGATCAGATAAATTAACCTGCGCAAAACTGCCAGAGAAAAACGAATTTTATAACCAAACAACAGATTTCCATATTACCGAAGAAGATTGTTGGCTGATATATCTATTGTTATCTAATAACTTCAAAAGTTTTCAAAAGACATTTATTAAAGCCTAGGGCTTACGTCTTGATCACTTGTACACAACTTCCGGATTGACATTTAGAGCAGCTCTTAAAATGACCAAAGTTGAATTGGAACTTCTAACAGATATTGATATGTTATTATTCATCGGATCTGGCATGCGAGGAGGAATAAGCCAGTACTGTAATCGATGCGAAGGCAAACAATTCGTACATGAGTTCATCATACGATAAGAAAAAAAAGCTCTTTTACATTCTGATAGTAATAATTTAGATGTATGAACGATGGCACAACATCTGCCAACTAGGAAATTTAAATGATTTGACTATAAATCCAGTCCTGAATTCTTCAATGCTGCAGCAGATTCAGATATAGACTATATTGCTGAAGTGTATATATACCCTGAAGAAATTCATGACAAACATCGTGATCTACCATTTTGTGCAGAGCATGATGAAAGAAAAAATTCATCGATTTGATACTTTTGATAATGATGAAAATAATCTGTATGGTATACCTCGATATAAATATAAACATATCAGGATTAATGAAGCATGAATGTACTGGAAAAATTATGATGGAATTGATTGGTTTTCTGAGTAAAATGTATAGTATATTAGTGGATGGAGAAAAAATAGTAAAAAAGCTAAAGGGATAAAATCAAACGTTGTAAAGAAGACAATTACATTTGAAGATTATTGAAAATATCTTGATGTTCTCGTCATTATACATCGCGAGCACTGTAAAATCGGTTTTACATTACATATAGTATATATGTCCGTAGGCCTATAAAACATTCTTGCTAACAAATATTACAAATACTTTACGGTGGGCATACTATAGAATTGTGGAAGAAGAGATGGTGCAAACTGCTTGTTAAATAGAGCGGGAAACATTAGACGAAGCAAAACAACCAAGAGAGGGCGAAATGGAAATAAAGAATGCTTACTTAAAGACTAGTGAAAGAACAGTTGGAGTGGGGATAGATGACGATGTAGGAGAACTAAGATATGCAGTCAGTTATAAATCTATAGTAACCCGTGTAGAGGTGCATGCAGAACAAGAGAGGGGGGATAACGAATCCAATGAAAATAAAGTGACACGAGAGCAGGTGATACCTTATGGCAACGACGGTAAACTAATCACCAGTGAATATGATTTATCACTTGAAATAATGAATGAGTGAAATCCTGAAGAATTCTTGAAAATTCTGAAGGGGATATGCTCAATAGAAAGAGAAAAAGTTAAAGTAGGGAATGCACTATGTGAACAGACCGGTGATGATGAAGAGCTCATTCGAGCAGTTGAAAAAATCGAACGAAATAACTTACCTCCTCAAAAGAAAGCAAGACTTAACTAATTCTCAAGGTAAAATATAAGTTTATATTCTCTACAAAAAAGAATTATATACATAATTTTCATTTATTCATTCCTGTTTTTTTTGTTATAAAGAATGGATCTAGCCACTCAATCTGATCAAGCAAATAGCGAGTTCCTGCCGAGGAAGAAATGTACAGAATTGCAGAAAAACCATCAGTATATGGCGATTGTTGTTAAGCTGGTCAATAATCAATATGGTGCAAAAATTGTATCAGAACTAGGCGATAGTCTTCAAATATTTTTACTACAAAAAAATCGTTAAAACTATTAAAGGATCAAGAATTTTTCGTAAATCTAGTGAATGCAGCAAATAAATGATGTTTATATTTACTTTATGAAAGTGAAGTTGTTTTAAATTTAAGACATGTATTTCTTAAGAAATAATTCAATAAATAAATGTATTTCATGTTAAAAATCATTTATTTCTCAAATCATAAAATTATACATATATGCATAATAATTACATAAGTAAATATGATTATAAACATATTGCAATTGTTCTTATTTAATTGAAAACTAACGTCGTTAAACCTATTCTTACATAAATCAGTATTATTTATTAATTTGACTTATATCATAATTAAATCGAAAAACTTCATTTTTATCTATCCAACTATTATATTATTTTGATAATTGAATCCTAACCATTTCACATATACGCGATTACTACTATTCTTTAATACTTTTATAACTAGATAAACTTCAGCATACTTAGTGTTTCTAATTTGACTTTCTTAAAAGCCAGCAAACATCGGTTTTTCATAATAATCTTTAATGTGACAGGTTAATAAACATTTTTTTATTGGTCTTACAGTCCAATCAATTCAATCTAAAAATAAAAAAAAAAACAAAAAATAAAAAAAATAAAAATTAAAAATAAAAATTAAATTAAAAATTAAATTAAAATTATAATGACAGTCAGACTGTCCTTGTTTGCATTCACCCTCGGAGACTAATCTGAAAATAAAATATTAGCTGAAAAAATTCTTTGTAAGTAAAGTGCAGTCTGGCTGTCCCCAACATCCTTAACTAATTGAAGACTTGTCCAACGTTTCGAGCTCGCTACGGCTCCTCATCAGGAACTAATCTCAGAGATTAGTCTCAGAGATTCGTCTCTTAATAAAAAGTATTTTTTAATTTCTTTTTATTATAAAACAGTCAAAATCTTTTCTGTATCTACCATCATCCATCACTCTATCTTTATCCATAATAAAAATTCCATATTTATCATTTTTCCATCATTCAGAACAAAGATTCGAAACTCGTTGAAAATCAGATCAGTATTGACATAGTCATTACCAATATGTTTTAAATTCACATTATTACGAACGACGACCAATTACGAACATATTAATATTATCTCGAATAAGGTATTTTGGTATATGAGCATATGACTGGCATACGTAGAAGCAGTCTACACTTTTATGCCTCCTCTTATAAAACAATGACCTGACGTTATCCTGCTTCTCAGAAGCTAAATCGTCCAAAATCATGTTTTTATTACGCAATACTTCATTTTGGTGATTTACTGACTCATATTCACTAAACGGCAGATATGTAACATCTTCAATCGATTCTAAAATTTTTTGGAGAAATTGATACTTTAGTTGATGTAACGATTTTGCATAAACATACACATTGTCGAATCTAAGACAATTGGAATGAGCGATTAAAACTAATAAACTCTATGCCGCCTTTCCCTTTTTTTTTGATTCTCAAATTGAAGTTGGTAATGGGGAGTGTTTATGGTTTGCTCAATGAAGTCCATATTCTCGTGACAAAATCAAATATATCATTGAACGATAAAAATATAGAAATATATATTTTATAGTCTTTTAACAGCAGTTATTAAATAGTCGTCGAACATGATTGTTCATAAATCTCGAAAACAATAGAGTAATCAACAATTTACCATGTGAAATGCATTTTCGTGGATATCATTACTGTGGTCTGGGAACTAAATTAAAGAAGTAAATAAACAGAGGTGATCCAGGAATAAAATCCGCTTGATCAGACTTGTAAAAAAAAGGACATGCAGTATGCCAATAAAAACATTAATCGTAATATTACTGATATGAAGTTCACTGATAAGCCTTGATAGCGTGTTAAAACAAATGATTCTAGTCTTGCTGAGAAATGCGCTGCTGTGGCTGTCGCATATGCTATAAAATTAAAAGCAAACACTAGAATGGAACTAAAATTCAGTAAGTTGGTTACGGTAGCGAAAAATCGTTAACAGCGAGCAAAAATTCGCACAAAGTCATTCAATCTGAATTAAAGAGTGCTCGACAAGCTATTAAAAACAATGGTGGAAAAGAGAAAGTTATTGTCCCACGTGTTGTACCCCTTCCATCTAAAATTGGTGGAGTTCTTCTGTTTTTTATACCACTATTGCAGGACTCAGTGCAACTGGCGCTCTAACAGGAGATACTGCAGGAATAGTGAATACAGTATATAATGCTAAAGCTGCACAGTTAGATTATAAAGAAAGTAAGCGACATAATAAGACGAGCTATTGTTTTAGGTAAAGGTCTCTATCTTATGCCATATTAACATAGAATGAGTTTATATCTGAAACCGCATATCGGGCATGGACAAGTTAAAAAAAAACTTCAATTGAAGTTTCACAATCGTACATTATCAGATTATGATCGTATAAAATCTACACGTATTTTAAAAATTCCATATTTTCGAAGTGTTTTCATGAGCAATAGTCTGCATTGCAATGGTCTATAGTACAACGAATTTGCTATTCTTAATCTCGATCATTTACAAAATAAAGGTACTCATCGCGTGTCTTGCCAAAAGAGAATTTGTGATATAATATACTTTGACGGTATTGGTGATCTAAAGCCTCCCATAGAGCTCATACAATATTTTAATGTAAATGAAGTAAAATACAACTATAAAAGATATTAAAAGTTGGATTCATTTATTTGTGGTAATCTTTGTCTTTAATTCTTGATCGAGAGTCTAAGTAAAGAAGGTCTTGTTTGTCTAATTTGAATCATTCTCGTTGAATCAGTCATGAAAGAAAGTTTCAGTTTTATTCTCTCCGGCGGGTCTTCTCTTTTAAAAGTTCAATATTTTCCTTCTATTCAACTAGCAAAGCAAAAAAAATTTATTTTATTCTTAGTTGAACTTTTAACTTTTAACTCAATTTCGAATTTTGAGAACACAAATAATAAACTACATTTACAATGTCAAGTTGTTACTGTTCCCATTGGTAGGTACTGGATTAACAATATCCATCAATTTTTATGATCCACATTGAAATCCAAAAGAATTGAATTTTCCTAGAAAGCTAATAATGACACATTTAAAAGTGAAATAAAGTGCATTGTTCCATTAGATTTTAGTCTTCAAGCATCAATAGGTCGTCTTCGCGGGTTTACTTTCCGCATTCTCAAAGAAAATACTATAAGTTCATAACATTCATAAATTCCTTCTCACAGTTTCTCCAGGCTATAAAAATAAAAATTCCATCTCACGTTATATATTTACCACTGAGTGTTAAGTCATAGATCATTTTCAAATTCGAATAGTTGATCAAGACGGAGATTGTTCATTTTCGAAAACAATAAATTCGTATTTCTATCCAACATCAAGAAGTTCTTTCCATATTACTGGAAAGTTTAAAAAAACTGACGGCAGCTAACCGATGAAATCCAGATTTGTTAACATTGCTATTATCATCTATTTGATGAAATTCGCTATAAATAGAGTAGATGTTACAGTCTGAGCTAATATTTATAAATATTATAATTTTTGATAATTTTAAGTAAAATTTATATTGGCGAACTATTTATTAATCTTAAGATTAGTTTTATTATAACATGAGATTTAACGGGTTCGTCGTTAAATCTCTTCGTCGTTCAATATTATATAAATATAATATTAGTTCGCTGCTAATTTTATAAGCGTACGTATTATAGAATAACATTTATACAAATAAGACTTCGATAATAACTTGTAAAATAAGGTTTCATTGATAATATAGTTTTATTATATAATATAATTTCATTTATAATCTGTATAATTCTTTATGTATTTGATTTAATATTATACTTCTACGAATTATTTTTAAATTAATCTTGGAGCATTTCAAAATGTTCCTATTACGCGCCTCTTTATTTTTAAAAAGGAAAAACAAGGAAAGTTAGACAAGAAAAAAACAATCAAACTTATTCGAACGCAATAAAAGTAATAATATAATATAACAATAGTTAATATAGCATTAGTCTTTCTGAAAAGGAAATAATATATTTTGTATAAAGGTTTCTTTGGATATAGCTGTATCTTGAGAAGATGTAAGGAAATGCGACTAATGTTACTCCGTCTGTTTATGTTCACATGCGGCGTCACAGCTATTAAAATTCGAACATAATAGTTTGATTATATGATCTCAGTGCTCGAAAATACAAAGAAAATCTGATAAGCTATTAACTCGGACAAGTGGCTGTGCGTGGAAAGTTCGATTGAGATGTTGAATAAAATATTTTAGTGTAAAAAGTGTGTAAAACAAAGACCAGAAAAGAAAGACTCGAGTAAAATTGAATTATTAAATGATATAGTTTAAATGAATGTATAAAAATGGTGGAATGTAGATGCACTGCACATCGCGAGCGAACTCAAATTATAGGCCAAACTTTATGTACAAAGGTACACGCTTGATCCGTGCCGTAACGGGAAAACCGAACATTTTCCCTTAAAATGACTTTTATACGGTGATACAATTAAGGTAGTCGAATACTTGTAGTTGCGAAAATGTTGAGGTTTTCAAAAGAGGTAAAGTCTCAGTCCTAAAAGCACTAATCCGTGCTGTAACGGAAAATTCTGATATTTTCCTTAAAAAAAGGCCTTTCTACAGACTTATGTTGAACTAGGTCGTATTCTGGCTTTCGGAAAATATCGTGAATTTCAAAATCAGAGGATGCGTATGGTTTGCCACCTTGGGCTCACCGACTGTCCGGCTGCGCGATGAGTTTGGGCTGCGTTTGGTGCGAGTGTGGCTTATCGCCCGAACTGAGAGGCAAAACAGCACTGCGCCGACGCGCGTGCGCTGCGTCTTAATGAACGCTGAAAGAACGCGCGAGTGATATTCTTTTCTGGTTTTTGCTAAGGTTAATATCCTCTGTATATTTTTATTATTGATTCTTAAAAGCAATTCAGTCTAATTTGTTGGTTTTGTTTCCTCATTAATTATTTTAAAAAATCCCAGCATTTATTCAATTATTGTAGAAATAGACAAAAGTAAAAATATAATGTGGTGAAAGCGTGGACTTCGTTTATTCCCAATGAGCATCTCATGTTTGAAAGTGCAGGCTGGCTTGGCAATGAAGAATCGTCGAAATCTCTGGTGGATAGACAAGGAAACTTTAACGTTTCACTCAGTATTATTTTGGACTTTACAGATTACAAAAAATAGTAGATAATATCAAGCAACAACTTATTCTTATAAGATTAAGATCGGACATTAATGCAACAATCCATGAAAGTACTACAGTCGGTAATAATACTACATATGAAGAATGTGACACAAAAATAAACAAGGTTGAATGACTAATGCCTTATGTCATTGTGTATGATAATCAAAAAATATAACTTTTAAATTTCATCAAATTTCAAGCGCTAATAATAATAATAAGCATATCTGGACAGTGAAAACTTCCAATCCATTTACACACGAAAAAAAAAGAACGAACCTGCGACAAATACAAGTTGTATTGATCATTGTAATATTGGTAACGTGGGAATTTTTTTTTAAATTCACAATATTATCCGTATAATAATCTAAATATTGATATTTATAATAATCAATATGCAGTACTCTGTATTATCGATGCAAATTTACAAAAACATACTATTAATATTTATTAATAGTTCGCAAAAACTAAATCTATAAAGCGGCTAGAAATTGAAGCAAAAAATATCTTTCCAGACAATACAACAGCTTATTGTTTGATCTTGCATGAGCGCATCGTTTAGTATAATCTAATAAATGCAGATGTAATAAAGCTTATTTAATTAGCCAATGGATAATATTTCAAAGAGAAATTCATAAACTTATTCTATCAATTCTCCATTAGCAAGCAAGGAAAAAACAAATACAAAAGTAAAACTAATAGCTATAGGCATAATGGACATTTCAAAGTCTACTTCCTACTCCTCCAGACATTGTTCGATTAAAAAAAACTGTGAGTAATTTATCGTTGTGACGTCAGATGGGATACTAGTATAATTTTGAGGAGAGAGAGTGTCCCAAAATAAATGCATAAGTTCTAGCACAGTTTTAGCTGTACTAGAATGCATATGAGTCAGCATGCCTGAAGCCTATCTATTAACAATGGTTAATTACTAGAAAACAATTTCTATAATAATCTAGTTTTAAAGACCAATTATTGGCTAATATTTTTGAAGAAAATAATCAAAAAAGTTAGAATTAAAATGGTGTATATATGAAGGCTGGTAGTATATATATATTATATGAGGCTTACGATGGCTTGATCACTAGAGCGAAGGACTAGATAATACTCGGCGATCCTAGGTCAAGTTCCGATCTCTGCCGATCAACATAAGCACCGCTGTAAAAATTTACATGTACTTTGTTTAAACACATCGTAGACCTCAGTCATTGATTTGTAACAAAATTCAGGAGGATAAATAGAGCGAAGTTAAGTACAATAATAAAATTACGTATAAATATTGGAAACACAAAGTAAAATGTAAATAAGTTTGCTATTTACAAAAATGGTAATTTTAGATTAAAAATGAACCCGCAAATCACAATATTATATCGTTGAAAAGAAAATATTGTTCATGGTTTGAAGTTATATTCAATATGTATGGTTAGTCATTAGCCATCATTTGGACACATCTACTAGATTAAAAGAGCTGACCAATTCTTAGTTAGATTTCTTAAGTCCGTCTATTAGTTATAAATATACATATGTATCTCTTTAACATGACTTTATACCAAAGTATATAAAATAATACAAATATATTGTATCAAACATTCTAATTATTTAAAAGCTCCTCTCTATAATGTATTGTGTTTATATAGAATATATTTTTTCTTAATTAGACATCACATTCTACCGTGCCAATACGAATTTGCCCATAGAAGTCGTCCCATCGTACCTGGACATCGTCTTCTACCGTCTGAACACGTAACTCCCCATAGAAGTCGTCCCGTCATACGTGAACATCGTCTTCTATAGTTCGATATTTTCATTTTTTAAATTAAATACTGTGACTATTTTAGTGGTGTTGCTAACTGAAATTAAAGCAAAATGATAGTCTGCGAATAGCATATTTATTAAGCGGATCCTAAATATTGCCTTTTTATGCCGAAGTGACGATGTCTTTTATATACATATAATAATATATAATATACATATATTTCAAGGTTGTTGGTAAAGAAACCTATTTTGCCATCATTTCTTTTTTTTTTAATCTAAAAAAACAGCCTATGTCATTTCTGAAGTAATATGACATAGAAAAAGAAAAACCTAATTTGTCGTCACAAAATATCCAGTATGTTTTGGCATACACAACCATTTTATAAGAGAAAACGGGAGAGAAAGAGAGAGAGAGAGAGAGAGAGAGAGAGAGAGAGAGAGAGAGAGAGAGAGAGAGAGAGAGAGAGAGAGAGAGAAATAAAATTTACAAAAAACAAAAGATATCTATTAGGTGTGAGAGTATTGTCAGAAACCTGAAGAACAAAAAGCATAATACCGATGAACACAACCTTTTTAGGATTCGAATCCCTAAGTTAAATATGACCACTCAACTGAGCTGGCCTGGTATTACTTACATTAATTGTACTTTTGTCAACTGCTTATATATAAATTAATAAATATTTTTTCATTGGTCTGACAGTCCAATCAACTCAATCGAAAACAATACCTAACAATATCAATACATATCTACATTAACATTACATCAATACACAAAAATAATAAAAATAAAAATTAAATAAAAAATTATAATGACAGTCGCCCCCCGTGGACTAGTCTACGGGACTGACTGTATACAAGGACAGTCTGACTGTCATAATTTTTAATTTAATTTTTATTTGTATTATTTTTGTATATTGATATATTAATGTATTGATATTGTTACGTATTGTTTTCGATTGAATTGATTGGACTATAAGACCAATGAAAAAATATTTATTAACTGGTATTACTTGTTTATGCGGACTACTTTAAGTTCATATTTGTGATTCATGACGCCACCTACTGGCCGCTATGAACTGACTGCTATGAACATTCTCTTAATTTATTGATGAAAGTAAAATGATTTTCAATAAAAAACATAGCCTATGTCCTTCCCAAGATAATATAGAATCTATATGTCAAATTTCAGACCAATCGGTTCAGTAGCTTTTTTGTTTATTGTGTATAAACAAAAACATGCTTTGTCTTTATGAATTAGTATGATATGATATGATATGATACGATATGCTATGAAATGATGATATTATATATATATATATATATATATATATATATATATATATGTATATATATATTATATGTTAATAAATTACAGATATTGAATGTTCGAAAAAAATTTGATCACGTGCTATTAAATATAAATCGCGAGCAGATCCATTGTAAGTGACTATGTTTTTCACCGGGTACTGGACGTTTATATTGTTTTTATTGTAAGTGTTTCGGACCAAAAAATAGCCTATTTGCTTCTGATGGTTATTATGATTGGAAACATGCTCTTGACTGTTTATTACATCATGGAACATCAGATATCCACTTGAAATCGCTAGTCAGTTTCAATAATATGCAGATGCAATATAGGGCATAGATACAATGTTTCAAAAACAAATTGAATGTTCTGCTCAGTATTGGCGTAAAGTTTTGAAGCGTGTCGTAGACGTGATAAAGTTTTTAGGTGTACGTGGTTGGCATTTTAGGGGAACTAGTGCAACTTTAGGATCGCCAGATAACGGTAATTTTTCAGACATTATACAATTGCTAATGAAGTATGATTCTTTCTTCAAACAATCTGTTGAACAGTATGGAAATTGTGGAGGTGATAACACAATTATTTATCTTCTACAATTTTTAAAGAGCCTATTGAAGAGATCGATGTGGCTATTCATAAAGAAATCATGAGGCGTTTGAAAGTAGCGAAATTTTTTTCCACTTCTGTCGATGATATAAGGCACGCGAGTCATCAAAACCAATTGATGCTACAATTAAGATATATTGAAAGAGATAAGCCTCTTGAAAGGTTTATAAAATTCTTAGAAAATCAAGGTCATAAAGCTATAGATATTTTTGATGATGTGAAGAAATTCCTACAAGATCATAGCATTGATTTCAAAGATTGTAGGGGCTATTCTTACGACAATGCCTCCACTATGAGTGGCAGAGTTAACGATTTACAGGTTCTAATAAAGCAGAAGAATGACTTGGATGTTTGGGTTGGTCATTCTCTGAATGTCGTAGGAAAAAAGCTTCAACTACTTCAACTTATGCGACAGATTATTTCATAATTTTAAAGGAACTTTACGTATTTTTTTCAGCATCGGATCTACGTTGAGCGTCTCTTATTAAAATTTTGAAAGAAAACAGATCTATTTATGACAGGATAATGATTCCGAAAAGAAGCCAATGCACTTCGTGGTCTGCTCATGCTGAAGCTAATCAAGCCTTTATCAAAAATTACTCGACAATTTTAGAATTTTTACTATACATTATTTATAGTGATGAATACGAGTCAAAAACCAGATGTCAGGCAGAAGATATGTATAAGACAATGTGTACTCTAGATACTGATATCATGGCCTTATTTTAGAAAGACGTACTTGAGAATCTGTAGAATGCTAGTAAAAGTATACAAAATACTAAAATATAATTAAATACAGCCTTACAGTGTATGTGATCATTGACAGAATTTGTAGAAAGCAAAAGAGATTAGTTTTTACACTACGAAGATCTACGTAGAAAACTTACTAACATATTAGATTACGAACGTGATCGTGTATGCCCCAGAAATGTATTCATGGATGCTCTAGATCATGGTTTTGTGGTAGAAGCTAAAGTCACACGTTCTGAAAAGTTTCGCACCCTGGATTTCCTATCTTTAATCGATAAGTTTGTGGCTTCTTTAGATGAAAGAATTTTAGCAAATGAAATGATCAAACTACGCTGTTTTTTTCTAACTTCAATAACTTAACTTCTTTTGAAATAGAACGAAGTAGTAAAAGGTTACTAGATATCTATAAAAATCATTTGGACTCGAATTTAGAAATGGAACTTCTTTTATTTCAAACATTTTGTTCCCAATTATTTGAATTAGAATCTCAGATTAGAATTAGTCGAGAACAAGCTATGTTGTCATTGATTATTAAAAAAGGAGTACGAGAGACATGGACATCGTTTTTCCAAATATGGTATTAATTTTGAGAACGTATTTAACCCTAATGATAAGCAATTGTACCGGAGAAAGGTTGTTCTCGAAATTAAATTTAGTGAATAATGCCTGGAGGGTATCAATGATTCAAATTCGTCTAATTCATTGGACTAATATAAGTATAAAGAGAGACATTATTCATCATATAAAAACTGATGATATATTAAACACAATTATTGAAAAAAAATCGCCAAAATGCTTTATTTAATTATTTAAGATTTTTGATTTAAATTAATAAATATATATTTATTAATTAAAAAGCTATACGTTTAAATAAATAAATTATTTTATATATGCAATAAAAAGTTCTATTATAAAAAGTGTATTGTTTGTGATTTCATAACCATCACTGGAGGGGCCCCACACTGATCGTGCCCCATACCCTCCCAAATCAAAATACGGCGCTGATTGTGTAGCATAATTTGAATAATAAAATTAGCTTGGTATGGGCCATTTTCTCTTTCATTCTCTCTCCCTCTCCCTCTCCCTCTCTCTCTCTCTCTCTCTCTCTCTCTCTCTCTCTCTCTCTCTCTCTATCTATATATATACTAGCAACCCCCGTCTCGGCTTCGCCCGAGATAATAATTTAACCGATTTCTAAAACTATTCAATAATATCTAAGTAGAAAGTATTCTATATAGAAATATCTATATTACTATAATTGATTGACCGTAATTTATCTATCATCGCTTCTGCATATACAGTATGTATATACAGAATGTACAACCGTATTTAATACACATATATATGCATATTACATACGGATTCTATGGGAAAAATTGTTCTTTTGATTTCGGGCGGTTGAAAAAGATGTCCAAGTGTCTCGAGACGACGTTTACGGAGAGTATCGTGTTTGGAACATAGGATATTTCTCAGTACGACTGCTATAGAGAGTTTTCTTTCGAAGAGGTAGAATACGACGTCCAGGTATTCCGGGACGAATTTTACTAGGACTGTGCATGTTCGAATGATAGAAAATGATTCTTTTTATAGAAGTCTCTTAAACACTCCCCGTAGAAGTCGTTCCAAAACATACAGACATCGTATTCGAAGGTCCCAACATGAATCTCCCCATAGAAGTCGTCCCATCATACTTGGACATCGTGTTCTACCGTCCGAACATGAAATTTCTCGTAGAAGTTGTCCCGACATACCTGAACATCATTTTCTACCA
This sequence comes from Sycobia sp. Sy_11, assembly GCA_018907035.1. Classification (NCBI taxonomy): domain Eukaryota; kingdom Metazoa; phylum Arthropoda; class Insecta; order Hymenoptera; family Epichrysomallidae; genus Sycobia; species Sycobia sp. Sy_11. The sequence continues at coordinate 561,072 of JACCIC010000129.1, forward strand.
ACTAAACACGATACTCCCCGTACATGTCGACACGTCATACCTATACATTATTTCCTACCGTCCGAACACGAAATTCTCTGTAGAAGTCGTTCCATAATACCTGGAATCGCATTCTATCATACGAACACGAAACTCTCCGTAGAAGTTGTCTCGACGTACCTAAACATCGTTTCCGACTAACTGAACACGATAGTCCCAGTAGAACTCATCCCAAGAAAATAAGCATGGCTTCCTACTGACTAAACACATCGCCCCCCATAGAAGTCGTGCGGACAGACCTAGATATCGTATTTTACCGTCCCAACACGAATCCTTCCATAGAATTTGTTTTCCTCATACCTGGACGTCGTTTCCTATCAATTAAATACAAGATTCCCCGTATAAATTCACCAGACGTACCTAGACATTGCAGTCTATCATCGGAACACACAACTGCCTATAGAAATCGTCTAGAGGCAACGGGATATCGTAATCAACCACCCGTATACGACAATACAATATTTCTCAGCAGAAGCCGTATTTAAAATGTGTATATATAATATGCACAATAGTATATACATTATATATATATATATATATATATATATATATATATATATATATATGTATATATATACACATACATAATATATATATTTGGTATATTTTCGTTTTTCCATTAAATACCGTGAATATTTTCGTAGTGATGTCAACTGAAATTCAAGCAAAATATTGGTATGTGAATAGCGTATTTTATAATCAGACAATGCATATAGCCTTTTTATGCAAAAGTGACGATTATTATATATATATATATATATATATATATACATATATTATATATATACACATAGTTTCGAGGTTTTTGGTAAAGAACCCTATTTTGCCATTATTTGCTTTGTTTAAACTAAAAAAACACAGTCTCTTGTCACAATTGTGAACTTAATATACGGTTCTCTAATATCTCCTTTCCGTCTTTTTGTCTTATGAATTTCGCGGCTATGTACAAAGCGGTACAGAACTCGTATCTGGAAATACTACACATCATTTGAATGGTGTTGACATAATGTACAAAACGACACTATGCATCATTAGTTTGGATATTGCATTCAAAAGTTATGGACGTGTAAACATTGAGTTTACTAACGCCGAAATTCGCGCTGTTTTAAAGCTTTCCTTGGTCAAAGGCAAAACCGCTAGAGAAACGTTCCGTGAATTTAATTGTTTTTTGGGGATAGCACGCTACCATTTCGAACCGCAGAAGAATGGTTTCGACAATTCAGAGCCGGTGAAAATGACACCATGGATAAGCAAGCCGGCAGAGCGGAAGACTTGTGATGACGAATACTGATCAAATCATCGAATTTATCGAGTTAGACCGTCATGCGGCACCTCGTGACATCACCCAGGAGATGAGAGTTAGTCATCAAATCATTTTCAACTATCTGCAGAAGGCTGGATACAAAAAAGCTTGATGTTTGGGTGCCGCATGATTTGACGCACAAAAACCTTCTGGATCGAATGAACGCCTACGATGTGCTGCTGAAACGGAACGAACTCGACCAATTTGTAAAGTGGATGGTGACTGGCGATGAAAAATGGATCAGATACGTCAATATCAAGCGAAAATGGCCGTGGTCCAAGGTCGGTGGGTCATGCCAATCAGTGGCCAAGCAAGGATTGATGGCCAGGAAAGTTTTGCTGTGTGTTTGGTGAGATTGGAAGGGTATCATTCACTATGAGTTGCTCCCATATAGCCAGGCGCTTAATTCTACTGTGAACAACTGGATCGCTTGAAGCAGGCTATCGAACAGAAGCGTTCACAATTCGCCAGCAGGAAGGCTGCAATGTTCCGCCAGGAGAAGGCCAGAGCACACACTTCATTGATGACTCGTCAGAAGCTGCGGGAGTTCGGATGGGAGGTTTTATCGCATTCACCATATATTCCGGACATAGCGCCAAGTGATTACCACCTATTTCTGTCCATGTCGAATTCCCTTGGTGGTGTAAAGTTGGACTCAAAAGCGGCTTGTGAAAAGTGGCTGTCCGAGTTCTCCGCAAATAAAGAGAAGGGTTTCTACGAGAGGGGCATTATGAAGTTGCCGTCTAGATGGAAATAGGTTATCGAACAAATAGGCGCATAGTTGAAGTAAATCCGACCACTGTAAAAACTTTTTATAAAGTATTGAATGAAGAGTAAAAAAGCGGAAGTTATATATTTGACAACCTCATATTAAAACAAAAAATATTCTATAATTAAATTATAAATCAGTTCACTCAAATAGTCAGATGTCCAATTGATTGTGATAAAGGCAAACATAATAATATTTGTTATTTAACACCATTCTATTTATGCTTCCAAATATCGGTGCTAATCAGCGACGGAAGTCTACGATGTCTGTTTTTAAATAAAGATATATTATACACAATTTCGTGAGTTGAAATGATAAAGAAATGTGCATATATTGTAAATCAATATATCACAATATAATTAAAATTAAAACCCTTAATTAAGAAATAAGTTAACACATCGAAGGCATAAGAACCCCAGTCACGAGTGGGGGTAAAGCCGTAAATGTGTTAAATCATAATAATACTTACAATGGAACTGAAGTTATATAATGCTAAATCACAATGTCTCAATACAATCTTATCACTATAAATACTACAATTTCGGATGTAGAAAAGGAGTAAAATATGCTCAGGTGGCTCACATTAAACTAAAATAGATGAATGGTCATTCAAAATTCAAAATAAAGAACGCAAAATTCTTACTAGTGGACGCTTGCTTACAAAAATCGCAAGGCTCTAGAAGAAGCGTTGTCAACAGCACATATACATATACACAAACAACGTAGGTCCGACGTTTCGGAAACGCTGCGATGTCGTAGCTTACCGATCAAGGCAGAAAAATGATGGCAACACCTTGAGGCGCGATCGGCCTCGAGTCGCGAGAGAAATAGCCTGACAGATATTCCCTGGGCCTGCATCGCTGGTTGGTTATGATACTAACAGTATCAACACAGCATCTAGATATCAATTACCTAGGCCCTGAATGAAAAATGCACGTAACAAACTAGTCTGACAAAGTATCGCACGATGTAGATACTTTTGCGGAAATAAAGGATCGATTTAGCGGGACAATCTTTGAAAGAAGTAATGATTTTCTGTGTATCTGAGCATAAGCTCTAACCGACCTTATGAACAGATGCTTTCAAATATTTCGCATCTCCGCGGTGGCTCGAGTAGAAGGCCAGCAACCTATAAAAATACAGGGTATTTCCGCCAAGTCCGATCGCACAAACGAACTGGTACTATATTTCGTACTGTCCGCACGGACTCGTCATTTTCACATGCCTTCTCCTTTACCTGGGATTTTATGGTACCTTTCGTCTGATCTAGGAAAATCCCCAAAACATGGTCGGTCACGTGTATTTAATGGCGCAGTCCAATAAATGCAACGTTCATTTATGAGATTTATCATTTACTCTTATGAGAGGGCACTCATAAGAGTGCACTCTCTCTCTCTCTCTCTCTCTCTCTCACTTGTGCGCTTTCTCACTTGTGCGCTCTCTCTCTCTCTCTCTCTCTCTCTCTCACCCTCTACCTCTCTCTCTCATTCTCGCGCGCTCGCTCTCACTAACACGCTTTACAACGAACACACGGAGCTAGATGGCCCAGACAATATGTTTGTACACAAAGCACATGTAAATTATTACAGGGGTGCTTGTGTCAATCAGCCGAGGCCGGGATTTGAAATTGGACCCCAAGTTACTAGGGTGCTCTTGTGATCGACAATAATATATGTTCTTAGCATATTAAGAAATTTACTACTTAGAAATCTTATATGTATTTTTAAAAAACTTAAGATAAAATATTATATAACGAAATCAAAAATCAAATCATTGAAATAGTCAGATGTCAAAGAAAACAAAATATATATATATATATAATTATTATATTGTATCGTAGATTTTTGCATTGAATTCATAAAATAATGATTTTTTTAAAAAGAAATGAAATCTGCAAAAAACAACTATTAACAAAAGTAACATATTTAGGCGAGTTTGATATGGCTTAGTATAGTAAGAATTGTAAATACATCTTCTCATGTATTTTATAAAAAATTTACATAAAATATTTTTCTAAATTCAGTAACATATAAAGACGAAAAAAATACAATAACGTCTTAAAACAATGGATCATTAAAAAAAATGGCTAAGTGGATTTTATATGCATCCCTATATATAACAGCATGTATACTTTACACAAATATATCTTAAACCCTAAAGACTAATAATAAATAAATAGATTTAACGGAAATGCAGCTTAATAAAGTAATGACATCATTTATCAATAACCGAGTTAATTTCACATCATTTGGTCCACGCGTGGACTCTACAAAAAGAGTTAATTGTCTTGAAACATCGATGTTTTTAGGTGAACATTCTTCTACTATTTTTCTGACAATTCATTATTATTAAAAAAGTACGTGTGAAATTGCCAGACCCGTTCCCACAAATTTTATATGTGAACAAATCCACTATTGAACTTATATACTCTGTGTATATAAGTATATACAACTCTAAGAAATATATATACTTTAAGTCTCAAATAATTAATTTTAAATAACTTAAATAGCTGAAATAACTTAAATATATAGACTTTAAGGTAAAAGTACATAATCATAATGAAAATTGTATACTTTTCATAAATTGTGTAATTTAAATTAGTATTCATTTTGAATAGATTAACCAAAACAAGAATAAACATAATACAAATTTATACAGAGGATTAAAGCATATATACTAATTAATCAAACAAATGATTAATATTTACAATTTCGCTAAAAGTCTGATTTTCGCTTATATATTGTTATATGCCAATGCATAAGTCCCTTCGGAGCCTTACGCGCATTTAAGCCGAATGCGTAAACTTACCGTAACCCCCTTTCTTTGTCGCGTCGACTTCGGGTCATTCGGCGCTTGCGACTACGAACGGCACCTCACGTTGCCACGGGAGTCGCAAATGCAAAAGAAATAAAAGAAAGGGGGTGCAGAAGGAACAGGCAGAAAGGAGCGAGAGGAAGAGAGATTCGAACCTCCCGGGTTCTCGAATGACCCATTTATGGCGAAAATAAACACCATTTTTACACAAAACCAGTGCATTCTTACTATCCTTCCACCCTCTTAAAGCTACGAGCCGAAGAGATAGTAGCGCACCCCCATTCCGCGCACCGACCAAGGAAGAGAGAGCAAGCACCGCTGCACCAATAGCGGCCGAGCGCAGAGAGAGAGAGCTAGCACCGCCGCACGTCGCCCCACTTATAGTGGCTGAGCGGATATAGAAGGGCCAGCGCAGCCGCACGGCGCTCCACCAATAGCGTCAGAACGTGGCGCCCCCGCCGGGCACCCACGCACGCATCACTAATGACGGTTCGGGAGAGAGAGAGAGAGAGAGAGAGAGAGAGAGAGAGAGAGAGAGAGAGAGAGCTGACCGAGCCGCCGCCATCCCCGCAGTCCGCGCTTCCGCAGCTGGTTAACTGCAAGACCAGCGGAGGTCACTACAGTTTCGGCCTTCGGCCCAAGCTGACCTCACCCCTTCTTCATCCTACTTCTCTCCGATGGCCTCTACCTCATCGGCTCTTCTCAGGGCCATCTCGTACATCAGAGATGAAGTAATCCACGCGCATCCCCCTCTTTCCCCCCACCTGCGGGTGGTCTTCCGCTTCGTAGGCCCTTCTCAGGGTCGTGCCATTCGTAGGGGACAAGACAAACAATTCCCTCCTCCTCTTCCTCCCCATCGTCCTCCCGTCCACGAGCAACGTCTATGTTCGATGCGGAAAACCGAACCAGACAGACATCTTCCGCTGTTTAGACTCCGGTTGGGACACTCCTTCGAAAGGAGTTACGGGCATGATAGAGAGAGATGAGAGAGCGTATTTGGAGATATTATAATGCGACCGAGACTTATAATAAACGAGGTATTTTAAGATAATCGAGATGTGTATTTATTGAGTGCCGCCCTCTTGTTTTCTTTAGCGTTGCCCGCTTGTATCAGCGGACCCCCTCGTGGAGAGAGGGCGAGTATTCATCAGCCGGAGACGTCAGCAGGTAGGTGCTGTAGGATTAAATATTCTGTGTCAGTGGCCAGGGAAGAGGCCATGACGTCACAACATATATATGTATATATAGTAGCTTAAACTGAGGTAATAAGGTCATCTGATTATTGACTATCATTAAGTACAGGACTTTACTGGTCAAATTGAAGTTAGTCAATGATCCAAGTTGGATTAACCGAATTTTGTCAACCGAATTTTTCGGAATCTTCATCAGTCGGATCTTAAATCACAATCCTTCAAACAATATTGTATAATCTATTGAAATAAATACATACTATCTTGTTATACATAATTCTTATCTATAATTCACTTATAATAAATTATAAATTATATGTATATATATCTTTGGCTATTTAAATCGTATGCAGCTACAGAACTGGAAGTTATTGACCAATAAAGCTTCATTTATTGAGGTTATGGTACAGACTGTAAAATGTTTTCATGCAAAAATAAAGTATTCAAAAACAGCATAAGTTTTGTGGGAAATGGCCTGGCAAGTTCATAACTAATTTTTTAATAATAATGAATTACAAAGGTTTACAAAATTAAAAAATTTGATGCCTATTTGATCAGACCATATAACTTTTATGTTTTGCAATGCGCTGATCATGAATCCGAGGTCTGTTGATCTCCATTGCGCTAGCTTCAAGGCCATTTGGAGCTCAAATGTATTTAATACACCGGAATTTAAAATTTGACTACGGATTTGAAACGAAAGGTAAATTTTATGTGTAAATTTTATATATAAAAATACATGTTCCAGGTTGTTTCCAACATGACTTTTGAAGGACACCTGGAGCCGAAACAAATGACAGATAGATCAAATTTGCTTATTATTCCTATGGGCTTCTATGCTATACTATCATGTATGTTTGTATCCTGAATTCAAACCTGGAATAGATTTCACTCTATCGAGTTCGGGCCCAGGTTACTTCAAGATTAATTCGTTCTTTTTGCAAAAAAAAAACAAATATAATCATAGTCTTTGAACTCTCGAGCCCTGCAACTCAGCGTTACTATAACCCTCGACTCTCAACCCTCGATTTCCATATTTTCATTTTTTTAATCTCCGAGCCCGGTAATCCGCAACTTTACAATCCTCAACCTCAACATCCTAATTTCCTCAACCGGTAACTTGCAACTCTACAAACCCCGACCTTGATACTCTCGAAATTCAATCGGAATTTAAGATCTTCTAACTTTTCAAAGTCAGTTAAAGATAATGAAAATTATCAAGCTATGAAATTTATATTTAGATAAAGAATTTCAATGCCGTGGTGAAAGAATCATTTTTTATTGTAATCGCATGGGGGTAGTTCATAACAGTAAGATTTATGCCTCTCACTCTGATAAGCCATAACTCTTCAATGTAAATGCGTTTTCTTGCTGGGTCTGAATTTTTCATGGAATTTTCTTTTGAGCACTTTTCTCTTGTGCTGAACTAAAGTATCACTTTTAAGATTCCTGCAGTAATATGACATCATATTGGCATTCCAACATACTTGATAACGCCTTTTCACCTCTTTAATATCTTGATGAAATGTTTCACCTTGCTCTTCACTATAATCTCCTAGATTTTCTTGAAATTTTTCCAAATGAAAATCTAAAAAGTGGAGCTTCAGACTCATGAGACATTGAACGGCTTTTTAGTTTACCACCAAGTCGTTAACTATTTATTCATAATTTGGATCTTTGTTGTCACCTCTTTTGTTTAAAGCTTTCACTAGCTGTTTAATGAAGCCTAATTTTATATAAAGAGAAGGCAGTATTATATTATCAGGATGAATCAACTTATTGTATTTAAAATTTTTGTCCCCTACAACAAAACTATTCCTTGCTGGCCTCTCTATTACATCATAATGCTGTTCACGAGCTCTGCTATTCCATTCACATAGAAAACAACGTCTTAAATGCGAATAACAAACTCGACAGATGAGTTTCGGAACCTAGGGTTGGTTGAAATCTATATCAGTGGTTTTAAAATACTCGTCATTGATCCTTCGAAGTTTCCCTGAGAAAGAAATCAAGTTAATATTGATATTATATTTGCCGCACAAAACACAGAAATTTTTTTAGCATTTGTCCATTTTTGCAGATTATAAATCAAGTTTTATTGTACACTAAATAACTGAATAAGTAGTGAAGCAATCGTTGCCACACTGGACTTCTGGCTATCCTGAAAAGGACTGTTGGACAGAACCACTGCTGCACCAGATATCCAACTATCCTGAAAAGGACTGTTGGATAGAACCGCTGCTACACTGGATATCCAACTATCCTGAAAAGGTCTGTTGAATGGAACCGCTACTGCGCGCTTATAGTTGATAGGATTCGGATGATGAGGAAATTGTGGCAATAGGGATTGGATGTAAGGTGTCTCAGATTTAACTGTTGGGGGGGTTAAGAATATTAGAGTACGGGGAATCGGGTTTTAGGGTTAAGTGCTCGGTGGTTATAGTAATTTGCGGTATGAGGAATTGGGTTCAAGACATTTTAAAGTTAAGTGATCAAGGTTTCAGGAAATTAGGATGTGGAGGTCGAGGTTTACAGTCACGCAGAGTTGCAGGACTCGAGGGTTAAATCGATGAGATTCAAAGACTACGGTTATATTTTTTTTTTATTGCTAAATGAACGAATTAACCGTGAAATAACTTTGACCCGAACTCGATGGGGTGAAATCTATTCCAGGTTTGCGTTCAGGATACAAACATACATGATAGTGTAGGATAGAAGCCCATAGGATGTGTCAAAAACAAGTTCGCATGAATCAAAAGAAAATTTCGTTTATCTGTCATTTGTTTCGACTCCAGGTGCCCTTCACAAGTGATGTTGAAAAAAACATAGAATATGTATTTACACGTAAATACAGATCTTTCCAAATCCGTAATCAAATTTTAAATTCCGTTGCATTAAACACATTTTATCTTCAAAAGACCTTGAATCTAATGTAATGGAGATCAACAGACCTCGGATTCATGATCAGCACATCAAAAAACATAAAGGTTATATGGTCTGGTCAAATAGGTATCAACTTTTTTTTTATTTTATCAACCTGTGTTATCAGAAAAAGTAGTAGAAGAATGCTCACCTAGAAACATCGATGTTTCAAGACAATTAACTCTGTTTTCTGAGTCCGCGCGTAGACCAAATGCTGTGAAAATAAACTCGTCTATTGATAAATGATCTCATTACTTTATTAAACGGCATTTTCGTTAAAACTGTTTATTAATTTTTTTTTTTAGGGATTTAGATATCTTTGTGTAAAACTATACATGCTGTTATATATAGGGATGCATATAAATTGTACTTAGCCATTTGTTTTAATGATCCATTGTTTTAAAACGTTATTGTATTTTTTCGTCTTTATATGTTACTGAATTTAGAAAAAATATCATATACATTTTTTATTAAATAAAATGTATTTACAATTCTTACTATGCTAAGACACGTCAAACTCGCCTAACTTGTACCGTTAAAAGTTGTTATTTGCATATATATATGCATATATTTTAAATACGGCTTCTACGGAAAATTATTGAACTTGCGTGCACCGGCGCTGGAATACGATATACCGGTCTCAGAATGATTTCTACTGGGAGTTTTGTGCTCAGATAATAGAATGTGACGTCAAGGTATTTCCGAAAATTCTATGGGTACTATTGCGTTTATTCGGTACGAAACAATGTCCAGCTTCCTTGAAACATCTTTTACACATACTTTTATGATCGGATAGTAAAATACGATGTCCACGTATCTCTGAATGGTTTCTACGGGGAGTATTTTATTTAGTTAGTAGAAAATGACATCTAGGTAGGAAGGACTTCTATGGAAAATTCGTGTTGTGACGGTAGAATACGATATCGAGCTACCTAAGAATAATTTTTACTTTAATATGTCAATTTAATTATTATTATTTATTATTTATATTTATTATTATTTAATTATAAGTTAATTATTATTATATTATTATTAGACAATTAAATTAATTTTAATATGTCAACGTATGTCGAGATGACTTCTATGAGGAGATTCGTTTTGGAACTTTAGAATATGATGTCGAGATATGACGGCAGGACTTCTATGAAGAGATTCGTATTCTATTATTTGAACTCCCAAATTCCCAGTAGAAGTCCTTTCTGGGTACGTGGACTTCGTGTTTTACCTCCCGATCGTCCGAATATGATACTCTCCGTAAACGTCGTACAATTTTCCCCATATGAAGCTGTATGTAATATGCATATAATGTATACGTATATGTGTATGCGTATGTATATATATATATATATATATATATATATATATATACATATATATGCATATTACATACAGCTTCTATGGGGAAAATCGTACTTTCTATTTCAAGCGGTTCAAAAAGATGTCTAAGAGTTTCGAGACAACGATTACAGAGAGTATCATGTTTGGATGATAGAATATCTCTCGGGATGACTGCTATAGAGAAATTTGTATACGATGTTCAGGTGTCTAGGGACCACTTCTACTGGAATCCCGTATAAATCGCTCAGACATACCTGAACATCGTATTTTACCGTCCGAACACGCAACTCCCCGTAAAAATCCTCCAGACAGACCTAGAAATCGTATTCTATCGTCCGAACACGAAACTACTTGTAGAAATTGTTCAGAGACACGTAAACAACGTGTTACTGCCGGATCATGAAAATATGCATAAAAGTTGTCCCAAGGAAGCTGGACATCGTTTCCTAACGATTAAACACAATATTCCGCGTCGAAATCGTTTGGAAACACCTGGACATCGCATTCTATCATCCGAACTCAAAACTCTTAGTATAAATCGTCCTGAAGTACCTAGATATCGTATTCTATCGCCCATACACGCCAGCTAATATAAATATTTTTCCGTAGAAGTCGTATTTAATATATATATATATATATGTGTGTGTGTGTGTGTGTGTGTGTGTGTGTGTGTGTGTAAAATGTGATATACGTACAAAAAAAAATATATATATATGTATATTTTTTTTATATATATTTCGTATATTTTCGTTTTTTAAAGTAACTACTCTATTGTTTGAGTAGTGATGGGAACTGAAATTGCAAAAAGCAAAATTATAGTCTATAAATAGTAATATTGCCTTCTTATGCAGAAGTGACGTTGTATTTTATTTATATATTACATATATATAATATATAATATATATCAGTTTCGAGGTTGTTGGTGAAGACCTGTATTTTGCCATCATATCTGTTGTTTAAACTAAAAGAAAAAACATAATTTGTTGTCACAAATGATGTTCAGTATGTTTTGGCATACACAACCATTTTATAAGAGAAGTTGGAGAAAAAGAAAGCGCGCGAGAGAGAGAGAGAGAGAGAGAGAGAGAGAGAGAGAGAAAGAGAGAAGGATTATCCCAAGTAATAGAAAAGAAAATTTATAAAATTCAAATGATACCCATAATGTGTGAGAGTAGTGTCAGATAAACCTGAAGAACAAAAAGGGTAATACTGACTAACGTCCACCTTCTTTAGGATACTAATCCCAAAGTTGGATATGACCATTCCACTGAACTGGCCCGGTATTCATAGTTTAGGCGGACTACTTTGAGTTGATGTTTGTGATTCATGACGCCACCTATTGGCCGTTCGTGAAACTGATTGCTAAGATAGTTAACTTAATTTGTTCATGAAAGTAAAATGATTTTCAATAAAAAACATAGCCTATGTCCTTCCCAAGTCAATATAGAATCTATATGTCAAATTTCACAGCAATCGGTTCAGTAGTTTTTTTGTTTATCATGTACAAATAAAGACTCGCTTTGATATGATATGATATAATATGTTATGATATGCTTTGATATGATTAATATTATATATGATGTAATAATCTTTTAAATATTAATAGGTAATTTTTGGCCATTTTTATTATCGAGTTTAGAGTAATTTTCCTTATTGAACATTTATCTTGATCTAAATTTGGCTTAAAAGTGGTCAAGTAGTTTAATTCCAATGAATTATTGAAAAAAAAGTTACATTGGTGGCCAATAACATGCTACTTTACCAGGCCAAAATTGAAACTGTCTCTTTGTATAATGACAAAGTATTATCTTATAATTGTTTTTAATTCCTACCAGAGGTTTTATAGTTTTTGAACAATGATCGAATTATAACTATATAACACTGTGGACTGTCGTTAATCGCCCTCATTGAATCTGAAATAAAAATTAGTACTCAAATAGAAATAAATTATAAACAAAATAAAATAAAAATAATAAAAAAATAACCAAAATACAAACAAGATTAATGAAATAAAAATAAACTATAGGTACGTTAAGTTAGTAAAAGACCACTTAACTGCCCCATCACCTTAATTTACCTTATCTTCTAATTTCTAGTTTTAGGTGTATATTTTTATTTTAGATTTTCGAGGGGCGATTATAAACAACAAATGACTGACTGTCATTATATTAGTATAGTAGATCCTTTTATAAATACTGTAAGATGGATAAAAATATTTGTTAATTTAATTTACAATAGTTGACATAAATATAATATAAATTTTTAATATTAATCCAAATAATTTAAATATGATTTGTTAAGAAAAGCCCAAATTAATTTGAGAGAGGGAAAAGCTCCTCATGTCAATTATTTTACATTTTTTCTGTGCTGATAAAAATCGCGTTTACAAAAATACTAGTGTTGAATAAAGTTTCAAATTTAGAGCGCAGTATACAATGAAATGGTTTTATATATGCGCCGCATATACTATCTGCTGGACATACCGTTTTATAAGTGATTGTGTCTGTGTATCCGCAGCTCTCAGTATTTAAACAGGATATGATAGGGCTGCCGATGTCCAATGAACCGTCACTATTCAGGTAGGAATAACGCTTGCTCTGTTCGGGCATCTCAGCGCCATGGTGCTTCGAGGCGCTATCTATGACATCTCTATCTGGCTTAGCTCCTTGAGTCTCCGGCAGATGCGCGGTGTCGTCTGAGACAAACGAATTTTTAAGAACGGATTCAGTACTTTTATGCTCACTTTTATACGTAAACACGCGATTGCGACTCAATAAATGGAAGAACTATATATATATATATATATATATATATATATATATATATATATATATGTGTGTGTGTGTGTGTGTGTGTGTGCGTGTGCGTGTGTGCGCGCGCGCGCGCGCGTGTGTGTGTGTGTGTGTGTGTGTGTGTACGAAATGGGATGCTACTCATTTTGAATAATAAAATTATTACGGTAATTGTATCTAAACAGATATTTAATTTAATTACCCTTTGCTCGAGTTCATGACAGTTTCGTCGGCCCATCCTCCGTTTTAATTATTATTTCAAAAAATTAAAGCCACTTTTATTATATCTTGTTCGAAATGTACTAGAGTATACTGAGCATGACTATAGTAATGGACAATTCCAGAAAACATTTTAACTTTAAAAAAATATTATCCGCATGATAAAGTTATATAGCATTGTTTATTATCGATGTATGAAACCTAGATGAATAGAAGAAGTCCACGCATATATTTTCAGAATTAAACAATAAGGAAAAATGTCTGAAATTATATTAGTACAGATAAAGAATGACTTAAAAAATTGTCTCGAATTTTATTGCATATGTTCCACTGATAATGAGATAAACGCGAGCAGCGCGAACTCCCAGTTACACGTGCGTATAAGATATATAAATATGGTAGATATATAGCAGATATTACAACATCCTATATATATATATATATGAGAAGGGTTAAAGGTTTTACCGTCAGGCTCTGGACTCGCGACGGGCGAGATTTCGGGCGTGTGAACGATTGGCGTGTACGGGCTCCCATAGAGTGAATTGTTCTCCGATTTGTAATCCTGGATACTCTGCTGCTGATGATGATAAAGCGAGGAAATTGGCGAAACACTGCCCCATACCATGTGGGGGATGCCCTGGAAGTTGTCCATCTTGGGCCTGCACCGATAAAAATTATATACGCATCAATCAATTCTTTATACTTGTATTCTTCTAATTTTGTATACGTTACATTTGATTTCAAGAAGTTTGGCTCTTCTACTATTCCAGCTTCCTTTAAGCTGGCGATTATTAATGTCTAAAAAGGAAACCGCATCTACGTATTTAGTAGCGACTAAATTGTTGATATTTTTTGTTCACGAATTAAATTGTCTATACGACTTAGTATCGACTAAAACAGCAGAAGAATGTTATTCACGATATTATTTATTAGAGGCCGATTAAAAGTGGTAAGGGCCGCTGGGTCTGAGAATGATCGGTTTACGAGGTAGAAGAGGTGAAAAGTTTAAACAGTCATGATCTTTTTTCTACACACATTATTGAACCGTCTGATAAAAAATAGAAGATTTTTCTCCTTTATTTTCATTATTTTTAACGTGTGCGTATGAATGTAAATATATGTATAAGCATGCTTATTGTCATTTTAGTCATTATAAATCTATATTTATACTGTAAATGTGGTAGAAATACTAGTAGAATTATTTCTTATGTACACTCAAACCATCATGTCATCATATCATCTCAGATCATATCATATCATATGATATTCAATTATAAAGGCAAAGTGTGTTTTTCTCTGTAAACGTTAAAAAATCACTCCTTAAACAATTGCTCTGAACTTCGAAATCTAGATCATCTTCCGAAGGGCATAAGCTATATGTTTTCAAATTCAACAAAATAAACGGCAGAAGTTACTTTATCCACAATTCCAAAATTCTATATATTATATAAACATATATACATACATATATATATATATATATTACTTTAATTGTACTTTTGCCGACTGCTTACATACAAATTTAGAAGAATTGACTGAATTAATGGACTGGATTTTCAATTAGGTAAGGGTGTTGGGGACAGTCAGATTGCACTTTACTAACAAAATCTTTTCAGCGAATATTTTATTTTCAGATTAGTCTATCTGTCATTATAATTTTTAATTTTAATTTTAATTTTTATTATTTTTGTGTATTGATGTCTTAATGTTAATGTAGATATATATTGATATTGTTACGTATTGTTTTCGATTGATTTGATTGGACTGTAAGACCAATCAAAAAATATTTATTAATTTATATATATATATATTTATATATATATATATATATATATATATATATATATATATATATATTAGGTTGTCAAATATCTCCCTTCCGCCTTTTTCTCTTATGAATTTCGCGGCTATGTACAAAGCGCTACAGAGCTCGTATCTGGCAATACTATACATCATTTGAAAGGTCTTGGCATAACGTTTTGGATATTGCGTTCAAAAGTTATAAACGTGTAAATAATGGAGTTCACTAACGTCGTAATTCGCGCTATTTTCAAGTTTACCTTCGTCAAAGGCAAATCCGCTAGAGAAACGTTCCGTGAGATTAATGGTGTTGATGGCACGCTACCATTTCGAACCGCAGAAGAATGCTTTCGACGATTCAGAGCCGGTGAAAACGACACCATGAATAAGCCAGCTGGCCAAAGACCTGTGACGACTAATACTGATCAAATCATGGAATTTATCGAGTTAGACCGTCATGTGGCATCTCGTGACATAGCCAAGGAGATGAGAGTTAGTTACCAGACCATTTTAAACCATCTGCAGAAGGCTGGATACAAAAAAGTTCGATGTTTGGGTGCCGCATGATTTGACGCACAAAAACCTTCTGGACCGAATCACGCCTGCGATGTGGTGTTGAAACGGAACGAACTCGACCCATTTTTGAAGCGGATGGTGACTGGCGAAGAAAAATGCATCACATACGATAATATCAAATGAAAACGGTCGTGGTCCAAGGCCGGTGGACTGTCCCAAACAGTGACCAAGTCGGAATTGACGGCCAGGGAGGTTTTGCTGTGTGTTTGGTGGGATTGGAAGGAAATCATCCACTATGAGTTGCTTCTATATGACCAGACGCTTAATTCTACTATGATCTGTGAACAACTGGACCGCTTGAAGCAGGCTATTGACCAGAAACGTTCATAATTGGTCAACAGGAAGGGTGTAGTGTTCCACCAGGACAACGCCAGACCACACATTTCGTTGATCACTCGTCAGAAGCTATGGGAGTTCGGATGGGAGGTTTTATCGCATCTACCATATATTCCGGACATAGCGCCAAGTGATTACCACCTGTTCCTGTCCATGTCAAACGCCCTTGGTGGTGTAAAGGTATGCTTGGACAGTTATATATCATACTTTTGAAGCGACCTCGTTACAGTGATATTGTGCCCCTTTGTACTGTCATTCTATTAAAAGAATTTCTATTATAAATATATATATATGTATATATATATATATATATATATATATATATATATATATATAATAAGTATTTGTGTTATTAATCAAGTGTTGTATTTTGTGTATCTTGTAAATCAATAAACTGATAATATATATCATATAATAAATAAACGATTTATTTTCCATTGCCTTAATCCCGACAGGTTATGGGCCCAGTGTAATTTTCAAAAACAAAAGTGAGTGCATATATATAAACAGTTTTAATTTACTAGAATAGTTTCTATGAATAATACAAGTCAATTGAAGTTATAATGGCAGAAAGTTCAACAATCCGTTATCAGATTCAAAAGTTAAACGGAGAAAATTATTCAACGTGGAACTATAAAATAGAATGGCTCATGATCGACGAAGACATTTGAGACGTAATAACAGTGGCCAGGCCAGATGAAAGTAATTCAACTGCAATGGCTAGATGGAAAAAGAACAACGACAAGGCTCCTGCAAGAATAGGTCTTCTAGTTGAAGACAACCCGTTAATAACTATCAGAAACGTTAATACGGCTAAAGAAGCGTGGGAAGCAATAAAGGATTATTATCAAAAAGCAACATTGAGTAGTAAGGTACTACTTTTAAAAGTTCTGTGCCATACAATGCTAGTAGACTGAGATAATATGGAGACGTATAGTGCTGCTTTTACGGACAAAATAAGTAAGTTATCTGCGCTGGGGCAGGATCTGCCAGATAATCTACTTACAGCTTTATATTGGGGACCATACCAGAAAGCTATGATACGCTCGTTACTGTTTTGGATAGTAGATCAAAAGCTCATATAATTTTTCAATTAGTGAAAAGTAATCTAATAGATGAATATATAAGGCGAAAATGTGCTGTAGATATGCGGCAAAGCATAGATAGCAGCGAAGCAGCAATGAAAGGAGTCCATTACAGAGTACAGAAAAATTCAAGAGGGGTCCAAAATATCAAAAGGAATGCTTTTTCTGTGAGAAGCAAGCACACATGAAGCAAGACTGTTTCAATTATTAGTAAACAAAATAAAGTCAATAATGTGTCGGAAACAGTTACTTTATCACATGTAAAATTGTTTATGGTGAAGGAGATACGTCACGATACCATACAGAAGATGTACACATTTAATCATACATGGATAGTTGATACCAGAGCTACAAGCAATACAACGGGCTTAAGAAGTTTTCTTAAGAATCTGAATTCAATTGTCAGAGATGAGATAGAGCTTGCAGCTATAGTGGTGGTTGATTTAGGTGTAACATCGAGCTAAACAATTACAGTAAAATAATATTAATTTTAAGAAATATAAAAAAATATATACTATAAAAGTATATAACCAATATATAAATATTAAAGTATATATATATATATATATATATATATATATATATAATATAAGTTGCAATACTTATTAGTTGTACGAACAATAATAAATATATATTAATAATAATAAATAAGTTTTTTTAGAATAAAGTAAAATCAGGAAAATAAGTTTAAACTGAAATCACCAAATTTGTGGCGATATGTCATCATCCTATTTGGACGAGAAAAACAACTTCGTAATGTCTGCCGAAATAAGGCGTTTCACTTGCGCAAGTTCACACGTAAGAAGCGTATGTTTTTCCGACCAAGGCCTTTTAGGTAGCGCAATGTGTACATTAGCGATGCGCTAGTTTAGAATTTTTAATGTTTAATTTGCGGTAAAACTACTACTTTTAGTAACTAAACCGTATTACAAATAAAATGAATAGTTGTCATAAATATTACAACAAACGTTTCTAATAAACATTATAAAATTACATTAATATTAAAGCTAGAAATAAGAAAAATTAATAAGGTAATAAAATAAGCTATAAAAACGAGGAGCTGAGAGACAGATTGCGGATAGTGATAGGAAAATTGGGTATATAAAACCCCGAATTTTCCACAAAAATGGCAGTGGCAGTGGTAGTGAATCCGTATTCAAGTGAAGCCCTTGGACTCTGGTTTATCTAACCGAGCGTAGGAAGCACATTAAAATAAAAATAGATTTGTTATTTTTTTATTCAATTGTTTGATAAAGTATTCCCGAGTTAGTGGAGGAAACTCTAGGCTCAAAAACAAACAAAGGTAAGTCGAAAGCACACGTATATTAAAGAACACGTGTGTCCTTCGGATATGTGTATGAAAAGGTGAACATGCCCAGACATGACATAGGTATTTTACAGATATATCTTGGTATCGAAGTTAGTAGCAATGATAAGAATTTATATTATATTAAACAAAATAAATATATTAAAACAGTTTTGGATTGATTTAATTTAACAGATGCTAAGACTTCGTACATTCCGTTAGAAGTCGGATATCTTAAAAATAGAGAAAATCAGCCGCCAATGCACGGAAGTGAAATCTATCAACAGCTTATTGGATCGTTATTTTATATAGCCGTTAATACGTGACCGGACATTACTGCAAGTGTAATATTATTAAGTCAATATAATAAAAATCTGACAATAGCAGCAAGAAGAATATGTAGATACTTAAAATAGATGATTTTTTAATTGGCTTTGTCGACGTGGACTGGACAGAAAATTGAACTGATAGAAAATCAAACAACGAGTATGTTTTTAAATACCTAAATGCGACAGTAAGCTGCACTTGTTGAAAACAAGGGTGCGCCGAGCTATCATCAACAGAAGCGGAATATATCGCGCTCGCTTAAGCATGTCAGGAAGCGCTATGGTTAAGTAGGCTTATAAAAAACTTCACAGGAAATAAATTAAAAATTACGACAATCTTTGAAAATAATCAGAGTTGTATTAAAATTGTTGATGTTACAAAATTCGGCCACCGCACAAAGCATATCGATACTAAATTTCATTTTATCAAAGAATTGAGGGTTAAAAATTTAATAAATATTAATTACTGTCTCACTGAAAATATGCGGACTGATATGCTAACGAAGTCTTTAAATAAAATAAAATTAAAACCATTTCCTGAAGATTGCGGATTAATTTTATATGATTTGCATGTTATTGTTGAG
The DNA here is from genome assembly GCA_018907035.1 of Sycobia sp. Sy_11. Lineage (NCBI taxonomy): Eukaryota > Metazoa > Arthropoda > Insecta > Hymenoptera > Epichrysomallidae > Sycobia > Sycobia sp. Sy_11. The sequence continues at coordinate 580,471 of JACCIC010000129.1, forward strand.
GAAGGTTGTTGGCATTCTACAATTCCATGCACCCAATACCTAAGGTAGCGCAGATATAGAGGGGCGATCCAGACTTCTATTGCACCGAGCGAAACTGTACAGGCGCAAATGTTCAGACAGTTAGTCTTGAAGCAACCTCGCTACAGTAATATTGTGCCCCTTTGTAGTGCCATTCTATTAAACAAATTTCTATTATAAATATATATATATATATATATATATATATATATATATATATATATATATAGAGAGAGAGAGAGATATTATAATTATATTATATAATAATTATTTCAATTAATAAATTGTAAATTTATATCCTAATTATCCTAATTTTAAATTCTTAATTTTGAATGAACTTATACGCAAGCTATACCGTCTACATATAATACATATTAAAAGCATCGACAATAGTTTAAAAATTCGCATATGATGTTATATGTACGAAGTCTTAATCGATCTGATACACTAACCAATGTGTTTTTTGTAATTTGCGGGAGTGTCTGATCGTCAGACATACAGGTGTGCACTCTCTATAAATTAAAGTTTCAATATAAACTCCACTACACATGAATTTTAAAACAATTTAAAAAAATAATAAAATTATATTATTAATTATATTTGATCCGTGGCATGATAAGTCACTGAAGTAGGCTACTGGTGTATATTTTAAAGCGAGTAAGTTTGTACTACTGTGTACAAATATGAGTAAGACTTTTCAATTCAAAGTTCCCAAGTTTATCGATTTGAGCAAATGTTTTTATTTTTAAGTTGGTAGTACCATAGAAGTTATCTGTGCCAAATTTCACACAATTATCTTCATTTGTCATATATTTACGCTTGTGTTTTGTGAACAAAGAAAAGTTGTTTCTTCGGTTTTTATAATGTCTGAAATTATTCAACAAAGAAGTAGCATTAAATTTTGTGCGCGAAATGAAATATCGGCCGCTGAAACGTTCAAAATGTTGCAGAAGGCCTTTGGTGAGAAGTCAATGTCAAGAGCAAGTGTTTTTGATTGATTCTACAAAATCTTCGATTGACTACTAAAGCGCTTGTGGAAATTGTTGGAAATTTCAAATGGGTGAGTCAACACCATTTTGAAAAACATTTTGTGCCTAAAACAAATGAAATTCTGATTGATACCAAAAACACACAATTTTTTGGAAAAACAGCGTCACATGGAGGTCTGTGAAACGATACTTTCGGATTATCAGGACAAGATGGAACGCATAATAACTGGATATGAGACTTGAGTCTACGCTTAAGATCCAGAAACAACCGATCAATCGAGCGAATATGATGCCAAAGGAGAGCGAAGACCGAAAAAATCACGCCAAAGGTTATGCTCACTGTTTTCTTTGCTTATTCTGGTGTGATGCATTATGAATTTCTTCCAACTGGGCGAACATTTAACAAAGAATATTATTTGAGTATTATGCGTCGTTATCGTGAAGCTATTCGTCTCAAATGGTCAGAATTATGGAAAGACAACTCTTGGTTTTTGCATCACGATAATGCACCAGCTCACACTGCATTGATTTTACGTAAATATTTCGCTAAAAATTCAACCAATATTGTTCCGCAACTATAGTACTCGCCTGATTTAGAACTGTGTGATTTCTGGCTGTTTAGAAAACTTAAAAAACCACTTCCGGAACACCGGTTTGATTCGATTGAAGAAATAAATTCATTCCGGAATATGAGTATAAAAAATGTTTTGAGAATTGAAAAAAGCGTTAGCTTAGTTGCATTTCATCCGGGGGGATTATTTTGAGGGGGATGGATTAGATTTAGAAGAATAAATAAAGAATATTATGTGTAGAATAAATATTATGTGTATTTTATGAAAACATTATATGAAATATTTTTCTAAATTCAGTAAGATATTAAGATAAAAATACAATCATAAGAATATATGTAATTCTATTTTAAATCTTTTTATAGTAAAACAAAAAATGTTCATATACCAGCATAATATTTATACAATATCTTTTTCTACAATCCTTCGAAATAGATGAATAAAACATAAATTATAGAACGCGATGGCTTAAAACAATATAAACATAAATAATAGCATAAATAACAGCATGTACAGTTAATAAAAAATATATCTAAAATTCTAAAAAATAATAAGAAATAAATAGTTTTAACAGAAATGCAGCTTCATAAAGTAATGAGATCATTTACAAATAGTCGAGATTATTTTCACATCATTTTGACCACACCTGAACTAATAAAAAAGAATTAATTATCTTGAATCATCGAGATTTTAGTTGAACATTCTTCTGTTATTTATTCTGATAATTCATCTCTATTAAAAAAAAGTAGGTATGAACTTACCAGGCCCGTTTTCACAAAGTTTATAGGTGAATAAATCCTAAAATATGAGTAAATTAAATGTACTTGTAAGTCTGAAAGTATATAATCATAATGAAAATTGTTTACGTTTCTTTAATTATGCACTTTATATTCGAATTCATTTGGAATAGATTAGTCAAACCTTCAGAAAGAATATGCAAAAAAAAATAAATATACCTCGAAATCTATTTAAAGTGACACATAATTTTTTGCACGAACCGAACGAATGGGTCAATTCCCACAATAATAATAAAATTATGTTTTCAAAGCCTTGTCTACAGGAAGAAATATAATAGAAATTTATACACAGGATTAAAGCATATATATACAAATTAATCAAACAAACGATTACTATTTTCAATTTGGCTAAAAGTCAGCTTTTCGCTTACATATCCCTGGTAAAAATGGCACAGTTTTCAATAGATTGAAAATTAGTTACTAGGTATTAAAAATAGAATCAATTATCATGGCTTAAACGTAGGAAAATCATAAAATGAAAAATGTGAACATTGTCTATAAAATTAAAAAATAGATAGAAACTAGGTTGGAAGCTGGAACCTTGTTTTTGGCTAGTAAATGAAGATTTTAATTCAGATGTAAGTTTTAACTACTACAATCGAAAAAATTAATATTTATACAATATTATAATATTATGCTGTTTATAAAATAAAAGGAACATCATATGATACGTAAATAGTTTGAAACAATTATAAAAGAATAATAAAGTCTGTTTCGAGAATGAGCCTTTTGAATATCACAAATTTATCCTGATTTCATATGAACTCTTATGAGAGATCCACCGGAAATGATATTTATTTTAATTAATAACTCTTTAAAAAAAAAAGAAAGATCTGATTCATAAATGAGGCGCGTATTGATTATTTCCTAAAGATTTTAATAATATGTTTAAAGTCGAGTGTCAATACTAATTTTGAGGAGATATTTAAATAAAAAAGCGGTCATATTGTGTGTTGCCGGAAGTACAACGTCTGCTGTACAGACGAGCTGACAGATGACGTTCGACAATGCGACGCGCGCGTAATTCCAAATAGCTTGAGATACAAGAAGTAATATAACAAAAATTATTATGCACATAACATAACATTCTTATTATAATAATATTATGGTTACTGTATATTATAAATAATTTTGTAGACGGATTTTTATAAAGCAACATGGTTTTGAACATTTGATTACGTTCACTGTGACAAACAACACATAAAAATACTTCAAACGTTAAGAACGGGAATTGAATTTCAAATAAATAATCATCTTGATTCTAAATATTAGTTAAATAATTCAAATTGAAAGTATATAAAGGTTTTTTAATTTTCAGAAAGAGACTGCTAATATTATTCAATATATTTTCTTTGATTGTTATTCTTTTGGTTTTCATCAACACTGTGATTTGGCATTTTTCAATATCAAAGAAGTAAATTTATATACAATTTGATCAATAAATTAAATTTAGAAGATAAAGAGATGCGACAGTAGGCTACTGTTACATCAATTTGCAGTTAGCTTCGGCTGTTCAGACACACACACGCACATTAGAACGTTTCAAGAAATAAATAATATCAAGATCAAAAGTACACATTTAGTAAAACTAATTTTCACTGCTTAAATTATAATAACATTACTGATGAAAGACCTTCAAAAATATTATTTTTTGTTATCTTATACCAGTTTCAATTATTGGTAATTAATTAAAGATATTATTTTATTTATTTATAAAATAAATAATTTAATCAATAATACAATTTTGTTGTTTTTTGAATTATGTTTAAAATATAACTTGTGTATAAATGAATTCAATATTCAAAATTAGGAACTCGATATAAATTTACAATTTATTAATTAAAGTAACTATCAACGTTAATGAATTTATATAATAATGCATAAGAATGATATTAATTTTGTAACAATGCTATATATTCTGACGTCAGAGTCAGTACCCTTCTGACACACGAGCCATATTATGCCCCTATATTATTATATTGGCCTATGAACCTTGAGTTGGCTCAAATAGTTCGGATTCCTGTATGTTATGGTGTGTAGTTCCCACTCATATCAACCATATATATATATATATATATATATATATGCCTAATCTTCTTTTATATATAAATTGGAGTCCAATGGCTTCACATGGATATAAACTGCTTCTCTACACTTGCCTCGGCCTTCCAATTTACTTACCTATTCTAAATAAAACTTAGTAAAAGGATATTATGGGGCATGTATAGTCCTCCCTTTTCAAGCAGAACCGATCACTGCCCCGGACTGGATTTGGAATGGTTGCAAATTCTAAATAAGAAAAATGATTAAATTTTTGATTTGTACCTACTTATATTTTTATTTCCTTCCTTATGACCTCGGTCTGGTGCGAGAGAGAGATTTTTTCTTTTTGCAAAATCTGACCTTTTTAAAGGCCACGGCCCCTCCTTCTCTGGGCAGAGCCCAGAGAGATTTTTTTCTTTATCTTTTTCCTATTTGTTCCCCAATTAATAATGGTGTTTCATGAGTTTTCTCTAGCCAATCAGAAGCCCTTGTTTCTGTCCATGGGAGGTAAGTATCAGTTCAGGATAGATCCTAATCAACAGGGGGTGATTTCTTGAGGTTCCCTCTTTCTGACACAGATGACGCAACAAGTTCTATTCTTACAGAGTAATTAGTCATATAAAATATAATTAAAATTATAAGCGACCTAATTTACTTGTGTAAAATTCCACTTAAGCGTAAAGTCTCGGTAGTCTCTGTGTGTGTATACACAGGTCGTCGACTTCACACTATTATATTTGTCTGTATATATTTATATTTGTATACATATTTTTCTTTTTATATAATAATGTCGGATGTAAATCAGCGTTTTAGATTTGTATAGCTCCTTACATTAATTATATTTTATTGTTTCACATTGATATTATCATTATATATCGCACTCTAAATAAGATTATTAATTGATTTTAACTTAACTTAAGTTAAATTAATATAATTAAATTAAATTCTAAATTAATGCCTATGTTAGTAAAATTGTCCGCATTAATTTAATTTAACATATCATATAATAAATTAATTTATTTATTGCTCGAAAAGCCGCACAAATATTATATTCTCGTATTCGGCTGTACATTAAATTTCTGCTGTTTTTCAACCACTTTCGTCGAACTGGCGGTGGCCTTGCCCGCGAATATTTACGTTATCGACTTGAAATCGTAAACACTCTCGGTGCGCTGTACATTATTATTACAGCACTTTTCAATTTAACTATCTCTTATATTAATAATTATATTATTTAAGAGATAATTATATTTCGCACAATTATTTAATAATTTTAGATTTGCACGCATCCGCTTACCTTGCGAATTTTCGCCGGGCACTAGATTTTTACAAAAATAAATATACAATAAAATATATATGAACGTATGTATATTTTTTATAATAAATTGTGCGATCCCGAGCCCCATGTTGGGCGCCATGTAACGGTGCGTGTGTCTGCCTCGAACTCGAGGACAGCGGGCACGGTCGTTGTAAAAGGTGTGCCCGGCTGGGCTTAGCTCAGAATCGTATCGGCGAGGGAGAGGGGCGGTCCGCGAGAGGCGAAATATTGCATGCAGGATTGCGCGTGAGAATGAATAAAAGAATGCAGGTCGGATAAAGTCACACGTATCTTTAATTAGATTATGCGTTTAGTGGAACAAACACGCGAAGTCGCGAATTGTGAGGAGGCCGAGAGTCGCCGAGGTGACGGTGCGCGTGGAGTCAGGGAAGAGAGAGAGGGAGAAAGAGAGATAGAGAGAGAGAGAGAGAGAGAGAGAGAGAGAGTAACGGGCTGCCACTAACAGTCTATTTATTGCATATTTGTAATGCGATTATAACATAGTAAAATTTGTTCATATTTATATTTCGCGACTATAATAATTAGTGAAAAATCATTGTTTCACGTTATTAATTTGATAAGATTATAACTTTCAAGCGTATCTAAATGAAGTTACTTTACTTTTTGTAAAGTTTTTATAATAAATTATTTAATAATTAATAATCTATAATTTCAATTTTTATTACGATTTAAGGAAATCGGTGTTCGAATTCACTTCGAATTCATTTCAAGAACGATAGCTTAAAAGAAAAACGCTTTTTTGGAATTGCATTGATAGTTTTACTTTGTCATATTCACTTATGTATTAAACTATTGATTACTCGTATTATTTCGTATTTTACTTTGTTTACATTTGCTACTACAGAATTTAGATTAAAACCATTTTTAAAAATCAGTTATATAAGAGAAGTTTAACAAAGAATGGTCGGTTCATATTTAGAACTAGGTTCATTATTGATTATTTAAATACTATTTAAAACTAGTTTGAAATTATTGTGAATATTATTCGATTTTGTAAATTTGTGTTTATATCTATTTAAAATCATTTTCTGCACATTGTGGAAATTTATACAGCTTTTCTTATTAAACAGCTTTTATTATTACACTCATACTTGCATAGCCATTATTCGTATATAAATAGATACCTTTTTGTCATCTCAGTAATCTAAGCGGTACATAGCGATATTCATCTTGTATGAATGTTTTTCAGCTTTTAATTTTCTATTTCTATAATTTTATTGATTTTGGTGTTCTATTGCATAGGTATATTAGATCGAAATCCACGAATTCTTAATCGCATTGCTGTTTTAATTCTGCTTAATATCATTATTGATATTTCATTTTCTGAAAATCACAATTGTTCTTTTGGTTTTCTAATTGAATTTATGACCAGCATAACAGACATTTCTCGTTTTACATATCTTCTTCTGGGTATTGCTATTGAAAATAAAAACACTGACAAAAACTTTATTCTATAATTTAACATATTTCGATTGATTTATTTCTTTTGTTTCTCGGAATCCATTGATTAAAAATTATAATTTCTGAGTATTTTTGTTTTTATTATCCATTCAATTTATTATTAAATTATATATAAGTAACATTACAAGAGCGCCTACACACGGATTTGAATAAGTCGATTCTTAAAAGAAGATAGACCTAATGGACGAGATACGTTTAAAGATAATGATGCAGAAGCGTACTTCGTTAAAATCGCAGCTTTCAGCTTTACAAAATTCATTGGGATAAAACAAAATCGATGAGAAACATGCCAATCTGTGTTTAGAACATAACAGAATTCTATGCGAAAATTACAAGGCAATGAAGTGATGACGAGTGATTGGAGAAAATTGATGACATTCGTGATAGATATTTCACATTAGCTGTAAGGATAGATAGTATGGAAATTCCTGCATCCTTTTAGAATAATAGTCTAAATAGTTCAACAGCTCCAATCGACAATAATAAAGTCCAAAAATTGAAGCTTTTTATAGCTGAACTACCCAAATTTTTGGGGGATCTTAGGAACTATGATTGATAAGCGTGAGGACATTTTAGAATCAGAGAAGCTTCTTTATTTGAAAGATTCATTAAGAGGGAGGGGGCTCTCTCCAAGATATTTATTTTTCATGTTAGTGCCAAAAATTATCGCAATACCTGGAAGCTTTTAACATACCCATACGATACTGATGGGCAAACATTTAGATGTAATTTTAGAAGTGCCCACAGCCGTTCAGCCCACTCGCAAAGAATTGATACAAATTGTAAATAACTTGAAACAGCGTTTTAGCATCTTAGAGTCTTTGAATGTAAATTTATGTGAAAATATAGTAACACATATGATGGAGCGTGCTCTGCTATCGGAAATACGGACGAAACGGGAGACAGTTTTTTGAATTCATCACCGAGATAGCTTATCATATTTCTAGTGTGACGGCAGACATTCAGTTAAATACCAACCAAGCAAGAAAGGGTAAGCGATAACGAAGTAGTAAGAAAACATTCTTCTGAAAACATTTTCCCTACCATCACTATTCGACGTCTAATGTGTAAAATCATTGGACCTTAATTATACCATTACAAGCAATTTTCACTGTTTAATATTATAAAAAGATGGGAGGAAGTTAGAAAGAAACAGATATGCAAAAAATGTCTCATAATTCCTTCAGGATCATGCTCGTACAGCGACTAAAGAAAATGCAATAATCCGCATAATTCTCTTTTGTACGAAGATCAGATGACATTTAGAAGAAAATTCGTGAAAAGGAACCTTTCTCAATGGAGAGAAGCAAGGAGACTATGAATAAAGAAATAGAGAATAATTAATTATAAGTATTAAATTCAAATAATGAGCACGGTGGTACGTATGAAGATCATTTTGGAGCTTTCGTATACGCGGAAGCGCTCCTGAACATATGCGCAACAGCGCACTTTGTTACAGACACGTTTGTGCGACTCTTAAAACTTTCAATTAGAAAATGCACCATAGACATCGGTGCGATAAATGGTATGCAAATACAATCAAATACAACAGTCGAATTTACCGTTCATTTTCGCCATATTGATTTTAGGAAGGAAATCTCCTTCTTAATAGTTCCCCATATTACAGAGCAGATGCGCCAAGAATTATTTCAGCATAATAAGATTGAATTTACTCATAAAATTAAGTTAGCTGATTCGAATTTCCATTTGTCCCAAACTGTAGATAATCGTACAGGCTCAGGGGCGACCTCATTACTTCTATCAGTTGGACAAATACAACTAACATCCAGTCTATCAGATTTATTAATATCTTGCGAAAGAGCTAGTTAGGATGAGTAATAGCTGGAAGTATTGTACAAAATAATAAATCTGTTCTTTACTAGTAAACGAAACTAGAACAGTAAATAGAACGATTTTGGATAATCGATAATACGGGCATACAGACACAGAAGAACATCGAGAAGAGCATTGCGAATTATATTATCAACATATAATACTACAACACAACGGTTGATACATTGTTCGACTGCCATTCAAGATAACTAATCCTAATTTCGGAAATTTCCTAGCAATAGCTTTGACAAGGTTTTCTCGGTTGCAGAGAAAGTTCAGTATGACTGAAGCTTGGCGAGAAGATTATGAACGGGTAATGTATAAGTACTTAGAACTAGGACATATTATCTTGGTACATAATGTGATAACAAATGTTTATTATCTGTCACATCAAGCAGTCACTAAATAATCGAGCAATACGATCAAATTGAGAAATATTTTGGGCATATCTGTTTAGTCTATTTCAGATTTTAGATGGAACTAGGCACTCTTATTAGGAACGGTTATGCGACCTAAATTATTTGTATGAGAAGATATATAGATAAATCTTATTATAACCTGACGACAGACACTATTAATACTTGTTTTAGTTATACAAAAGTTAACAGCGAGTATGACAGTTAGCACGGTCACCTTCGGTATATCTTCATCCTTCTTTCTATTCATAGCAACATAGTCTTAGATAGCTGCACATGAATTAAAGGATTATCCAATAGCAGCAAAAGAAATTAGACAGTATCTCTAGATGGATGATCTAGTAACCAAAGCAAAGAATTTAGAAGAGATTTGTCAAATGTGCGACCAGACTATTATTTTGTTAAAGAAAAGAGAGTTTAATACATGGAAGTGGAACTTCGACCACCTTCATGCCCTAGATAAATTGAAAAATTCTCTGAACGATTTAACCTTTGTTACTGGAGGGGACGGTGTTTATAAAATTGTGCTTAACATGTTAAGTGTTTCATGGAGAACGCAGGACGATGCTCTGCTATATACCATTAATACTGTTGTTTCATTCACAATCGCAATAATGTTTGACTCTCTTTAACTGGTAGGACCTGCTGTATTTTATCCAAAAGTTAAATGTAATAGTGCTGGAAAGCTAGTGTAAATTGGGATGAATCAGTGTCACAGATATCCATACAGTTTTTGAGTAACTGCATCATTATCTAATGAACCTTACAGCAACATATATTGGTAGAAAATGTTGTTGACATACTAATACATGGATTTTCTAATACACGTAAAGTAGGATATAGAGCTTGCATTTACGTGAGATCGACAAATGAAAATCAAAATATCTGCATGTATCTTCTATGCACAAAGTCACTCGCCGCACCGATTAAGAAAATAACGATACCAAGATTGCTAACTTTTGCGCATTTATAGAATCAAGCCAAAGATAACATCGTTTTCAATCTTACTAAAATTGTGTGTTGGATTAACTCGTCCATCACTTCAAAATGGCTTCGGAGATTACCTGATGCCATAGAGGTATTTAAAGCAAATAAAGTGACCAAGATACTTAAAATGTGACAATATGTACAACGGCGTCATGTGCGTACAAAATCAAATCCCGCAAATGCTCTCTCAAGAAGAGAAATCCCTTGTGAATTCGTCAAAAATGATCTATACAAAAACGTGCCGGAATTTTAGCCAGCCTTGAAGGAAATAGTAAGATATTTGACAGATTATCATCATCAAATCGTTTGATGTGAGTAATGGCCAATTGTTTGCGTCTATGACTACAGAATGGAGAAAAGGGTCACCTAACGGTTACTGAATTAACTGAAGCTTATAAAATCATAAAAGTCTAGCAGAATAAATATTTTGCTAATGCGTTAAAACTTTTGCAAGGATCTGACAAGAGTAAAGGCTGTAAGCTTAATATACTTCATCCATTCATATATGAGCACGGTTTGTTAACGGCTGGAAGAAGCTCAGAAAATACAGGCCCATCTTACATTTGGGAAAAAGCATCCTGCTTTGCTACCCTCGCATCAGCAGGTGACGGATCTGATTATACATAATATTCATGAAAGGCAATACTTCGCCGACATATAAGGGACCTTAGCTAGTACTAGATAACGTTGTTGGTCATTAGATGAAAAAAATTAAGTCAGGAAGGTCATACGTCCGTGCGTCAAATTCATTCGTATTTGAGCGACTCCACTTACATACAAGATCGAATCTCCCTAAATTAAGATTGCAACGGTGTCCCAAAAAATCCGGCGGCTGCAGGCACATTGATGTACTGTACGGGTACCAATACATGGTGCCCAGGGAACACGCGATCCACGAGACTCAATCCACGGCGTAGCATGCACGGATTGAGGAAAAGGAACAGAAATTGACGATAACTTGACAGACTGGGGCGCGTAAAACGGCGTCAACGCCGCCGCTTTGCTTGAGGTCGCCGAAAAGAACGTGGGAGAGACAGTGAGTGTTTGCGTGGCAACGTGAGAAGGCGGATTTTTACAGGCAAGAGGGTTGAGTTCGCGCCGCGCGGAGGATAAGCGGAGATCTCCGAGCAAGAGAGGTAGAGAAAGGTTTCGCGCGCGTACAGGAGATAACGGGCACAAGTGTGGCGTGTAGAGTTCGAGACGCGTGAGCGGGACTGGGTCGAGCGGGCCTCTCCTTCAGATGCCGGGCAGCTGTACCATTAGAGGAGGAGGGCGACGAGATGACGCCAGGGCGTAGGCGCAAGTGCCGCCCGGGTCCAGCAATCCAGTGAGGAGAGAGTTAGCGCGGGAGGCTCGCTGTGAATTCGTGCATCTCCCAAGCGTGATTTCCTGGGTGGAATTCTCCTACTGAAATTAGAACTCCAAGTGCCGCTAAACGTGGGTGTATGTAGCGGTATGTGAATAAGCGACAACTATTGTAACGTAATAGAGAAATAAATAAATTGAGTCCGTGGTACGGGAGTATGAAAGAAATTTGTGTTCTTATTTATTTAGTACAATACCAGGTCACAAGGTTAGGTACTGTATCCCTATTTCTTCACACGGGGATTGACTTTTTTGGTTCCTTGTTTATCAAAGAAAACGGGTGCGTCTTTATATGCTTATCTTTGAAGGCGATACATGTAAAGATTGTTAGTGATTCAACCATAGATGGTTTTATAGCAGCTTTGAAGCGTTTTATAGACTGTTACTTTGAAGGCAATGAATTGACGTTTTATCTCTCCATTTTGGTGACATTTGGGAGGCTCCGGTAAAATCTTTTCAACATCATCTTAAGCGTGTAAAAGGCGAGCGCTTATCTACATTTGAGGAATTAAATTCTTTCGCGGTAGAAATAAAATCCATTCTCAATTCCAGGTCTCTATGTTATTTGTCAACAGATACCAATGATTTCCTTGCCTTAACTCCTGCTCATTTGCCCGTAGTCAGCCCTTTCGATATGAGTCTTGAAGTTCATCCTGGTTTCGATGGTATGGTCCGTGTGACAGAACTTTAAAGAGGCATGCTACTGTATTATATGAGTAATTTCACAATTGAGGCTCACAGCCAATACAGGAAAAATATAATATCCATGGGGAGGACCCGCTGCCAGTAGCGCAGTCTCATTATTATCATCCTCGTTTATAAGATACAATGATGTAATATATTTATAGAAAAGCATAACCATAATTTTTCTCAAATTGAGGCCAATATTGATACCATAAGTTCCATGTGTTAGACTCTAATTATAAATGTGATCAGCGAAAAAATATGTAAGCAAATTCTAATGAAATATTTAGTTTTAATAATTATGTAATGTATTTTTCGATTCTCATCATGAGAACAATATTATATTTTTCATTTACGATCATGGATCTGGTAATTTAATCACATCGACTTTATTAATCTATTTATATAGATTTGTATATTTGGTTAATTTAATATTTATAATGTATAATATCATTAACATGTTTATTTCTGTAACGTTGATCGCTCCACTCTCAACGAGAGCAGTATGTTCAGTGACATGATAAGTTACTGAAGTAGCGTACTGGTATATATTTTAGAATGATGTAAGTTTGTATACATGCGTGGACTAGCCAGTGGTAATGTATGAATTTGTGTATGAGTGATTGTTAATTGATGATCGATTGTTTAGCACGCATCGTCGAGTATGTTCTGAGGAGAGGACGGTAAGGGACCAGATGGCGGCAGATCGAGAGAGCGTTCGAGATTATGAGGGACAGTTTGGGATAGATAATTGATCGAATCATATTGTCGCGCCATTTCAGCTGATTATTCTTCTGTATAGTAGAAAGTCCTTTAGTCTAAAAAATAAATTTCAACTATGGAGGTTTTTTATGAATACTGATTTTCTCTCATCGTGCGTGTGAGTCAATAAACGTCTAATTAATTTGCTTCAAAAAAGTTGGTTTATTCTTTTAATCTCGATATTCTATTGGTATGCATATAAATAAAAAAGATCCTTTAAACAGGAAATCTTTCTGTTCGAACGTACAATATATATTTTCTAAATAAATAGAATAATACATATAGTTATCAATAATTGAAACAGGGATAAGATATCAAAAAATAATATTTTTGAAAGTTTCTCATCAGTACTGTTGTCAAAATTTAAGCAGTAAAAATTATGTTTAAAAAAATGCGTACATATGATCTTGACATTAGTTATTTCTTGAAAGGTTGCGCTATCAGATCAGCCAAAATAACCGCAAATTGATGTAACAGTATGCCCATATCTTAATACTCAAAGTATTTAATTTATTCATTTTAAACAATGCCAAATCACAAGGTTAATAGAAGACTAAAAAAATAACGGTCAAAAAACGAATCTTGAATAATATTTAGTTTGTTTCTGAATAATAAAGAACTTTGATATTCTTCCAATTTGAATCTTCTGAATAATATTATAATTAAGATGATTGTTTGTTTCAAATTCAATTCCCTTTCTTAACATTTAAGTATTTTATGTCTTGCTTATCAGAGTTAAAATAATAAAATGTTCAAATCCATATTGATTTATAAAAATCCTTCTACAATACCTAACTACGATGTACACTATCCATAATATTTTTATAATAATAATGACAAAATTATTAGATGTATAAAAATTTTGTTATAATACGTCAGAGTCTCGTGCTATTTTGAATTACGCGAGCGTCAAACTGTCGGACTTCGTCAGTCAACTCGTCTGTTCGGCAGATATTTTACCTAAATATGATTCCGAAAATAAGATATGACAGCTTTTGTAATGAAATATTTTCTTAAAATTACGATTAACCCTACATTTTCATTCTAAGTCAATAGAATCAATACGAAATAATCAATACTAGGGTCATTTATGAAAATGACCTCCGTTATTTGAGAGACTGATTGATTAAATGATTATTACTATCGGCGGATCTTTTATAAGATTTCATGCGAAATCAGCTAAAACTTCTGATATTCATTCTGATGCTCATTTTCATAACGAGTAAGAATGATTTCTTTTAGTTTCATGTCTTATTTTTTTTGTTTTTTTTTTTAGTCTTTCGTTATATATATACAATACATATATTATACAAATTACTATTTTGTCGCATATATTATATATTGCTTCTTGGCATTCCTTGATGGCTAATTTTTCTGTTAAATATGTAATTGCTATTTCTTTTTCATTGAAAATAACAGTCATCCACTTTAATGGTAAAAGGTAAGTTTTCATTATGACAGCTGCACATATTGATTTGATTCTATATACAAGAAAGAAATTTCCCAAAATCGTTTTTCAAATTTGACTTCTCTAACTATATCGCAATTACAGAGTTGCAATTTTAGACAGTATAGTTTTCGATCATGAATGGTTAGATTCTTTATAAATATATATATATATATATATATATATATATATATATATATATATATATATATATGCATATTGCATATGCTTACTATGGGGAAAATTGTATTTTCGAGTTTGAGCGGTAGAAAAAATTTCCAAGTGTCCGAGATGACGTTTACGGAGAGTATTATTTTCGGACGATAGAATATGTTTTGGGCGACTCTTATAGGAAATTTTGTGTTAGGGAGGTAGAATACGAATCACTTCATAGAAGTGGTTCCATCAACTTGATACTCCTCGTAGAAGTTTTTCGAAAACAGCTGGACATCGCATTCTATCATTCGGACACGAAACACTCTGTAGAAGTTGACCCAACATACCTGAACTTCGTTTCTTATCAACTAAACCCGTAGAAATCGTCCCATTATACGTGGACATCGATATTATACGTCGGAATCATCCTGAGGCAACGAGATATCGTATTCAACATCCCGTACACGCCAATACAATATTTCTCTGTAGAAGCTGTATTTAAAACATATATATATAGTACATTTACGATTTTTAAATTAAATACCGTGAATATTTTAGAAATCAAGTCAACTGAAATTGAAGCAAAATAAAATGATAGCCTGCGAATAGCATATCTTCTAAGCGGTCGTTGAATATTGCCCTTTGATGCAAAAGTGTCGATATATATATATATATATATATATATATATATATATATATATATATATATATATATATTATAATATAATATATATAGTTTCGAAGTTGTTGGTAAAAACTCTATTTATATATAATTTCTTTTATTCAAACTACAAAAATATAGCCTTCATAAATCAATATATATCCATAAAGTATGAGAGTAGTGTCAGATTAACCTGAACAAGAAAAGGGATAATACCAACTGATGTCACACCTTCATTAGGATACGAATTCCAAAGTTGGATATAGCTATTCAACTGAACTGGCCTGGTATTAATAGTTTAAGCAGACTAGTTTGAGTTGATATTCGTGATTCAAGACGCCACATACTGGCTGCTGACGAAACTGATTGCTATGATCGTTAATTCAATCTATTGAAAAAAGTAAAATGATTTTCCATAAAAAACATAGCCTATGTTTTTCCGAGGATAATATAAAATATATATTTTGAATTTCAGAGCAATCGGTTAAGTAGTTTTTTTATTTAACGTGTATAAACAAAAACGCACTTTGTCTTTATAAATTACAATATATATATATATATATTATATATATATATATATATATATATATATATATAAGTATAGTGCTAAAAAATGTAGCCTTTTTCGGAATACCATACTTTTTTTTTATCTTGATATTTGTTATTATAGTAATACATCCGATTTTTTATTATTTGAATACAAAAATTACAAAAGCAAGTGTGTGCATGAATTTCATTAGTTTAGTACAAAGGTCCATTAGTTAAGAACATAGGTTCTTCATATTTATATATTAGTATACTTTATTATTATACATGACATTATGATCTGTAGTAGCCGAGTGTATTACAAACATTATAGTATTGTAGTAATAGATATAGCTGCATATATTATATACACATAATAATGCATATATATATATATATATATATATGTATATATATATATATATATATATATATATATATATATATCGCTTTCGAAATTTATTTAGTTCTTAGATTAGTTTTTAGTTCTAGTTTTCTTAGATTGATTTCGTACTTTACTACTGAATAAATGCATCAATCTATTGGGGATTTTCCGGATGGACAAATTTATATAACTGGAAATATAATGAAAATGGAGTAAAAAAAATTTACTGCTGAATAACTTTAGTATAATAAAATTTGTTTACATAAAACTCTTTTTGAATTGAAGTATAATGGAATAGCTTTATTTTAAGCATAATTAGAAGTAATAAAATTGTTTAATATTACACAATAAATATTTGATAATCGCGAAACCCAAGATCAATGTATATATAGCACGGTCGTCCGAAGGGTGTACCGCATACAGCTCACGCTGAGACCCCTGTCTCAGCTAGCGCCCAACCTCTGTTTTGTCGGTCCAACTGTCCATTGTGAGTAATTCAATAAATATTTAATTGTTAGCTCATATAGAACATACCTGGCACACGTTTAACCTCGCTCTTATCAGGAAGATACCAGCCCCCCGAGGACAAGGTAAGGTAACAAACCAATATTATATACGGCACCACTGGCTGGATGACCACTAGGCGGGGAACTATTTACCCGCATATCTAAAACAGCGTGCGACCGTGAGGAAGTCCCGTTATAATATATATATATATATATATATATATATATATATATATATATATATATATATAGATATATTATGTTTTCGTATTTTAAATTAGATATCACGGATATTTATTAAGTAATGCTAACTGAAATTGAAGGAAAATCATTAGTCTGCGAAATAGCACTTAGTCAAAACGGAGACTGAGACATGGATAGCAACTTTTTATACAGAAGCGACACATTGGAAAAAATATCTATAGAAATATAGATTTATGAATATTTGGAGGTATAAATAGAGCGCCGTTAAATAACAAATAAATACTCTGAAAGTGAAAAAAATAAATACTCTGAAAAGGAATCACAAGTATAAGACAACGTCGTTTAATATATGCATCGAATGATATCCTTTCTATCAACCATTCGTCTAGACACAAACCGACAGGATTTTTGCAGCCGCTGAATAACAGCCTGATAATGTTTTAGTAATATCATAACGATTCGTAACGATTAACAATTTTTCTTTTTCTTAACAAGTATCTAATTAAAAAAATACATACTTATTAAGTAACTAATTTACTAGTATATACTGACAAAACAGATATAACAGATTGAACAGGCCACAAAAATATGTATATATATATATATATATATATATATATATATCTCATCATGTCATATTAGGTTGTCAAATTTCTCCTTTCCGCTTTTTTGCTCTTCATTCACTGCATTATAAAAAGTGTTACAGTAGTCGGATTTACTTCAAATATGCGCCGTTTTGTTCAATAATCGGTTTCCATCTAGACGGCAACTTCATAATACTCCTCTATTAGAAACCCCTCTCCTTATTTGCGAAGAACTCGGACATCGACTTTTCACAAGCCTCTTTTGAGTCCAAGTTTACGCCACCAAGAAATAAACATAAAAGAAATTATATATAAATAGAGTTTTTACCAACAACTTCGAAACTATGTATATTATATTATTATATATATATATATATATATATATATATATATATATATATATATCGACACTTTTGCATCAAAGGGCAATATTCAACGAGCGCTTAGAAGATATGCTATTCGCAGACTATCATTTTGCTTCAATTTCAGTTGACTTGATTTCTAAAATATTCACGGTATTTAATTTAAAAATCGTAAATGTACTATATATATATATATATATATATATATATATATATATATATATATATATATATGTTTTAAATACAGCTTCTACAGAGAAATATTGTATTGGCGTGTACGGGATGTTGAATACGATATCTCGTTGCCTCAGGATGATTCCGACGTATAATATCGATGTCCACGTATAATGGGACGATTTCTACGGGTTTAGTTGATAAGAAACGAAGTTCAGGTATGTTGGGTCAACGTCTACAGAGTGTTTCGTGTTCGAATGATAGAATGCGATGTCCAGGTGTTTTCGAAAAACTTCTACGAGGAGTATCAAGTTGATGGAACCACTTCTATGAAGTGATTCGTATTCTACCTCCCTAACACAAAATTTCCTATAAGAGTCGCCCAAAACATATTCTATCGTCCGAAAATAATACTCTCCGTAAACGTCATCACGGACACTTGGAAATTTTTTCTACCGCTCAAACTCGAAAATACAATTTCTCCCATAGAAAACGTATGCAATGTGCATATATATATATATATATATATATATATATATATATATATATTGTATAGAATATGCAGCGAAAATCACGTTCTTGGAGCTTTTAGTATGTTTTTAATATGGAAGCTATGCTAGGTAAATTACGGTAAATTATTTATAGTAATACAAAGTTTTTTATACAGAACTTTTTATATAAACTTTTTACTTAGGTATTATTGAACTGTTTAAGAAATCGTTTAAATTATTATCTCGGGCGAAGCCGAGACGAGAGATCCTAGTGTATATAATATATATATATATATATATATATATATATATATATATATACATCTTACGTATGAATTCTACATGAAAACATTGCAGTTTTATGTTTGGACATTAGAATAAATATCTAGATGTGTCGGGATGACTTTTACAGGGTTTCGTATTTTATTATTCTAGCACTATTCTTGTCGTATAAGTCGTCGCGAAATAATTGGACATCTTTTTCTATCGTCCGAACATCAAAGTACAAGATTTCCGTCTAGAAGTCGTATATGAGATATATTATACTTTTTCGTATTTTTAATTAAAAATCGCGACTTTTTAGTTGGTGGTATTAACTGAGATTAAAGCGAAAAAATTGTCTTCGAAATAACATCTTCTTGAAATGGACGCTCAGATAGGACTTATTTAGACGGGAGCGACGATAGGTAAAATTATCTACAGGAATATCATTATATCATCTTATAATATCATATTATCTCATACTAATTTATAGAGCGTGTTTTTGTTTGTACAAAAAGAAAAATATATTGAACCGATTGCTTCGAAATTCGAAATATATATTTTTTATTATCTCCGAAAGGATATTAAATTATGTTCTCTATTGACAATCATCTTACTTTGATCCTTAAATTATGAGCAGATATATTATAAGTGTCGTACTATTATTTAGTTGGGTTAATAAACATTTATAGTTGGGATTAATCTCAGCAAATTAGGATATATACTTGGATTAGTACTCTAGACAAAAAACTTTTATAGTTTTTTCATTACCCTTGTAAGACTGATTTCGGTGATTTAAATGATGTCTCTGTAGTTTGCACTAATGCGATTCTAATGAAGGTTATGTAGTCATATAAGATCAATTAATGGCAAAATTATGCTCATGCCATTGAGATCGAGGTTTTTTTCGTAATAAGAACATGAGATGTGGAAACGTTCAACATATTCTCATAATATGGTGTAAGATTATATGTATATTTGTCACGAACGTTTACGGAAAGTTTGCTTTATATATTTTCAGTCGACGAGGCTCTTAGGAACCCTTTATTTTTTTTCATGTAAGACGCATGTAACCATGAATGTTGATTATACTTCACTTAATGCTATTGGTAATATTTTTGGATTTGAGTTTCTATTTATCAAAGGTTATCTTAAACAGTTGGTCTATTATGTATTTATTTCTACATGAGAACGGAGAAATATTAACAAATTAATAACTTTGATGTCGTATAATGTGAGGTTCTGTTGAGTCGCATTTGAAAACATCGGTTACTCAGGCGTAGGACCTACAAATATGAATTGAATTGGACCTTCTTTGGTAGCTATATAACATCGGAAAACTCGTCATTTAAAGACCAATTTCCACTAGGAAAAAAATGAAAGGAACCCCCTGCTATTGACACAAGTCCGCGCACGCTAGGGGTGGGGAAGGGGGCAGTGAGCGTACCCGCCATATAAGTATTCAATTTTAATAACTTAGATAATCCGCTTACTAAACTGGTTATATGTGTTTATTACTATAGGGCGATAGAGTTTGGTGAGGAAACCGAAAGCGAGAAATCGTTTTCCACATGTCTCATTTGCTTTTTTAAAGATAATTATACAGAATAAACAGTATTATTTTTTTTAGGAAACCCAAGGGATGACTATACATTAATCTTGATATTTCTGAAACGTCTTCGAACTTACCTTATTTTTTGAGCAACATTTCTAATGTATGAAGTTGAAATAGAGTCTGTCGTCGAAATAGATGAAAAAGAATGGCAAATGAATCTCTTGCAGTTGTAGATTCATATTATTTGTAATTTTAGGCAGGGATTGAGAAGGGAGAGGGTATGACAGGGAATTTAATCAACTAATGCGAAAAAAATTTTTGAGCTATGGAAAATGCAGGAGGAGCTTTTTTTGAACCAATGAGAGAAGACTTTTTTTCTTCTGCTACTTTGGAATTGCTTTAAATACCGCGGTGGAAAGCTGCTTTTCTTCATCATCTGTTAGATTCACCATCATCAACAAGTATATATTTTACACATTTATTTAATAAGTTTAAAAAATAATAAAAAATAATGAGGGTACAAGCTGAGAAAAATATACCAGGGGAAACTAGCAGCAATATCAAAAACATCCGAAAAAAATTTTTCCTTTGCCACAAATGTGCCGAGACAGCATTCCAAGAAAGATATTAATACATTATTTGAATGCTCCTCGAGATTGGAGCATCAAAACAATTTGACCACATGACATCACAAATTGGATGGAATGATAGCATGTATAAAATACGCGATCGAGGTGGAGGAAGACTTAAAAAAACTTTAAGTGTAAGTATGTCTTTTTATTTTTATTTATTAAATTTTGACATTATATATTTATTTTTTATATTCTTATATATACCTATATATATATATATATATATATATATATATATATATATATATAAATACATATATTTATATTTATTTATTTATTTATATATTTGTTTTATTTAAATTAATAAATATTTCTATTGGTCTTTCAGTCGAATTCACTACATTAAAATTAATACATAATAATATCAATATATATTTATATCAATACTATTACATATCAGTATGTAATTAATTGAAAATTATAATGACAGTCAGGCTGTTCCTGTTTAAAATCACTCCTGAAGGCTAATCTGGAATAAAAATATGTTAGCTGAAAAAAATTCTTTATTAGTAAAGTGCAATCTGACCGTTCCAAACACCTTTACCCAATTAAAGGTAGACTGAGATTGTCAAACGTTTCGAGCTCACTACGGCTCCTCATCAGGGACGAAATTAAACCTTATATTAATATTCTAATTTATATATACCCCTATCCCCACTAAACTAAAAATTTTTTAAATTGAATATATAATCTCCGCTCTACACAAAATGTTCAAAACCAGTCAATTTAATAATGAATGACAAATGTTGCCTAAATACTTGACTCTAAGATTAAATTCACATTATTTCGATTCCTTGAAATATGAATACTTTCAAGACTCTCACTGTTGTACTTATTACTAATACCATATTCCAAAATATGCACATTCATAAAATCAAAAGATTGTAAAAAGTTCAAAATATATTCTTTTAAAACAGAAATAATGCGTGAACTACGTAAACTATATTTATGTTCATAAAATTATTTTCAATCAATTCATAATCACTTTGCCCCTATTAACATCAACTCGTACAATATGTCTATTTTCGGTATTATAAATGTCAAGCAATCTCTCTGCAATGAATTTATTAATAAATTCAATTGGACAGCCATTATTAATGAAAGTTTTCCTTACTATCTGCAAATTGTTCTGTCTATAATCCTTATCTGACAATTTTATTGCTCTATCAATGACATTGTTCGGGTTTACGACTTCCGCGTATTAGGGGTGGGAATGTTTACATCGACGCTACGATAATATAAAAAAAAACCGCCGGCTCGCCGCCGCCGCGTTGGATTTTTCGAGACGAAGGGGCTTGCGTCCCGCGTCACGACTGGTATTGTCGACGCGATCGCCGGTGCAAACAGTCGAGCTTAAGCAGTACTAATTTTTGATTTCTCGGTGCGTAAAACAAAGAGTGCGTGCGTTATTTTAGCACATTCACAGATTCCACCGAACTTTGTTTGGGTATTGTGCAATTGTCTGTGTAAGTTAAGCAGTGCTAACTCTTGTGAGAGCTGTGTTTGCTGAGTGCAATCTGCTTTAAGGCGAGCGCATTTCGCGACAGCAAAATATCGCTGCCCGGCACCGTAGCGTTGGTTACCCGAGACGTCGGGGCGCGCAGTGTGCGTAGGTTTTGCGCTCCCTTCGCCCGGTTTTTTCTCCCCAGACGAGACTAAACCAGCGGCGGCCAGAATTTGTAATTTACGTCTTTGTTGTAAGTGTGAACGTTCACTAGTTGTAAGATTGTTTGTAACTGTTGCATTACTGTAAGTAAATTTATATTAAATATTATATTTTATAATTTAGCATAATAAAGAATAGGCTTGCCCCGGCTTTTTCCTCTAATCGTGAGGGTTTTTGTGCCTAGGCAAGTTGGTGCATTTCCGCGACATTTGTCGTTTTTTATTGAGAAAACAGCCAATAATTCCTTTATCCTCTTTACTAAATCCTTATCTTTAATAAATAAAATTATTACATTTTTGTTCAGACATCTTTCACTGACCAATTTTGTTTCCGAAATGGTGGTGTGAATAAAAATCTAAAAAGTTACTTGCCCAAGTAGGTTTTCTATAACAAGTAAACTACACTTTATTATTATTATATCTAATGACATTGATATTCAAAGGACTCAACCGATTATTGACTTCAATTTCTTTTGTTAATTTAATGTAATGTATAGAATTCAAAAGATCCACTGTTTCTTCCATTAAAACTTCTTAAATATAATTGGTTCAAAAATTAATTTTGACAAAGCAATACTTTCTAATTTTTCCATAACTAAATTTGCTATAACCGGCGACAGAAATGATCCCATCGAACATACATATTTTTATTCATAAAAATTATTCTCAATCAAAAAAATTGTTTTATTAATATCTAAATTAATTGCCTTAATAAACTCATTCATTGTTAATTTTGTATGTAAATTCATTTCATGCCATCTTGTATAATATCATGTAACAATTCTAAAGGTACATATGTAAACAAAGATACTATGTCCATTTGATTTTGTTAATGTGGATATTTTGGAACACGGTATTAGTAATAAGTACAAAAGGGAGAGTCTTGAAAGTATTCACATTTAAGGGAATCGAAATAATGTGAGTTTAGTGTTAGAGTCAAGTAAATTAGATAACATTTATCATTCTTTATTAAATAGATTGGTTTGGAACATTTTGTCTAGAGGGGGGATTGTATATTCAAATTACTAAATTTTTATTTAGTAATTTGTGGGGATAGGAGTATATATAAATTAGAATATTAAAATAAGGATTAGTTTAGTCCGTGATGAGGAGTCGTAGCGAGCTCGAAAGGTTTGACAACCTCAGACTATCTTCAATTGGGTAAAGCTGGTGGGGACAGTCAGATTGCACTGTACTAATAAATAATTTTTTTTCCGCTTATATATTTTGATTTCAGATTAGTCTATGGGGTAATTTTATAGACAGTCTAACTGTCATTATAGTTTTCAATTAATTATATATTGATATGTATTAGTTTTGGTATAAATATTTATTTATATTATTATGTATTAATTTTATTTTATTTAATTGGATTGTAAGACCAATAGAAATATTCATTAATTTATCTAAATACAGGTGACATAAGTATTTTGTTTAATTTATTTATTTCGTTTATTTATTTCTTAATTTTTAGTTCCCGACGGATCCTCTTGTTTAAATTATATGCTCCAGACAAACTAACAGAGGTGTGAGTAGATACCGCAGCCGCAGCAACAGTATAACAAGTATTCAGGCTGAATATGAAAAAAATAAGGAAAACCGAAGATATTTTCTGAGGAAATTATATTACACTAAATCATATAATATTAAATATAAATATATGTATAAAAAATAATTAATTTTCTAGATTAAAGAATTTTGTAAATTGAAATTTAAAAAAATTGTAATATTATATTAAAAACAAAAAGATCATATTTACCAAATATTTTTTTCTTTTCTTGAACTAGTTTTCATTCAAATATATAAAAAAAGACAAATATTTTAGTATGTATGTTTCACCAGTTTCTAAAGTCTCGGAAACAGCCAGAAGCTCTTATCTCGAGCTATCCGACCATTGGGCCCAAAAGGCGCCGCAGTAGCTTACTTCCGCCACACATTTATTCTCTAACAGTTGCACATGCACGCACCTACCACATAAAAATTTACAAAGTTCGGTAAGGAAAGTGCACCTGCAATGAATAAATTAAGAAAAATTTCAAGGGCATTCAGCGTTATATATACTCAAGGTCATATGCATGCACATGTATCTATGTAGGTGCACTTGTATGTATATATATATATATATATATATATATATATATATATATATAGATATATAAAATAATTTAACTGATTTCATAAACAATTCAATAATATCTAAATAAAAAGTACTCTATATATACAAATTTAAATTTCTATAAGTAATCTACCGTAATTTACCTATCGTCGCTTCTGTATAAAAAGCTGCTTCAATGTAGCGTCCACTTCAAAAAGTCGATATTTGCCAACCATTTTATATAATATATATATATATATATATATATATATATATATATATATATATATATATATATATACATATAGGTAGAAAAAGATGTCCAAGTGTCTCGAAACGACTTTTACAGAGAATATCATGTTTGGACTATAGGAAATGTCTCGGGAGGATTGCTATAGAGAGTCTTGTCTTGGGAAGGTAAAATACAATATCCAGTTATCACGGGACTAATCTTACTGGGAGTATGTGTATTCGAATGATAGAATACTAATCTCTCCATAGAAATCGTACTGACATACCTGGACATTGTTTCGCACCAACTATACACGACACTCCCCGTAGAAGTCTTCTTTAGGATACGAATCCCACGGTTGAATATGAACATTCGTTCGAGCTGACTTTGTATTAATAATTTAAGCGGACTACTTTGATTGATGTTCGTGATTCAATACGCCACCTAGTGACCGCTGGTGATTGATAAATTGTTAAACTGATTGTGAAAACTATTAACTTAATTTATTGATAAAAGTCAAATGATTTTCAATAAAAAACATAGCCTATGTCCTTCCCAAGATAATATAGAATCTATACGTCAAATTTCAGAGCAATTGGTTCAGTAGTTTTTTTGTTTATCGTGTGCAAAGAAAAACACGCTTTGTCTTTATAAATTAACATAAAAGAAGATTTTATAATTAGTAAACACTAATTAATAAACATTTTTTCATTGGTCTTACAGGCCAATCAAATCAATCGAAAACAATACGTAACAACACCAATACACATCTAGATTAACATTAATACATCAGTACACAAAAATAATAAAAACAAAAATAAAAATTAAAAACTATAATAAGTCAGACTGTCCTTATTTACAATCAACCCCGTAGACTAATCTGATAATAAAATATTAGCTGAAAAAAATTTTGTTAGTAAAGTGCAGTCTGACTGTCCCCAACATCCTTACCTAAATCAAGATCCAGTCCAACGTTTCGAGCTCGGTACGGCTCCTCATCAGGGACTAAACTAAACCTTATATTATAAACTATATATACCCCATCTCCACTACCAACTTTAGTAAATTAAATCTAAATTTCCCCTCTACACAAATTGTTCAAAACCAATCAATTTAATAAGGAATGATAAACATTGTCCAATTTACTAGACTCCAACATTAAATTCACATTATTCCGATTCCTGGAAATGTGAATACTTTCAAGACTCTCCCTTTTATACTTATTATTAAAACCATGTTCCAAAATATCCACATTCACAAAATCAATAGAATGTAAAAACTTTCAACAATGTTCTTTTAAACCGGAAGTAATATGTGAGCTACGCAAACTATATTTATGTTCATAAATTCTCTTTTTTAAATATCTACCTGTTTGTCCAATACAGTATTTATTACAATCCATACAATTAATTTTGTAAACAACTCCTGATTTTAAACATAAATCATCCTTATCTTTGCAATTATTAAACAACCTACTCAAATTATTGCTATTTTTAAAGAAAATTTGAATGTTATCTTTCCGAAAATTTCTTTTAATTCTTTCAAATAATCCTCTAACATATGATAAGACAATAATTTTGCCTCTGTTAACATCAACTCGTGCATTATGTCTATTTTCGGTATTATAAATGTCAAACAATCTCTCAGCAATTAATCTATTAATAAATTGAATTGGATAACCATTATTAATGAAAATTTATCTTACTATCTGTAAATTATTTTGTCTAAAATCTTTATGTGACAATTTAATTGCTCTGTCAATGACACCCTTTAATGCTCCAATTTTGTTTCCGAACTGGTGGTATGAATTAAAATCTAAAAACCTACCTGACCAAGTAGGCTTTCTGTACCAATTAAGTTTCACCTTATTATTACTACATCTTATGACATTAATGCCCAGAAAACTTAACTGACTATTAACTTCAACCTCCCTTGTAAATTTAATTCTGTCATGTACAGAATTGAAAACATCCACCATTTCATCCACAAAAACTTCCGGAACAATTGTAAAGATATTATTAACATATCTCTTAAATGTCATTGGTTCAAAAAGCAATTTTGACAAGGCTATACTTTCTAATTGTTCCACAACTAAATTAGCTATAATCGGTGACAAAGGTGACCCCATGGGACATCCGTATCTTTGTTCATAAAATTTATTATCAAATGAAAAAATTGTGTTATTAAATACTAAAGTAATTGCTTTAATAAATTCATTCATTGTTAATTCTGTATGCAAATTAATTTCATGCCACTTCTCCTGAATAATATCATTTAATAATTGTAAAGGTACATTTGTAAACAAAGCCACTACATCCAATGAAATCAACTTATAGTAATTCGTATATAAGCAGTCGACAAAAGTACAATTAATTTAAAAATAAGAGGCCTACGATGGCTCGATCGCTAGAGCGAAGGACTAGTAACTCGGTGATCCGAGTTCAAATCCCGGTCTCGGCCGATTGATACAGGCACCGCTGTAATTATTTACATGTGCTTTGTTTACAAACACATCGTAGACCTCCGTCGCTGATTAGCACCGATAATTGGAAGCATAAATAGGGCGACGTTAAATAACATGATTAAGAAAATGATTATCAAAAAAGGTTAAGAAAATGATTATCAATAAAAAACGTAGCCTATGTAATTTCCAAGATAATATAGAATCTATATGCCTAATTTCAGATCAATCAGTTCAGTAGTTTTTTCGGTTATCGTGTACAAACAAAAACACGATATGTCTTTATAAATTAGTATGATATGAAGTATGATATGATACGATATGATTACATAAAAAAGGAAGGATATGTACATAAATCTAATTGCATTATACATGCAATTTATATCAGACGCACATGCATGTAGGCAATTCTGTATATCTGTATTCATGTATATGTGTCTCGAATATATATATATATATATATATATATATATATATATATATATATATGTAACTAAAATAAACGTAGAAAAATAGTCATGGAAAATACAATTAGATTACAAACGAAATAAGAGAACAATATCAAAATATTTGCTAAATAATATATGAATACAATAATAATATTATTATTTATCCACAAATGAAGGGATAATATATTATATTGATAAGGTTATTATTGTAACGATAACATCATCACCCAAAAAGCGAGGATAAATGTCATCGTACAAATAAGTATAAAAATTTATATTAATGTTAATAAATAGAAAACATAAAATACAAATATATCTGTAATTTTAATACTCCTGTCGCCATCTAGGACAGAAAGAGAGAAACTATTCTTATCATGACCAGGCCCCCGAATGTTCTGGGCCAATCATAAGCATATGTATCCCGAACAATAGGATACATCCGCGCCTCCACTATTAAAGGAGCGAGTTTTCACGCTCTCGGCCTACTACTCCAGTCTACTCCAGTGTATTCAAGTCTACTTTCTCGTTCATCACTACTAAAGACGCATATTAGCATTAGCATCGGCATCAGCAGCAGCTTAGCATTAATATTCAACTTTCTCTCTCCTCAGTGGTTCGGGAGTTCAAGAAAAATCTAATAAAAGTAAGCAACAAGAAAATATACTAAAGTTCGAAAATTTTTCTTCTTTCTCTACTTTCATTTTACTATCATTAATCCCGGGTCCATAAGCGGTTCTCCCGAAGACTATTTTTGTATGTCGGCTATTTTTCGTAAAGAAGACAGCTTGAATCAAATAGCAACCTTGGCCTATAGCCAGAGAAGAAGAATAGCGATAGGAAAAAAACTCAAACAACCTGTATCCTTCTTTTCCTTTAGGTGGGCAGAATAAATTTTCGGTAATTGAGGTTCATTCCTCAGCCTAGAAAAGGCTCAGGAATGTACGTGCGGATATACCTAAAAAGGTGCATTCGCGGTTAATGAGGTTTAGATAGGTATCGAAGTTGTAGATTCCGACGTCACAACAACCTTATAAAAGTTGTCGGCTCTTATC
Organism: Sycobia sp. Sy_11; assembly: GCA_018907035.1. Taxonomy (NCBI): domain Eukaryota; kingdom Metazoa; phylum Arthropoda; class Insecta; order Hymenoptera; family Epichrysomallidae; genus Sycobia; species Sycobia sp. Sy_11. Next base: position 609,631 of record JACCIC010000129.1, read on the forward strand.
GGACTTTCACTAAAAAACTTGCGAATATCGACGACCAAAATGAAAAGAAACTTTTCATTAACTCTTTATAAAAACTTTAATCTTAAAATTAATCTTAATTTTTACTTTTAAAAAATGCTTCAATCTTAAATTTAATTTTAATTTTCGTTTTTTTACATTATTCTAGGGTTATATTTTTAAACCTTGGAGTTATATCTTTAAAAATCGTTATATCGTGCAGAGTGAAAGGAAAGGAAAAGAAATTTTATATAAATTTTCAGAAGCTAGAAATAAAAGAAAAAGGGGAGAACAAACCAAATCAAAAGTATTTTTATAAATATTATGAATGATAACTATAATTAAAAGAAAACAAATAAACAAAGTACAATAAGCAAAATGCATGGGAAACTTAACATCAAGTAATAAAAATTATTTAATACAAAAAATTATTTCTTTCTGTGAGAGATTAAGAAAGATACTATATTTCAAAAATACTTCCTGCTTGCTGAAGAACAGAGCAAACTGAAAGATTCGAAAGAAAGAGATCAACGACTCATTGCCTTACTAAAAAGTAAGGAAGAGAACGAAATGAGTTTACGAGTAATTGTAGCTATACGAATCACTCCAAGAGAAAGGCACCGAAGATATACAAAGCCCAGGAGAGGCATTTAAACGGCCTTCTTTTTCGACATAAAAGTTCATACCATTCACAAGAAGTAAAACCCAACGATTAGAGGAATATTTAAAATCTGAAGAAAAAAAAGAAAAAAGGATACAGAACGAAGGGTCCTTGAGGAGAAACAGGCTTTCGGAATACGGTCAAATATCCCGTGGGATTCAGACAATGCCTGGCACATCCGTATCTCAAGTACCACCTCCAACAGGAATAGCCCCTGGTGTGAACACACAGCAAATTTCTCAGAAAGGAAGCAATCTGCAAAGTATCTATCCTAAAAGAACTTCAACTTCGTTCGAGCAATCATCAAGATACAATGTCCCACAGATGCAAACATTGAGTGCAAACTACTCGTGCAGCTCCCACGCCCGCTTATAAAGCTGCAATCAACAGCTATATTATAGATTGCTTTCGGCAGGACTGATATCAGATGTTCTCCCTTAAGATAAACAAATTGCAATTCTCGATAAGCTGTTTAAAAATGCAATAGTCATAGAAAAATAGTTAAAAAGGAACAAGCTATCAAACGAACTAGAAGCTCATATATTGAAATCAACTATTAACAAACGACCAATGCAAATGTACGGATTAACTGAGCAATCTATCCCTAGAAATTTTCCCTGTACTTATTGAGGAATATTGCGTCATACAGCCTCGATATGTCATAAGAGGATTAACATTGAAACATGTGAACTTTGTAAGAAAGGAAACCAGGCTGCTGCCTAGTGCCGCTTTCTGATTAAATGTTTCATCTGTAAAAAACCAGGCAATACCGTCCGAAATTGTGGGAGTACGATCGCGAACATGCCAAATATGTAATAAACCAGGGTATCGGGCTAAGTACTGTCGAGAAAATAATAACTCAGGCTCTCAATATCAGCCAAATATCAGAAAAATGGGCGCATAGGACATACCTACACTACGTGTGACGTTCAAAGCAGGAATTCAACCGATCGCCCAGTCTGCGTCTATTGTAAAAATATAGGTCACACGATATCAGAATACCGGAAAAAGCAATATAACCAAGGAAATGACCAGAGTATCCGAACATCAGGCGCGAGCGAGCCATATCACCTGTGCGCTCAACCAACGTAGCTTCACTGACGAAAGTCCTAGGGGAGTTGAATCGATCGGCACCACAATAATAAGGAATATACCATGCATTAACGTTCAATTCAGCGAAGAATGCGCTCTTACTTTTATGGTAGATAGTGGATCAGAAGTTAATACCATTAGAAGAAGCCTAATACTCAAGGGAGCCTACATAGATACAAGTAAGATATATTGAATCTTATTGGTGTAGGAAATACTAAGGAAGTTATGCTAGGGGTAGTATACTTCAAGATCACTGGTCAAGCAGCCGAATTTTTATTCACTCCATATGATTCTGCAATCCGCTACGATGGAATAAAATGTTCAGAATACTTCTTAGAGAACAACGCAAAAATTTATTTTTGAGTTAACAAACGGATCATAGGCGACCAGAGATTAGAATTAAGTTTAGGCAACCAGTTCTTATAGAAGCCTGAATTCGTCATTAATATACAATCGAAAAGGGCAAAGAATTACTCCCGACATTAAGCATTAGAAACCTGAATGGAGGAGTCTGTAGATTCCTGATCGATACGGGATCAAATTGAAATGTAATAAAGAGGGGGACGGTATCGTCGCAATTTGAAATCGATGAAACACAGAAGGTACATTTAATGTAAATTTTTAGGAACCATAAAAATCAAGGTAACTCGCGGCATTTCATATTTTTATGTTATACCCGACGATTTTCCAATTCCGTACTCCGGTATTCTAGGAGCCCGATATTTAAAAGACTGTCACGTAATAATAAATTACGAAAGCAAATAATTAGAGTTTCCTATAATCGAATAACTCATTAAATTTATTTCTCCCTCGAAATTACTTGAAGCACAAAAACAGAATTCGAAAGGGAAAAGTACCGAAATCTTTTCGGATTCAGTATACGTAAAGTCCCCGACAGACGATCAGAGCAGCGACAATGAAGTCGACTACGATGAAGAAGAACTAAATGAACCATTGTCATATATCAGCAATGAAACCAATCGATTCCTAAATCATTATTTCGAAGATGAGAGTATGGCTACAAAAACATTACACACACTTATGCAAGGAAATGTGTCGGCGGAACAATACGTTGTTTCCCAGGAGCAAAAATCAGAAAATACAGGACCTTCTGTGAAATCCATAATGTCTGTGCAAACCCCCTCCGTCTGAGACCTCGTAGGTACCGAACACTTAGACCGAAGTAAGAGAAAATACATACAAGAACTAGTTGAAACCAGCAGAGATGTCTTCTTCTTACCTGGAGACCCTTTACCGGGAACAGATGTAATGATGCTTCGAATGTAGAAATATGAAGACTCATCAATATAATTTTCATCAATATAATTTGTCCGCACGCTTTAAAGGAAGAAATAGACAGAGAGATGAATGATCTATTTAATCAAGGCAAAATCTAAGGTTCAGACTCACATTACAACAGTCCACTCTGGATATTAGAAAAACGGCGATCGCGCATGGCCCTTGATTACAGAGTGTTAAATGAAAGGAAGATAAGCGATGCTTATCCCTTACCAAAAACCACTACGATTTGTGATCAAGTAGGAGACGCAAAGTATTACACCCTACTAGATCTTGCGTCTGGGTTTCACAAAATTACGAGGGTGGATTGATAAGTTTACGGCCTGACCAAGAGATGATGGCGCTAGTAGGCCTACCTTGAGGTGTCGTTCTATAGTACCATTCTTAGATAGCTTGTAGCTATAGTTTCAGTCCGATCGCCATGTTAGTTTAGGTTCGAGAGCACGCTGAATAGGACGCCTCTGTGTTTTTCATAAAAATGGAAAAGCTGGAAAATCGTGCTGTCATCAAATACTTTTATTTCAAGGGGTTAAGGCCGAAGGAAATTAAAGAAGAGATGGACTCAAGACTGGGGACATTCTCCCCATCATATTCAACCGTTAAGCAGTGGGTTTCCGAGTTTCAAAAGGGTCGTGTGAGCACCTCTGATGAGCTTCACTCAGTCGCTCCATTCAGGTCACAACTCAAGATATGATCGAAAAAATCCATCAAATAGTGCTCGAAGAGCGCAGATTAAATGTGCGTGCGATAGCTGAGAGCTGTAAGATGTCATATGAATGTGTGCAAAATATTTTGCACCAACATTTGTATATGGAAAAGTTACTAGTCCTCCGCATCGCGAATAATATATGATCTTAGCATATTAAAAAATTTACTACTTATATATATATATATATATATATATATATATATATATATATATATATTGTTTCATTTATATATAGTGATATATAAGTATACATACATTATACATATAATTTTTGTACTTCTTATTTTATATTATATACTATTCTACGTATACACACGTATATATATATATATATATATATATATATATATATATATATATACATACAAGTACACCTACATATACACATGTGCCTGCATATGACCTTGAGTATATGTAATGTTGAATGCTCTTGAAATTTTCCTTAATTTATTCATTGCAGGTGCATTTTGCTTATTAAACTTTCTAAATTTCGCTCCGTGAGGTGCGTGCCTGTGCAACAGTTAGAGAATAAATGTGTGGGGGAGGTAATCCGTTGCGGCGCCACATGGGCCTAATGGTCGGATAGCTCAATATAGGAGCTTCTGGTTGTTATCTAAATTTTAGAAACTGGTGAAACATACATACTAAAATATTTGTTTTTTTTATATAATAGATAAATTTTTTTTTATTTTATTTTCAGGGCGACATGACACCCTTGGCGTAAAAACGGTCTCTGAGAAAGAAAACGTGCGACCTCGGCAACTTTTCAGCGAATAATGGATACGATTTTAAGAGGATTAGAAGGATGTAAACTTTTTATTTACCTGGATGATATTGTAATTTACTCCAATAGTCTGGAAGAACATAAGGAAAAAAACAAATGCTCATGAACCGATTCTGCAAATCAGGACTCAAACTCCAATTTGATAAGTGTGAATTCATGAAGAGGGAAATGAACTACCTTGGACATCGATTCAACAAACACGGACTCAATCCCGATCCTAAAGTAATCGAGGGTGTAAAACTATTCCCACGACCTAAACCATACCCTTCAGATGGTCCGATAAGACCAATCAGGCATTCGAAACATTAAAAAAGCTACTCTGCAATGCACCCTTATTGTAATTCCCAGCTCTTAGCCAATCGTACGTGATTACTACCGACGCATCAGCATACGCTGTAGGAGGCGTTCTATCACAAGGAGAGATTGGAAAAGATGGACCAATTGCATATACCCCACGTGTACTGCATAACGCAGAACTAAAATACGAAATCTACAAAAAAAAAGGCGCTATCAATTGTTCATAGCGTAGAGGCATTTTGATCCTATGTATATGTTACCGACCATCAACCTCTAGTATGTTTTAAAACTGCCGACCTAAACAGATGAGTACAGAAATGGCGTTTTAAACTTTCGGAATACGATTAGACGACCATTTAGAAACCAGGAAGAATGAATTCCAACGCAGACGCTTTGTCGCGGAACCCTCCAGAAAGTTTTAACCTGATTACTCGATCGGGCCCTTTTCACGAAGCCATAAATCAGCCTACAAAAGGAAGAAGGAAAATGAGAGACAAGAATAAAAATCGACCAAAAACGAACCCCCACGTAAAAGGGGAAGTTCCAAGAAAATCAGAGAGGAAATGATTTAGCTAGAATCGCTAGCAAATACACGGATAGCCAATAATTGGTTAATCAGAAAAATTGTATAAATTACACCTCCACACACTGAAAATGAGTTTGATGATACCAAAGGATTCGAACCCGAACCCTTAGCACTATTATAGAAACCCATTTTACGTAGGTCGTGAACGAACTCTAACTCTACTTTAGAATCAAAAGAGTCAGCATATTCAGACCAAAAAGACAAAAATCCAGAAACACGGGTAAAATATAACCCAATAATCGAAGTAAGAGAATCACTTCATCATCAAAAGGATGAATTAATCCTTTTTGTGAATAGTCAAGGTGAACCCTGCGATGACAGCACCAGAAAGGTCATTTCACAGCACAAAATAAAAATGAACACAATGAATGTATAGGAAGTGCAATAAATTAAAGGAAAAAATGTAAAAATTACTTCGCTTTATGCATTCGAAACGAACAACCAGCATCGCTAGGGGTAATTGAATGAAACATCTATAAAACCTTAAACACTCCACACAAAATTCTGACGAAAATGAAACAAACAATCATAAGCATTGTAAGATATAAATTAATAGAGAACTTGAAATGGTGAACTTTTGCGAACAGATCAAAGCGACATTTGACAATTAATCTGTACAGATTCATTGATATATGTAGAGACATTGACATATACAGATAAACGAGACAGAGTATTCGCAGAACTCCACAAATCTCCCGTAGGTGGATACGGGAGAGTAACGAAAACATATGATAGGATCAAGCAAAGGTATTATTGGGAAAATTTAAAGGATGATACCCAGAGGAGAATCCAACAATGCCTGGACTGTCAATTAAAAAAAATTAGCTCGCCTACAGACAAAACAGCCCATATAAATTACGAACACGCCCGTCGTGCAGTTACAAAAGATAACATTAGACGTAGTAGGACCCTTATAACCTACCAAAAATGATAATGAATACATCCTTATAATTCCAGACCAATTCTCGAAATTTTGTATGGGGATACAATTATAAGATACCTTATTCTCCACTATCGTAGACGCTTTTATAAAAATATTCGTCTGCATATTTCGAACACCCAAAGTAATCCTTACCGACCAAGAATCGAATTTCTTGAGCTATCGGAATAATAGAATAGTCAAACGTTTCAAAATTCAAAAACTTCGCACAACAGCATTCCATCCTCATTCCAACAGCTCTTTAAAAAGATCGCATCAAGTCTTAGGAGAATACCTGAAACAGTATACGACAAAAGACGAATAATAGTATAACTGGCTCGACTGAGCTATGCTCAGCTACAACACTTCTCTTTCATTTTTCTTTCCTTTCTTTCTATATTTTCAAAAAAATGTATGGTTATAATATATAGCTATAACGAAACTAACAAACTAAGTATTTCTTATAAGGACAAGCAGCACAAAACAAACACAATCAGAAGGACAGCAACCTAATCTTTTTATGTTACAGAAAAATGATAATACCAGTATTGTATTTTTTGTCCTCTATTCACGTATCAAGAGGAATAATAGGATACGACTGTGAGTCTCCACACGGTAACGTCACCACAATAGCACTCACCAAGGTGGGAGAGTGCACCACATCACGCGATATAGTAAAAATAGAACTTTGGTATGTAGAACTCTTTCAGATCAACAAATTCACCAAAATCATGGTATATTAATGTGAAATATTAATACAGAGATTAATGCATTATTGCGGTGCACTATCCCATATATCTCTAGTAAGTAGCGTCAAGGTCCAGTACATTGACGAAATTGGACAGAGTAGTTGCAAAAACACGCACAGAACTTGTACATTAAGCACATACTAGAAAACCTTAAAATAAATCAAACAATGCCATCCGGTATAGCATTAGCTGGTAACGTCAATACTGTATGGATCATGGGATTCCGTAGTGGTACAGGCCTGAGTCCAAATAACGATTTCCGACGGTACAGGGCAAATTGATTTAGATAGTCATACCATTCACCTGAAATGTGGTACAGTTTGTCGATTCTCTAGCGGTCACTGGAAGGAAGGAGAATACACCTTTTGGAAACCTATCTCTAATGACGCGTGTAAATCCATCAATTCAGTATCCTGCTTCAAGGAATCACACAAAAAGCCATCGATTCTCAATTAGGACAGAACAAATGGTGTATTATCTCACTTCCAGAGGTGCAAATTTCGCATTAACTACTAAAAGTCAGGAATATGTTTAAAAACCGAACACCCAAAACGCTAAGCCCAGCCACACTTAAAACGCGAACCAAACCCACTTGGAGGTACATTAAGACCTTGCTACCGATGGCATCTATACTCAAGAATATTTAGAGAAACTAAGCAACGCCATCACGTTCCTAGTCTGAAAAAAGCGCATTATCGAACGACGTGACAAAAGAAATTCATGGTCACCCATGAGGAGTAAAAGAAGAATGAACCATGGAGAAACTACTGAATTAAAACACAGTGGAGAAACTCGTGGAATCAACATGGGGAAGAGTCTGGCATAAACGTGTATCCCTCGGGACAACAAGTTCAGGCATCATTGGGATTTTATTTATCATTCAGATTATAAAAATGATGATCAGCGTCATCATTAACGGATACACACTTCATCAAGTATAAGAATTTTTATTCCATCTACTCGTAGCCCTGTGGACGGTGCTAAGCCGAATACTCTTATCACGAAACAATAGAACCTCCCAGATCAGGCCAACAGATGTCGAAGCAGCTCAACCATTAGCCAACAATACATCCGAAGCCCAACCTCTCCAAACCGATATCAGGTTCTTCCAATACGTATGTGGAACGATGCATGGACATTGAGTGGGAGTGGCAAAACCAATATTCTTTATATTTTTTAGCGTTTATTTAATCTCAAAGCACTTTTACCCGCATGTTTCTATATATATATATATGTTTCTACCATAATCTAAAAATTTGTAACTCACTGAGGCAGAACGCACGTTTTCGTTTCTCAGAGACTGTGTTTACGCCAAGGGTGTCATGTCGCACTGAAAATAAAATAAAAAAAATTTATCTATTATATAAAAAAACAAATATTTTAGTATGTATGTTTCACCAGTTTCTAAAGTTTAGATAACAACCAGAAGCTCTTATATTGAGCTATCCGACCATTGGGCACATGCGGCGCCGCAACGGCTTACCTCCCACACACATCTATTCTGTAACTGTTGCACAGGCACGCACCTCACGGAGCGAAATTTAGAAAGTTTGATAAGCAAAATGCATCTGCAATGAATAAATTAAGGAAAATTTCAAGGCCATTCAACATTACATATACTGAAGGTCATATGCAGGCACATGTATATATATATATATATATATATATATATATAAGTAGTAAATTTCTTAATATGCTAAGATCATATATTATTCGCGATGTGGAGGACTAGTAACTTGGTGAGCCTAGTTCAAATCCCAGCCTCGGTCGATCGACACAAGCACCTATATATTTATACATATATATATATATATATATATATATATATATATATATCTGCGTATACATAGAATAGTATATAATATAAAATAAGAAGTACAAAAATTATATATAATGTATGTATACTTATATATCACTATATATAAATGAAACAATATATATATATATATATATATATATACTTGGTGAGCCTAGTTCAACTCCCAGTCTCGGTCGATTGACACAAGCACCGCTGTAATAATTTTCATGTGCTTTGTTTACAAACTCTTCGTAGACCTCTGTCGCTGATTAGCACCGATATTTGGAAGCAAAATAGAGCGATGTTAATAACATAAAAAAGTAACATTCTTATAATATATCATATTTCTTCAACCTTCTTCAACCTCGTCGACTGAAAATCTGCAAAATAAACTTTTCGAAAACATGCGTAACCAATATGCATACAATCTTACACTATATTACGAGAGTATGTGAAAAGTTCCCAAATCTCATGTTCTTATCACGAAAACAAAATTTTGCTGTGATTGAATGCGTGTCAGTATGCCCATAGCCTGTCTACTATATATTATCATATTCCCCTTTATGACAATCAGTAGGACATCTGACTATATCAGTGAACTGATTCATAATTTAATTATAGAATATTTTTGTGTTAATATATTCAAATCATGTCTATTAACAGTAATTTTAACTCAATAAAAGTTCTTTGCTTTACAAGTGTTTTTTGATTTCTATTTGAAAATAACTTATAAACTTATGGTTTATTTTTTGTTTTATTATGTAAAATTATATACACATAAAAAAAACTGTTATTTATAATATTTTATTAATAATTATATTTGAAACTATATTCTATATTATTAAAAAAGCATAAAATGAAGTAATTAAAATTAATAAAATCGACTTTAAGTTATACAGCAGGGGGTTTTAGCACGTTTTAATAAATTTACATAAATAATATTATTATACAATTTCATGTAAATTTGAAATTTCAGAAGTAATGTTGTTCATATGCAATGTTTATGAATGAAGATTTATCTTCAAAATCTGATCATTTAATTAATTATACCCAATTCTTTTCTTATGTCATTTATTATTTTTGATGTAAATTATTAGTGAAATTATTTAATTAATTATTTCTTATTCATTTATTTAATTTTATCAATTTAGAAATAAATAGTGAGCGGCTGCGCCATGCCGGCAGTTCTCAAACTCGCCTTCGTGGCGCTACCGCGCCACTTGATGTATAACAAGAACAAGAATATATGTATAACAAGCCACAAGAAATATAATGTTTAGTGCTCACATTCTCATTTTATAACAAGATTCTCCGCCTCCTAAAATTGCCCGCCTTTTCTACGATTGGCTGAGTGAAACAAACATAAATATAGACGCGCTTGGGTGAAGAAAGGTCAGTTACTTTGATTTGAGCTAAGATTACTGTAAAAGCTTTATTCTTGCATATAAGAGACAGAACACAATGATCTGATTAGAGAAACATACGAGGGTGGATTGATAAGATTCCGGTCAGACCAAGAAAAACAACGTTTTTAAGAATTTTTTTTATTTCTCAACATCTCCTCCAATGCTGATACATTTCTCATAGCGGTGTTTTAGTCTAGTAATGCCATCTCTATAGGCTGATTCGTCAAGCTCCTCAAAATACCCATTTACAGCTTCGATTACTTCTTCATTGACAGCAAATCTCTTACCGCCTAGCCATTTTTTGAGGTTAGGAAACAGATAATAGTCACTCGGGGCTAGGTCTGGAGAGTAGGGAGGGTGCGGCATCAATTCGAACTTCAGAAAGTTGATTTCAGCGATCGCAATGATTGACGTGTGCGCTGATGTGTTATCGTGATGAAACAACATTTTTTTCTTCGTCAGATGAGGTTGTTTAATTTTAACTTCTAACTTCGGGGCTCAAACGTTGCAATAAGTCTGCGTAGTATTGACCAGTAATAGTTTTACCCTTTTCAAGGTAATCAGTGTATATAATACCTCTTGCATCCCAAAAAACAGTAGCCATAAACTTGTTCGCCGAAAAAATTGTTTTTGCCTTCTTTGGAGTTGGTTCCCCTAATCCCATCCACTGTTTAGACTGTTGTTTGGTTTCAGGAGTATAGTGGTGGACCCAAGTTTCCTCAACGGTTACGAATCGACGCAAAAATTCGCTTGGATTACGGTTATACAACGCCAAATTGGCGGTAGAAATGTTCTTTCGAATCAATTTTTGGTCGACTATTAGCAAACGCGGCACCCATCTTGCACCGAGCTTTTCCATATACAAATATTGGTGCAAAATATTTTGCACACATTCATATGATATCTTACAGGTCTCAGCTATCTCACGAATTTTTAATCTGCGGTCTTTCATCACTATTTGATGGATTTTTTCGATCGTATCTTGAGTTGTGACCTCAATGGAGCGTACTGAGTGAGGCTCATCAGAGGTGCTCACACGACCCTTTTTAAACTCAGAAACCCACTGCTTAACGGTTGAACATGATGGGGAAAATGTCCCCAGTCTTGAGTCCATCTCTTCTTTAATTTCCTTCGGCGTTAACCCCTTGAAATAAAAGTATTTGATGACAGCACGATTTTCCAGCTTTTCCATTTTTACGAAAAACACAGAGGCGTCTTGTTCAGCGTGCTCTCGAACCTAAATTAACATGGCGATCGGACTGAAACTATAGCTACAAGCTATCTAAGGATGGTACTATAGAACGACACCTCAAGGTAGGCCTAGCGGTACCATCTCTTGGTCAGACCGTAAACTTATCAATCCACCCTTGTAACTGAAGATAATGAAGTTGCCCTAGCCCTCACACAGAAATCGCTTTCATAATTGGCTTCTGAAAAAAGAAAGGTCATGGTATGTGATCATGAACTAAAAGGTTGATATTGGATTGACTGCAAGACGATATATTTCTTCTTACAATTTTAAAGCACTGTTTAGTGTTTTCATTGTACTCAATATTTTTCGTTTCCCCTTCCTCTTTGTAGCTTTTCTTTAAAAGAGGGCCATTTTTCTTGAAGGAGCACTCTCTCTCTGCAACGCAGTCGAATAAGTTGAGCTTAAGCTTTTCGCTTTTGTGATATTCTTGATTGTTTTTTTAATTAAATTTATATCTCCGTAATGAAGTTTGATTTAGTTGGTGATTTGATTCTTTTTGTTTTAGTTTAAACATAAACGTAAAAAGTGAAAATGGCTTCAATTGGATCTATCAAATGTCTTCTGCAACTTTACCGTGGAAGTTTAGTGCAGTAAATATGATATCCGTTATTAGTTGGCTATGTTTGATGTATCTATAAAAGAAGTGAGGAAAAAAATGGAAGGCACTAATCTTTCTCAAGGAGAAAAGCAAAAGTCTTTCACTTGTTTTGTTAACCTTTCCTGTATACAAGCAAGATAATTAATGGCATTTTTAACGTGGCTGAAGTCTAAACTCTGAGGAGAGAGAAACTAAAGTGAACTGGCGTGATGTTAATTCTGATTTCATATCGCAGTTTTCTGTACAGAAAAATGGTAAGCAATTGTCGAATATTAAATATTTTATGAAACAGATTGCTACTACCGATTTACGGATGTGGTTTGAAGAAAAGATTAGGGCGTCTCTTCTTGCATATTTGGAAGAGTTTCAGGAAAAGTATTCAAAATTGACAAAGTACTATTAGTTGATGCATAAATATGAAAAAAAAATTTCCACACAAGGGCAGATCGTATATACCTCTTCCAAAGTTTATAACGTCAAAAAAGGTATTGGGCAGTCGACATAAGTACAATTAAATTGTTTTAAAAAAGGTATGTGTTAATGTTCATAATAGTGATAATCATTGCTATAAATATGCGATACTTTCAGCATTATACCCTAATGTGATTAATCCTGAAAGAGTTAAGAATTATTATCAGTATACGAATGAATTGAACTTTGGTGATATTGAATTTTCAATTAAACTGAAAGATGTTGCAAAATTCGAAAAATTAAATAGTATTGCCGTAAATGTGTATAGGCTTATAAAGATTGAACGGGAAATATGAAGTAGCACCTTGTCACATTATACCCAACAAGAAAGAGAAACATGTAAACCTTCTCCACATTCAAGACTACTACAACGATGAATATAAGGAAAATAATATTCATGATGATAATGCTGGTTGGCCAAAATACCATTACGTAGGGATTAAAAGTTTATCCAGAGTTTTAAATTCACAATTCAATAAAGCACATACACATTCATTTCATTGTGAAAGGTATTTAGAAATTTTTTATAGTGAAGAAAAACTAAAAAATTACGAATACTCTTATAAAAATACGAGCGAATGTAAAATAAATTTACCAAACAATTCGAATAACATTCTTCAATTTGAAGATCATAAAAAGAGAGAACGTGCCATTTGTCATATATGCAGATTTCGAATGTTGATTGCAGCCTACTCAAAATGAAAATGATTTTCAGTGTCATGAAGCGTATAGCATGGGCTATTTTTAAAATTTAGTTATGATGAAAAATTATCAGCCATGGAAAGTTTACTGGAGGAAGAACCGTTCCAAACGCAAGAAGAACTTGCACAAGAGTTAGGAGTAATTCAGAAAGCTATTTCACAACGTCTCAAAACCTTGGGTATGGTCCAAAACAAGGAAATTGGGTTCCTTACGAACTAAAGCTAAGAGACGTCGAGCGTCGCTTATTCGCTTGTGAACAATTTCTCAAAAGTCAAAATCGCAAAGGATTTCTACATCGAATCATGACGGAAGACGAAAAGTGGTTTCACTACAACAACCCAAAGCGTAGAAAGTTATGTGGTAAGCCTGGGTATACCTCTACTTCGATGGCCAAACCAAACATTGATAGCAAAAAGCTAATGCTGTGCATTTGGTGGGATCCGCTTGGAGTAATCTATTACGAACTATTCTAACACAATCAAACCGTCACTGGGGAACGCTACCGAGAACAGTTGTTGCAATTGAGTCGAGTATTGAACATTAAACGTCCACAATATGCCAAAAGGCACGATAAAATAATTTTTCAGCATGACAACGCTCGGCTACATGTTGAAAAATCGTAAAGGAAACGTTAGAAGCACTGAATTGGGACCTCCTACCACACCCGTCGTATTCACCAGACATTGCTCCTACAATCACCTATTCCGCTTGATCACACATGGTCTGGCTGAGCAGCACTTTACTTCTTATGATGCATTGAAGAAATGGGTGGATTCGTGTATCGCCACAAAAGACTAGCAATCTTTTAGACGGGGTATCCACTTGCTGCCCGAAAGATGGTCAAAAGTAGTTGAAAGTGATAGGCAATATTTTGAATGACATTATTTGTATCTTTTTTTACAATAAATTCTTATTTCCTTATATACAAACGGCGGAAACTTATTTGTACATCTAATACATAATAATCTATGTAATGATATTGTAAAGCTTTTCATAGCCAAACAAAAAGTGTTCATATAAAGGAATAATATTTGTACAAAATATTTTTCTAAAATCTTAATTTGTATCTGAAATAGATTAACAAAAACTAAATTACATGACACAATAAAGTCTTAATGCATTGGATTATTAAAACAAATGGCTATGTGCATTTTATACGCATCCCTATAAATAATAGAGTGTATAAGTTACACAAATATATCTAAAACTTTAAAAAGAAAAATAAATAAATAGTTTTAACGAAAATGCAGCTTAAGAAATTAATGAGATCATTTACTAATAGCCGAGTTGATTTTCACATCATTTTGTTCACGGATAGACTCATAAAAGAAATCAATTATCTTGAATCATCGGTGTTTTTAAGTGTACATTATTCTACTAATTATTCTGATAATTCATTATTATTAAAAAAAGCAGATATGAACTTGCCAGGTCCATTCCCACAAAGTTTATCCTGTTGTTTTTTTAATAGTTAACTTTTATATAAAAGAGTTTAACAGTATATAACGAAATCTGAATAATCAAGGCTTTATTGGCAAATCATTATGAATTTTGTAACTAAATACGTTTTAAATAGCTAAACATATTATGAATAATTATGATTTATCAGTCCCTGATGAGGAGCTGTTGCGAGCTCAAAATGTTGGATTACTATAGCAAATCTTCAATTAGGTAAGGGTGGTGGGGACAGTCAGATTGCACTTTACTAACATAAATTTTTATTTGAGCTAACATTTTTATTTTGAAATTAGTAAATTTCGATACTTAACGTTAGTGAACAATCAGATGCCTTTATTGCTATAGCCCAAGCTACTCTATATATATGCATAAAATTGTTTCAATATCCTAAATTCAAAATTCTAGAACTTTCAGAAATAATTTTTAATATATATAGTTGAAAATTTGGTTTTTACACAAATTGATAATAGTAATCAGTAATTGAAAGGAACTTCATGAAATAATATGGTGGAATATTGGTTGAATTAAGCAGTATATATATATATATATATATATATATATATATATATGCATTAACCTTGTGTATAAGTTTCTATTATATATATTCTTGACGCCAAAAGTTTGTAAACATAATTTTATTATTATTATGGGAGTTTTCCCATTCGTTCGATTTGTGCAAGAAACTATATGACATTTGGTTAATAGATACAAGTATTATTCAAGTAATATATATACTCTTTGCATATTTTTTCTGAAGATTTGACTAATCTATTCCAAATGAATTCTAATTTAAAGTAAGATAAAATCAATGTAGTGTGAGCAGGTGCATTATCGTGATGCAAAAACCAGGGAGTTGTCTTTCCATTAATGTCGCCATTTGAGATGAATAGCTTCACGCAAACAATGCATAACACTCAAATAATATTCTTTGTTAACCGTTTGGCCGGTTGGAAGTAATAGATAATGCACCACACGATAATCGAAGAAAATAGTGAGCATAACAGTGATTTTTGAGCGACCGTGGCGTGATTTTTTCAGTCTTCGATCTCCTTTTGATACGATATTCGCTCGATTGATCGGCTGTTTCTGGATCGTAAGCATAGATCCAAGTCTTATCTCCAGTTATTATGCGTTCCACCTTGTCCTGATAGTCCGAAAGCATCATTTCACAGATCTTCATACGACGTTGTTTATCGAAAAAATTAAGTGTTTTCATCTATGGCATTCTGTCCTCCGAACACACAACTGCCTATAGAAATCATCTTGAGGCAACGGGATATCATAATGAACCGCTCTTACATGCCAATATCATATTTCTCAGTAGAAACCGTACTTAAAATGTGCATATATAATACGTACAATATAATGTACATACAATATATATATATATATATATGTATATATATATATATATATATATATTATATCATATCATATCATATCATATCATATCATATCATATCATATCATATCATATCATATCATATCATATATCATATCATATCATATCATATCATATTATATTATATTATATTATACTAATTTATAAAGACAAAGCGTGTTTTTGTTTGTACGCGATAACCGAAAAAACTACTGAACCGATTGTTCTGAAATTTGACATATAGATTCTATATTATCTTGGGAAGGACATAGGCTATGTTTTTTCTTGAAAATCATTTTACTTTTAACAATAAATTAAGTTAACAGTTTTAGTGGTCAGTTTCACCAGCGGCCACTAGGTGGCGTCTAGAATCACGAACAACAACTCAATGTAGTCGGCTTAAAGTATTAATACCACGCCAGCTCAAGTGAATGTTCATATCCAACTTTGGGATTCCTATCCTAAAGAAGGTGGATGTTAGTATTACCTTTTTTGTTCTTCAGGTTGATCTGACACCACTCTCACACCTTATGGATATCTATTGATTTTTCTACATTTTTTAATTTTTCTCACGTGAAAAATGCTTTCTTTCTTTCTCTCTCTCTCTCTCTCTTTCTCTTTCTATCTCTGTCTTCTTTTATAAGATGGTTGTATGCCAAATCATTCTAAAAATAATTTGTGAAAATAAATTATAGAATAATTTGATATTTTTTTGAATATTCTATTTTTTTCTATGCAAAAAGAAAATTGTACAATTAATTTGAAACATGAATGATACAGAAGGTTCAAATAAAAGCCTCAAAATACCCAAATAATTTTTGAAAATGGTTTAAAGTCTACAATTTTCAGATTTTTCCCTTGCTTATTGAATTGTCGAACATAAATCAAATTATTTTAATATTATTAGACGTGGGTAGGGGGTACGTGACTCCATAAGAAGGTTGGCGTGTGTAGGTCACGTCGGGGTGTCACCATTATAGGGAGTATCACAGGGGACGCTACATTCCCGTATGTACATACCTATATTTTAGGGCAATGGCCGTGGTGCGTTTCGTCCCGGGATTACCGACTGGACTCATCAGTAAGGCCTTGTCGGTAACCCCTGCCTTAGACGCGGTCATATGGACCGGGTCAAGGGCTTATATATTAACCGGAGGCCTGTGTGGTCGCTCACGGGTTAACTAAGGTGCCAAGCTGCCCTCTGCTGGCAGACTTCGCATGTTGGTACCCATAATTATAAGGGGTTTTTAGTATATATGTAGAGTTGTGGTCTTATCGCTTTTTATTTAAAAAAATTAATTTTAAAAAATAATTAAAATTATTTAAATTAACATATATCTATATATACAATTTCATATAACCAAAAATGTAAATTTCAATATAAACTGCTAGAAGTGGTATCCAATATAAATTGTGTTTTGTTTTTTTACTAATATACATTTGTGAATTATTAATTATTTAAGCAAACAAAGTGAAGTTAATTTCTATTGGGGTCTCTGTTTTATATGTCAACAAGTACAACCTCCTTAAAACTATTATTTATTTAACATATTTAAATCATGACAAAATTTTGAAATTTCAAATTCAAATTTTAATCTTAATTTATAATTACAAAAATTGGTATATTTCTTTTGGCCATGAATTCCATCAGCGATTCTACTACTTCTATATGAATTTCTACTTTTCTTTATATAAATTAAATTTTCTACTACATTAGTTTGATCAATATTGTAGTTCTTTTTTTTGAATCTAAAACAAACTTATTTCTTTGGTTTTTTGAAATGATACGATGAGATTTGGCTGTACAGGGTTTAATTAAAAATTATATTTAAAAAAAGTGTTACGTTTCAAAAAAAGACATTACTTTTTTAAATGTTGTTTTCAATTGTATTAAACTGGTGACTCCAATAACTTTTTCTACCATTCAAAAATGGATTTCAAGATAGCAATTTCAAGATTTTTCAATTCTGATGGATTTGGCAACTGTACAGCTAGGTGAAGTTAATTTTTGAAACAGAACGTAGATTTTCATATAGTCATATTGATTAAATTGTTATAGTTAAATATATCATATCATATAATATCATACTTCATATTATATCATATCATATCATACTCATACTAATTGATAAAGACAAAGCGTGTTTTTGTTTGTACGCGATAACCGAAAAAACTACTGAACCGATTGTTCTGAAATTTGACATATAGATTCTATATTATTTTGGGAAGAACATAGGCTATGTTTTTTCTTGAAAATCATTTTACTTTTAACAATAAATTAAGTTAACAGTTTTAGTGGTTAGTTTCACCAACGGCCACTAGGTGGCGTCTTGAATCACGAACATCAACTCAAAGTAGTCCGCTTAAAGTATTAATACCAGGCCAGTTCAAACGAATGTTTATATCCAACTTTGGGATTCGTATGCTAAAGAAGGTATGATTTTAGTTGGTTTTACCTTTTTAAGTTCTTCAGGTTGATCTGACACTACTCTCACACCTTATGGATATCTTTTGATTTTTGTCAATTTTATTTTCTCTTACGTGGGAAAATCTCTCTCGCTCTCTCTCTCTCTCTCTCTTTCTCTCTCTCTGTCTCTATCTGTCTGTCTTTCTTTCTCCTTCTCTTATAAAATGGTTCTGTATACCAAATCATACTGAATATAATTTGTAACGAAAATTATATTTTTGTTTTTATACATTACATTCACTTCAGAATTGTGACAAGAGACTTTTTTTTAATTTGAACAAAAGAAATGATTGCAAAATAGGGTTCTTTTAACAACAACCTCAGAACTATATATAAAATATATGGTCACTTCTGCATAAAAAGGAAATATCCATCATCTGCTTAAAAAATATGCTATTCACCATACCATTTTGCTTGAATTTCAGTTGGCATCAGTACGAAAAAAATTCACGGTATATATGTGAAAAAACGAAAATATGAAAAATATGTAATATATATTGTATGTATATTATATGGTACAAATTATATGTACTCAAGACGTTTTATATATATGCAGTTACGTGTTTGAATGATAGCATGCGATGTCCAGGTGTCTCTGGGCGATTTATACGGGGATAATTATATTTAGTTGATAGAAAATGACGTCCAGATATGAGGAAATCAACTTCTATGGGAAGATTCAAGTTGAGACAGTACTCTTTCCGAACGACTTGTACGGGGAGTATCGTGTTTAGTCGTTAGGAAGCCATGCTGGCTTTCTCGGGACGACTTCTACTGGGACTATCGTGTTTATTTGGTAGGAACCCATGTATAGGTATGTCGGGACAACTTCTACGTGGAGTTTCGTGTTCGGATGATAGAATGCGATTTCCAAGTGTTTTGGAACGACTTCTACGGGGAATTTCGAGTTCGGTTGATAGAATGCGATTTCCAGATGATCTGGAACGGCTTCTACGGGGAGTGCCATGTATAGTTAGTGGGAAACGATGACCAGGTATCTCATTACGACTTCTATGAAGAGATTAGTATTCTATCATTCGAACACGCACACTCCCAGTAAGAGTCATCCCGGGATAACTAGACATTGTATTCTAGCTCCCCAACACAAAACTCTCTATAGCAGTCGTCCCGAGACATTTTCTATAGTCCGAATATGATGTTCTCTGTAAACGTCGTCTCGGGACACTTGCACATGTTTTTCTACCGTTCGAACTTGAAAGTACAATTTTTTTCATTAAAGCCGTATTTAATATGCATATATATATATATATATATATATATATATATATATATATATATATATATTGTATAAAATGGTCGACAAAATATCAACTTT
The DNA here is from genome assembly GCA_018907035.1 of Sycobia sp. Sy_11. Lineage (NCBI taxonomy): Eukaryota > Metazoa > Arthropoda > Insecta > Hymenoptera > Epichrysomallidae > Sycobia > Sycobia sp. Sy_11. Next base: position 629,593 of record JACCIC010000129.1, read on the forward strand.
TTGAAGTGGACGCTAAATTGAAGCAGCTTTTTATGCAGAAGCGACGATAGGTAAATTACGGCCAATTATTTATAGAAATATAGATTTGTATATATGAGTACTTTTTACTTAGAGATTATTGAATTGTTTATGAAATCGGTTAAATTATTATCTCGGGCGAAGCCGAGACGGGGGATGCTAGTATATATATACACACACATAATATCGAGTTTGTTGGTAAAAAACTCTATTTTGCCATCATTTCTTTTGTTCAAATTAAAAAAACATAGGCTCTTGTCACAATTCTGAAGTTAATATAACGTATAAAAACAAAAATATAATTTGTCGTCACAAACTATATTCAGTAAGATTTGACATACAGAACCATTCTATAAGAGAAGGATAAAGAAAGGCAGAAAGAGAGAGAGAGAGAGAGAGAGAGAGAGGGAGAGAGAGAGAGAGGGAGAGAGAGAGAGAAATGTTACCACGTAAGAGAAAATAAAATTTAGAAAAATCAATAGATATCCATACGTGAGAGTAGTGTCAGATTAACCTGAAGAACAAAAACGGTAATACCGATTAACGTCACACGTTCTTTAGAGTACGAATCCCAAAGTTAGGTATGAACATTGGTTTGAGCTGGCCTGGTATTAATACTTTAAGAGTGCTCCATACCTCTGACGGAAGTTCAAATCGATTGAAGCGCCTGATTTTTAATATATTGTGGAAGTTTACGGAACTCGAAGTGTACGAAAAATCCTGTTCTGTTTCATCGATTGTTCTAGTATTAATCAGGGCCGTAGTAGCCCAAGTTACATATGTAAATTATAAATGATCCATACAAGATTTATATTTTATAATATTCTTATGAAATAAGTAGTGGAGTACTTGATCATTTGTCACAAGAAGTTTTATATATATATATACATATATATATATATATATATATATATATATATATATATATATATATAAATTTACACACATACAAACGCACAAAGAGAGAGAGAGATATATGTGTATTAATTTTGATATGGATATGTATTGATATTATTATGTATTAATTTTAATTTATATTGGACTGTAATACTGATGGAAATATTTATTAATTTAGAACATAGAATATAAATTACTTTATTTGTATTATTTTTAATTTTTAATTTTTAATTTAATTGCTTTTTTATTTTATGTGTTATTAGTAATTTGTATTTTCAATTTTATGGGGGTTACTATAAACTAGGAGAGTCTGACTGTCATTCTATTAGTATAATATTTTATTGTATAAAGGCTGTAAGACCGATAAAAATATTTATGAATCCACATTAAAAAAAAAAAAAAAAAAAAAAATATATATATATATATATATATATATATATATATAAATATCCTTAGGTATACATATCTCAGGGTGGAGATATTTTTTAATTAACTTGTAATAATTTATAATTACTTTTTAATTTTTATCGATATATATATATATATATATATATATATATATATATATATATATTTAATAAGGTATTATTTTCAATTTTCAATTAAATGAAATTTTAATTAATCATTATTTTTAATTAATACAATAGCTTATGTTGATGAATCATTACTTTGTCATACTAAAACTGTAATGATCAGATAAAGGAATCATGTATTTGAGTATATGGTCAATAACTGTATTACGGGCATCACGCTCCACGTTCGCGCAAATCGTATCATTGCGCTGGCAGCTGGTGTATTCTATCAATTCGTTCAACACTGTTTCCAAAATCGTCTAAAAAGTAGTGGCAACATCGCTTTGTATACGATTTGATAGACAGCATGCGAGTGTTTACGATTTTCTAAACGAATGAACCATAAATCCGAACAGAGTCGACCCAACCTCTCGACAAATGTCGTACAGCTGATCCGATATATATATATATATATATATATATATATATATATATAATGCAGGTATCAACATAACGATTATCTGATGAATGGAGATGGGTCTTGATACAATTCTTGATCATGTATTCTGATGGATTATTCTTTTCTCTCCTAAAATGTTAATTATCTCCATATTTAACTTTTTATGAATTAAAAATAATAGCTAATTAAAATTTTATTTCAATAATAATTGTAATTTAATGATTAATTAAATAAACATGTAAACAATAATTCAATAGAAATTATTAATTATTAATGGCAAGTTAATATATATATATATATATATAATTTATATCAGTATATATTTTACTAAAAAATTAGAGACAAACGGTTATATACAAACGAGACATGACGGGCACCCAAAATTCAAATAAGTTCAGCTATTTTAAATTTCAATGTGCAAGTAATAGACAAAAACCTATAATTTGACGTGCTATTTTTGAAGAAAAAAATTATTAAATAAATTCATTAAAAATGTAAAGCCTCCCAAAAGCTTCATCTCCTCGTCCCCAGAATGGAATACGAGGGTATGAAGTATTTATATCTATATAATAAGATTCTGATATGTAAATAAAATAAAAATAAGGTAAAAAGTGCAAACATATTAATTTATTACGTATTAATAATTAAACAAATCGTATAATACGTATGGCCTTCTTTATTTTTAATTTTAAAGGGCCATGTAAAGTATAAATAATTAATAAAAATAATGATAAATTGATCTTTTGAAGGGGGCAGTTTGATTGTTCGTAAGTGATAATATTAATATTATAGATATAATCTGATGTTAATGCAATCAAGATGGCCATTATTTTAGTTCCAAAGTGTTTAATATGCAAAATAGTGAAAAATTAGAGTGGGAAGAATATATAATTTTTACTTTAAATGAAAAGTATAAAATCACCATCTCCTGGAAAAGGAAACAGAACAGTATGATTGTATATTTAATAGGATTGGATTTTACAGAGGGAGCAAATACAGCTTCTAAAAATAATGGCATATTATACTCTACATTAGAATTATTTAAATACAATATATATATATATATATATATATATATATATATATATATATGTTTTTACAAAAAATATTTCTATATTATATATCGTGATATTTTTGGCGGCAATATATGTATAATTTTTGTATTTTGCATGTTGACTTTCTTTAATCTGACATATTTATTCCAAAAAATTACAATGTATGAAATACTCAAAAAAAAATTCAACCGTACAAGAATATATTTTAAAATAAAATTATTATAATTACCTATTGAATAGATAGTAATGAAACTATTGAGAAGATACTTATTGAAAAAAATAGTAATTTCTAATATATAAGTGCTATCGTCAAATAGTGTTACTTCATTAAAATTTATTTTAATATTTCAATCTCCAACAGTTTTCTTACAAAAAATTTCTATAAAAGCTGTTTATTATATAAATTGTATAAATTCAACAAAGTGCCAATAACAGTATAATGATGTGTAATATAAGAATACATTTAAAAATTGTTTTATATAAATAACTATATATTTAAATATTTATAATCTAATATATTAATTTAGGAGCTGTACTTATTCCTTATACAAAATTCAGTAATATAAATACACAATCATACTCTTCTACATTCCAAAATAATGATGGTTTTATCATATTTTACATTTGAATTAAAAATTATATATTCTTTTTACGTTACTTTTTCTTATCCGTTTTGTCTAATAAATAGAAGTACATATCGAAGTAACAACTCAAAAACTTCACTTGCACGTTGTGAACACTCAAAACTTTTATTTCCTCCTAAAATTATGAGTTTTTAAAACTGTATCTAAAAGCCTATCCTGCAAAAATAAATAAATATTTTTGGAATTTTGGGAATTTATTATGAGCTTTAGTTGTCATAAGAGACGATTTAATTAATAAAAAAATTTTAGCATGCATATAAATATTAAATCTGCGTAGACAATAATAACATTTTTGACTACAGAAATATTATATATAGTTTAGGTTAGAAAAAGGACAATTACTTTCTTATTATATTTTCATATATATTTATTGGCTGAAGCTCGTACATCTCGCACCATACTGTAATCTCAAATTTCCGTATTATATTACTATGCTTGCAATATATTTGTATGTATGTATGTATTCATGTATGCATGTTTGTATTTATGTGCATATTTTTTTCTACATCAGGCTTCATAGTACATTATTTCATTTATACGGCATTGAATATTTCCTTCAGCGCCACCCATTCAAAAAATCAGGAATTAATGTTCTCACTTTTTTATCTACAGAATTGACAACTTGCATTATAACCGTAATAAAATCGTAGGGTTCTTTTTACTCCCTCAATTCTTTGAATAGAAAGATGAAACAAAGTTCATTCGATTCATTATTCAATTCTACATCCGAGGCTATCCAAGTTTGATCTGTACTATACGTATAAAATTTATAATATTTGTTGTTATTTGATGTTAATGCCAAGCGGCAATGTCTATAGTACAGATGACAGTTAGATACAAATTTTCTTATTTTTTTCAACTAACTTTGAAAAATATTATGAAAGCAGTAAGGGATATACCGGTTATATATACCCGGTTGGTGAATTTTCCAAAGATTCGTATACAATTTGTTTCAACATTGTAAAACGTAAAATGAGGACGCAAAACGAACCCTACTTTACACAATTTCATTTCCGTTTTAATAGTTCATCGTGACGCTGTGATCGCGTTATGGAGCACTCTTACCATGTGGCAGAAAAGTTCTTCGTCTGACACATAAATGGCAGTATTATAATTAAATCCATATAATTTTTAGTTCGTTTATATTCAAAAGATGCGTGCATAAATTTGACAGCTATCGAACAATTGGTTCATGCGATATAGCATTGCGAGTAAAATAATTTGTAAAGGGAAAAAGAGTAGGATAAATTAAGTTATTACCGTGGCAAGAATTATTATAATTTTAAGATCATAATAAATAGTCAGACATATACACGAAATGATTGATATAAATAAACAAACAAACACAACATAGAGAAGAATAGGTAGAATAAAGTAATTTAACCAATGAACAATATTACCGTATTTTAAAATAAATAATAATCAATCAGATGTTTGTTAACGTACTTTTTCCATGTATAAAAGTACACCAAATTTTGCAAAGAGCACGGTTCATTTTCGGCACTTGTCGAGGAAGGATACCACCCGAGTGACGAAGAGAATTGTCATCTACCGACCGGTAAAATTCTGTATTTTCCTAGATGAAAAAAACTCTTTCACGAGGCCAAAGGAAAAACCCCTTTACTCGTAAGAAAAGAGTTAAAAAATTACCGATTCAGAAGAACGGGCGGTCCCGACTTCTGATAAAATAATTCTTTTTTCACATAGAAAATAATCCAGAAAAGCCGCCGGGAGACAAAATTAAAATCGACCTAATTTAATTCGGGGAAAAAGCGCTCCTTTTCGTTGAATTAAATTACCAGACGGCTATGAATCACGAGGCGCACCTCGGATTAATGCCAGACCGACCGGCGAACGAAAATCTGCAAGTCATCATAACGTTGATCGACTAATATTATAAATATAAGAAGTAAATGCTTTAAAATAAATCAAAAGGAAAACAGAGTCTTACTAAGGAAAAAGAAATGCTTATTCCTGAGTAAAATACTGAACTCTTATATATCGCCAGCTAAGGCGTACCTTAGCGTGATATAAAAGAGAGAATAAAGATTTATTCCGATATTGCGAAAGAAACTGCGTGCAAATAGACGGACCGTTTCTAGAAACCGTTTAAGTAAATAGAGTAAACAAAGCGAGCAATCACTGGGTCAAGGCCGTCTGGATTCGTAGAAATTTAGATAAGCCAATTAATAAGTAGACAGAATATAAAATAAAATTCCAGCGCTAATAATTAATTTATAAATCGTTATTTTTTTGTTGCAGGGTATCTACACCGAGATGCCAATAGAATAGAATTTATTTCTTATTTTTTTATTATAAAATAGAATTTATTAATATTTTTTTATTGTATAATTTATAGAAGAATATATTTTGTTATTTTTTTTAAACATAAAGAAAACGAGTATCAAATCATTCACCCGAAAACTTGTCCTGATACGTTCCTCCATCCAAATCACGTATCCTGAAAACCTCAGAAAATTCCAATAAAAATAAAGAATTAAAAATCGATAAAAGAAAAATAAAGCGGGAGGAGAAGGAACGTTACAAATTTACATGTGCCTTGTTTACAAACACATCGTAGACCTCCGTCGCTGATTAGTACCAATATTTGGAAGCATAAATAGAGCGACGTTAAGTAACATAAGAAGAAAAAAAATTACTTACGAAACAAGAATGGTACATCCGGGCTAAAAGAACATAGTTTAAACTTGTTACATTCCTTCGATTTTGAAAATGTAAATATTTTAGAACATGGTATTACAAATAAATATGAAAGAGAAACTCTTGAAAATATTTATATTTTCAAGAATCCCAGTAATCTAAATTTAATGTTAGAGACAATTAATTTGGGCAACACTTATCATTCCTTATTAATATAAAATTTGTATTTCGCATTTAAATTAAGAAGGTAGGGGTCCTATAAATGTTATACCAATAAACTTAAATTAGGGATGAGGTATATAAGTAGCATGCTGGGGTTTTCAATTTAATTTAGATCCTGAAGATGAACCGTAGCAGTTCGAAATGTCGGCGACCAGAGTGGAAAAAAAGGTGGTGTGAGCAGTCAGATCGTCCTTTACTAAAATAGAATATTCTTTTTATTATTTTCATTTTATTTTAATTATTATTTTATTTTTATTTTTAATTTTTAATATAATTAATTCTAGTAATAATTTTTTTTTCAGATTCGACGGGGATGAATATAAACAAAGACAGTCTGACTGTCATTATTTTAGCTGATATATTATATTATAAACACTGTAAGACCGATAAAAATATTTATTAATTTAAGAAGGTTGTTAATAAATTTTTATTAATTTTATAAATATGATATGAATATAAATAATTATGTAAAGTACTGCACTTAGTGAGAGATGATTAAATTGGAAATTGTTGACATTATAGTCATTTCAAAAAAAAATTTTTTCTTAATTGCAAAATGAATTGTGCAAAAACTATTTGAGCAATGTAATCCAAAATTAAAACATTGACTGTGCTTTGTAATAAATTTTAGATTAACAAAATAATTGTAAACTATATTATTGAATAATTTAATATATTATATTTTGTATATGGTAAAGCGTCAATTTTGCATGAGAAAAATTAGTTGTTATTAACCGAACGACTTATACAATCAGTCAAGTAAGAGCGTGGTCGGCCTTACTGATACTTAATGAAAGTCTTCGCTTTAATTCCTTCGCGAGCCAATAAAGGGAAGTCTTATTCTTGATGCATTATTAATAAAGATTTAGTTGTCCTTGATCTTTTAGAGAAAATCGCGCTAAAAGCCATAAGTGCTAAGTATGTGTCGCGCTATGAGGCTGTATTCCTTTTTATCTACCCGAAAGATCCCAAAATTCGCAATCAGTGGCTGCTAAATATATGAGAAAGTCGAAGGCATTTGTATAGAAGTGGGTACAGCGATATAAAGTGGCTAAAAATGTCGGTAATTTACCATAACGTGGCTCGATAGGAAAAGTGGATAAAAAACAAGAATAATGAATCTGTTTTTGCGGAATCCTGCTGTAGCACTGCGGCAAGGACAAGCAACATTAATGGCAAAATGTTTAGATATATACTACGAAACTATCCGAACCCATCTTCGCACTCATGGTCTCAAATAGCGCAACACATCAACTTGCTTGGGCGCATAAGAATATTGATAGAGATTTTGAAAATGTCATTTTTACTGATGAATGTTATATATAGTACGTTGTGTCCTTACGTAAGCCTGGTCAACTTCTACCAATAAGCTTATTCAGCGAACCATAAAACACGGAATAAAGGTGCATCTTTGGGGTTGCTTTACAAAGCAGGGATTCGGCTTCTTTAATGACAACCTAAATGCCGAGAAAATGATAAAAATCTATAAAAAGGATTTACTGCTATCTGCTAAACGATGGTTCATCAGAAAAAATAAAGCTTGGATTCTGCAGGAGGACAATGGTCCTAAACACCGCAGCAAGCTCTGTACCGAGTAGAAAACTCAATCTGACATCGTGACATTGGATTGGCCGCCGCAGTCGCCCGATGCAAACCCTATTGGAAATTTGTGGGCATATATTAAACAGAAGCTTCGTGAAAGACGCACACACACACACTTTGAAGCAGTTGTCTTACCAAATCCATCAGATCTAGAGATCGTTGGTACTAGAATACGCCGTCAAATTAGTAGAAAGCATGCCTCGGAGATGCCAGGCAATTATCGACGTCGGTGGTAACTGGACACATTTGCATCATCGTTTGTAATCTACACAATGTATATATAAATATGACAGTTATATCAAATTAATTTTTTTATAAATTAATACGACCACGCTCTTATTTGAAAGACTGTATGTTATAGAGGATTGTAAAGAGAATCAATATTGTATTAAACATTTTGTTCTATAGTTGTTTTTTCACGTACATACAAGACTGAATGTAAAAAGGGTGGAAATTTCAATTTTTATTGTTAATATTATGATCATTGGCAATTCTAGTCGCCATCTAACATTTGTATATAATTTATTAAGTGGAATTAAAGTGATTAAATAAGAAAAAAGCATAAAAATTTGATATTTTTGAAGAAAATGTGGAATACGTAGGCCACATCCGTACCACGAACACGGAACTTTATTGTTATCTTTCATATACTTCTGCACAATTAAGAGTTCTTACAATCGATATTTATCTGAGGTTTATGAAATATGATATGTAAATAAGATTGTCAAAATTGTATCTTATCGTGACTTTGGAAGTAATTTTTTCCAACTTCTATGATTCATCCACGACTTTTTGTACCTATGAATTTTTGTCAATTTTTAAAGACGTTTCCGTTTAATGACATTTATGAATTTTTCTAGAATTATACATCTTTATTTCTCTATATAGTTTTTATCACATAATAACTATCTGCATTAATCGTAGTAGGTGGTTCATGAAAATCGACCAATAAAACACCTAACTTTAATTTCAAACTAACCTAATTTGTGCCATTTTCGAAGCACTTTCTTCACGTTCCTTTGAAACCATGGTTTGATGCTTCATTTCGTGATTTGTACGATGAATTAAAAATTCATCTCCTGTCACAATACGTGAGTAAAGATCATTGCCACTTAACCCTTTCGTAGATAAGAAACGTATAACTGCATAAAAATTCACAATTGGACCTGCTTTGCACTAGTGACCCATGATTGTTGAGCTCGCACTGCTGAAAAAAAATTCTTGACAATCAAAACCAATTCCGCCTTCATTAGTAGAATTTAAACTGAAAGTTTGATATAAGACGCCTGAAAGAAACACCAAATCAGAGAAACGTAATTTTTTAATATTATTCATAAATTTGACATTTCATTTTGCATATAATTCCACCATCTAATCAAATACACGGCAGTATTTAATTTAATAAAATAAAACGGTTTAATATTACACAGTGATTTACTTTCCATATCATATTGATTATTATATGTAAATTCTAACCCAAAGTCAGGTGGACTTTGACTACCTTCAGTTTGATCTAGTTCTAATCTAAACTGATTAGAGTATTATAATATGATAGTACATTAATATATAACATCAGCCTCACGCAACTTCCCGTTTATAGCGTATATTTCATTGGTATAGTTGATTTAAAAAATCATAAGATTTTTCTACTACAAATAATCTAATGATTCTTCTTTTGCATAATTTTAAATATAGGTAAAATATCTCCTTATGATTTCGTAAACATCGGCAAAATATTTTTTATTCTTTATCACACGAATTCTTTTATTTTTATCATCTTTTTTTATGTGCATGAGATGATTCAAGAATTCTTTTGTACGTTTCACATTCTTTGTTGTTAATGAGTTTTATGTCTGTCAATTTTATGAAAAATAATATCCAACAATCCATTATTGATGAGGTATTTGCTATTATTATATATGACACTATCATTTCTAAAAGTTATTGGTAAATTTCCAACTGCAAGATAATTTTTGTGATTAAGTAATCTATACATAAAATCCAGAAATAAATGGTGAATAAGATCTACCATACTTAAATCATTTTGTTTACGATTATTTTCAGCAGATGCGAATGAAGTATTAATGTCAATAGTAGTTTGATCATTCTGTACAGTGTATCATTACTAATATCAGCATTAGTATCATAATGACCGTCGTCATCGGATAACGACTCACTTTTTTCTCTTTAAAAGTAGATAAATTGTTCTTCTCTTCTTTTTCGATATTTGATATATCAGGCACTTTTGCAAAAGTAAGAGTTCATTCAGGGAAGTAGCAATTGGTTACAATGTTTTGTCTAATGCACGTTCTGCATTTGATTAAATTTTAATCATATTTAGTTACGACTTATTGATTCTCGGAGACTTTGCTAGTTGACCGACATATTTTTTCCGCTGACAGTTCGTCATGCTTAATGTTAACTTTTAAGACCAGAATGCTTTGCATATTTACGTTCTACTAAATTTATAGTAAAGCAATTGATCCATTTTTTATATCTACCATAATTTATATATTTTGGTTATTTATTTATTTAATGTCGCATCGACTTCTAGGTCATTAGCGACTACATTGTTTCAAAAATATAGAAATACATATTATTCAGTATTAATACATAGTTTCTTAAGTATAGAATCATATACATTATAATATTACTATTAAATTACTCGTATTTAACTTTACTTTATACACTTACAAATTTGATTCAGATCATCTTTATCACTTTGGTTTAAGTACTTAATAATTTTCCTATGTGACAGTTTGTGTTCAGAGCGAATTTGACGTTATCTGGTATCTGAGGCATGCTCCTTCGATAGGTATATTTAGTGCATTTTATTAATATGTGTTTGACGGTTCACTGATTTTTATATATGTTTCAGAGAGGTGTTGTTTCTTTAGAGAGTAAGAACTCATGCGTCAATTTTGTATGTCTAATCCTAAGCCTTTTTATAACACTCTACTCATCTCGAGAAAGTTTACTGCCGTTAAATTTGTAAAAAATGTCATTTTATATATTATGTAGGAAGAAGAGTTTGGAGTTTTTCAAAGCGGTGTTTCATTGACTCTATATTTTCTTAATTATAATTGTTTTGGACTAATTGTAACGGCATTTGCAAGTTGTCTACGATGACTTCTTTCTTTTTGTGATGCTTGGTATTTGATTTAACTTGGGCTTTTCTAGAGTTATACTGGTTTTTCTGCAAAGCTAGTATTATCATTTCGTATTTTAAATTAGTGATCTGGTATTGTAGGTTTTGAATGAAGGTATTTTAAGTATAAGAATTTTTCAAGTCATTTAAATGGTCTCTGATTTAGTGTAAATTATGAAGTGTTTGTGCGTAGAATCTTTTACTTTTTCTATAGCCGTTCAAATCGTGAATTCAGAACATATGTAGGAAGAGTGTGTACGGGATTTAATACTCGTTTAATTTTTTTAGAGTCTAGCGTTTAAATAGTTTAAGTCTGTGTGCGTAAGGCAACGCAAGTTTGTTATGAACATTGTCTAGTATTAAAGGTGCATCGATGAAGATATTTCTTGTAGCTGAGTTTGCTGTGTACATTGTTAGTATACATGCATATCTATATATGAGTTTCATGCGACGAAAGGTTAAAGGTAGCGTGTTCGCTTCAGCTAGTATGCTTGCTGTTGGGCTAGTAATAGTAGGCACCCAATGCTATTTTTAGTCCAGTATTTTTTATCGAATTTAGTTGTTTTGTTGCCTTTAATAAGTCATAAATATAGATCCATAGTTAAGCTTAGAAGTTTTTAGAATATTCAAACATTGCTTGGTTTTATTTTTCAAATTATTAATATGGGCTCTCCAGTTCAGTTTTTTATTGAAACTGAGATCGAATATATTGATTTGTTTGACCTCTTCAATATTTGTTTTTTTTTTGGAAATTTGGAATTTTAGTTTAGTTTTTCTTCTAAAAATTATAAATTGGGGTTTAATATTAGAAAATGTAAAGCATGAAACGTACGGCCATTGTTGAAGTTTGTCGAGTGAGTTTTGTAGTACTTCTTGTGATAGTTTAAGGGCATTTCCTTGATAGAATAGAATACCAAATGAAGTAATAAACATCATGTTTAAAGGTGCAAGCATGGAATATTATATTGTAAAAATAATCTCCCGATCAAAGAAACCATCGCGGAGGTTGAAAGTAATCTTTTTGGTTTAAATGATGAAGTGAAAAAGGAATGTAGGGCATCATTAATTAATGTCATTAGTAATTTTAAAAGAGAAAATAAATTTGATATTTTTTTAAATAGTAATTTTATACATGATTTAATTACCGCGAAAAATTTTTTGACAAATAACCCTAATATAATCTTCCAAAAGGCCGACAAAGGTAATGTAACTATAGCTTCCAATAAAATTGATTACATAAATTATATAAATAATATATTAAATCATAATAGTACTTATTTGAAGATTGGTAATCCACATATCATTAAGCTATAAAATAATTTGAAAGAGTTATGAAATAATTGGAAAAGAAATGAATATATAAATGATATTACATATAAGTATTTAAAATGTGAAAATGGAACTGTTGCAAAATGTTATAGGCTTCCCAAGATTCATAAAGAAAATCTGACATTTAGAATAATAATATCTTCCATAGGTTTCCCAATTTATAATATTGCTAGATTTTTGTCTAATATATTGGTTAAGATAGTTGGAAGAACTAGTTCTTACATTAAGGATAGTTGGTGTTTTTACAATGAAATGAAAGATATTGTTATTCCGAAAAACTACAAGATGATTTCATTGGATGTAGTATCTTTGTTTACAAATGTACCTTTAGAGTTGTTAAATGATATTATACAGGAAAAGTGGAATGGAATTAATTTGCATATAAAATTAACAATGAATGAATTTATTAAAGCAATTAATTTGGTTTTTAATAACACAATTTTTTCATTTGATAATAAATTTTATGAACAAAAATACGGATGTCCAATGGGGTCGCCTTTGTCACCGGTTATAGCTAATTTAGTTCTGGAAAAGTTGGAAAGTTTAGCCTTGTCAAAATTGCTTTTTGAACCAATGATATTTAAGAGATATGTTGATGATATCTTTACAATTGTTCCGGAAGTTTTTGTGGATGAAATGGTGGAGGTTTTCAATTCTGTACATGACAGAATTAAATTTACAAGGAAGGTTGAAGTTAATAGTCAGTTAAGTTTTCTGGACATTAATGTCATTAGATGTAGTAATAATAAGGTGAAACTTAATTGGTACAGAAAGCCTACTTGGTCAGGTAGGTTTTTAGATTTTAATTCATACGACCAATTCGGAAACAAAATTGGAGCATTAAAGGGTGTCATTGAGAGAGCAATTAAATTGTCACATAAAGATTTTAGACAAAATAATTTACAGATAGTAAGAGAAACTTTCATTAATAATGGTTATCCAATTCAATTTATTAATAGATTAATTGCTGAGAGATTGTTTGACATTTATAATACCGAAAATAGACATAGTGCAGGAATTGATGTTAACAGAGGCAAAATTATTGTCTTGCCATATGTTAGAGGATTGTCTGAAAGAATAAAAAGAAATTTTCGAAAATATAACATTCAAATTTTCTTTAAAAATAGCAATAATTTGAGGAGATTGTTTAATAATTGCAAAGATAAGGATGATTTATGCTTAAAATCAGGAGTTGTTTACAAGATTAATTGCACGGATTGCGATAAATACTATATTGGACAAACAGGTAGATATTTAAAAAAGAGAATTTATGAGCATAAATATAGTTTACGTAGCTCACATATTACTTCCGGTTTAAAAGAGCATTGTTTAAAGTTTTTACATTCTTTTGATTTTGTGAATGTGGAGATTTTGGAACATGGTATTAATAATAAGTATAAACGGGAGAGTCTTGAAAGTATTCACATTTTCAGGAATCGAAATAATGTAAATTTAATGTTAGAGTCTGGTAGATTGGTCAGTGTTTATCATTTCTTATTAAATTGATTGGTTTTGGACAATTTGTGTAGAGGGGGAATTTATATTTAATTTACGAAATTTGGTGGCGGGGATGGGTATATATAGATTAGAATATAAAGGTTTGGTTTAGTCCCTGATGAGGAGCCGTAGCGAGCTCGAAACGTTGGACAAGTCTTCAATTAATTAGGTAAGGGTGTTGGGGACAGTCAGACTGCACTTTACTAACAAAATTTTTTTTCAGCTAATATTTTATTTTGAAATAAGTCTACGAGGGTGGATGTAAACAAGGAGAGTCTGACTGTCATTATAATTTTAATTTAATTTGTAATTTAATTTTTATTTTTAATTTTTAGTTTATTTTTATTTATTTTTTATTTTTATTTTTATTTTATTTTTAGATTGAATTGATTGGACTGTAAAACCAATAAAAAAATATTTATTAATTTGTATATGGGCAGTCGACAAAAGTACAATTCAATTGACAGTATAGTCTTAAATCATCTGAAAATAAGCAACACTTTATTGAGTATTCGTTGACTACATCATTAATGGCCTATAAGAAAAGTGTAACACTTAGAACAGAGTCATGAGAGACTCCGTTTTCAAGTGCTTTAATACTTAGATTAGCCTTTATTTTAAAAAATTTCCAATGAACTTTAGCATATGCCCATCTATTTAAGCTTTTTGTAAGACTTTTATTACTCTCTTTCTGCATATATCGAGTGCTTTTTCAATATCAAGACTCGCTACAATAAGATGGAGGTTTTTATGAAATGCTTCGCATATTACCTTGTCTAATAAGATTAGGTGATCATACGAATTTCTTTTTTGCCTGAAGCCACTTTATTCAATAGCAAAAATACCTTCTGTTTTGAGAAGTGCTTTCAATCTTTTGTTTAATACCTTTTCGAGAAGCTTGCAGAGATTCTTTGTTAAGGAAATGAGACGGTAGTTTTTAGAAAAAGTGGAGTCCTTGCATTGCTTGGATATTTGTATTATTATAACTACTTTTTGTCATATTAAATATTAGAAACAGCGCTTTCCGTAAATGAAGTTTATTTGCCTGGAAACTTGTCATAATTTTTCTCGATCAAATATACCACACCGAAAGAAATGCTCGAATATAATATTTCAAAGTTGTTGGTAGATCGAGTGCCTATAAATATAACACATGAGGTCTGAAATTTCTGCTCGAGATCTACTAGTGACGCCATCTTTTGACAAATGCTGGAAACTTACTTGTAAATCCAATATTTGTTAATTATATTTCATATTATAAGATTATAATTCATTTGCGACTAACAGAGAGTTCAGCTATTGCCATTCCAAACTGTTGATTTTCGTATAGAAATTCTATTAACAGCAATGCTTATCTTCTACATACTTACATCCGGTTGAGCTGCCGTATGGACCATTATTTTTATGTAGAGTCCAGTAACCGTAGGTATTTCTAGATCTTCTGGCGATAAATGTTGAACCACTTATTTCAGGAAGGTTGGACTAGTTGGTATATTTGAATCTCTTACTTTAACCCTATGCATATCATTCTTATATGATTTACCCTATGCGTAAGTAACATTTTCACCACTCCTTTAAAGAAAAGAACAAACAAACACACGCGCGCGCATTTTTCATAAAAAAATTTGTCTTCTTCAATAGTCTTCTTATCTAAATACTATCACAGTTTAATTCGTAACACGTATTATTTCTTTATTGCTATATCGTATATGAAATAATAAAATTGAAGTAACCAAAAATGAATTTATAAATAAATTTATGTATCGGTTAGCTAGATTTTAATTCAAGATGCTAAATAGTCAAGAGAACTAATAGCGGATATGTCAAAAATTGGAACTGGATATTACTATTTATTCATGAATAATTATTTTTGTAAAGTTCGCACACTTGTTTGTTTGTTGAATTGTTTATTACTTTGTATTTGAACGCATTATAGCTTCCGCTGCTATTCACAAGTTCATTCAATAAAAAACTTGAAGATAAAATGAAGATTTAATATGTTTTAGATGGATTTCATCTGAGATTTATGGAAACACTTATTCTAATTGATTGAGTGATTAAGAACAAGCAAATATCGACGTTGATATAATATAAAATATAAATATTATTATTCAATTATAAGCTTCAATAACAATGCACCATATGACTTTAATAATGGAATAATAAATAATATTATTTGACTTATTATTAAGTTTATTAAACCTTCTTTGTAATGTGCTTTCGAAAGTTTTTATTATAGTCAGTGCTGCAGCTGTTTGAGATTAATCCGCGCCGCATATATTGTACACATTCTTATTACGAAGCGTGGAGAGCTCTTATTTTTTAATACTTTAGTTAAGTCTTTTGGCATTTATCCTCGTGGAAAGATGTTTCTTCCTTGTACTATTAGACTTACAATTTTAATATATATTTTTCGTATCTGTTATTTTCGCTTCCATATATTTATACATGTGTTATCTTATTATATATACAATAAATTATATACACAATATATAAATAAATATATATACCTATGAATTCCACTATTATCATTTTACAATTCTGAAGGACTTAGTTCAAGGGTAACTTCAATATAAAAGCAATCTAAAAGAAAAAATATAGCCTTCACGTACCGATTACTGATCCTGTCAAATTAGAACTCCCTAAATTCTTTACGCAGAAAAAAGACTAGGTTGTTACTTGGCTCTTCTGACGTGTGAAAAAAATCGCAAAAGATCCACTGCTTTATGACGTCACGTGCCTTAATCGAACGAAAAGCGAAAAACAAAAAGAGCTTGTACGGATAGAGGAGAAGGAGAGCATGTAGTAGGGTGTATCCACAGTAGACTTACATGGTATGATGAATGGGAGCACCGCCAGAGCTCGGCCTGCCGACAGTAGAGCTCGTCACGGAGGGGGGCGAAGATGGCGCCCCCGGGGCACGCTTCGCATGTTTCCTCCGGCGCGGTCTGTACTTGTAGTTCGGATGTTCCTGCATGTGTATGACCCGCAGTCTTTCAGCCTCCTCGACATAGGGTCGCCTGTCCTGAGGCGTTAGGCTTCGCCACTTTTTTCCTGCAATAAAGATATATCTACATGAGGTCAGATTCACCATCTTCCTTTTTTCTCTACTTCTCTCTACTTCAGATTCCGTGTGTAGACAATAAAAAATAGTACATACTATTTTCCCATACAAGGGAGCTTTTTCTTTCTCCAAAAAAATGCACAAAAAATTGAACAGCAAACTCACAGAATTAAAGAATGTTAAACCCCCCCGCATGTATTAGCCATGCTTAGATAGAGCAAGCGGTTATAAAATCTAAAGGTCCAAATGATATTCGTTCTGAAACAAGTTGCCCTAACATAAAATGTAATTCGTTGGGTTGAAAAAAAATATAATATTATCGGTTTTTTCTTAAGGTTATACGTGCAATTTACTTGAATTGAATAAAATAAAATTAAATAATTTCTTTTTATTTGGAAATTAATATAGTATGTTAAGAGATGTACGATTGGGTGGTGGGGGTGCAGGGGGTGAAACCCCCTCTTTTCTATAAATAAATATGACTAATCAATTGAAGATTTTAAGTTTGTTAATAATCTACGCTCAAATTAAAGTTTTAAAATATATAATAGCATAATAAATAGAATTTTAAATTAAAACTAATTAAAAAAAAGATATAGATAATTTTTAACACTTAAAAAACACAAAAATTTTTATAATAAATTTTAGATGGAATTAATATCTTGAATACCTAACTCAAAGTGCAAAAAAAAGGTCGAACCCGCGGTCGACTGGCGCATATACTCGTAAGTCTAAACATCGTAAATGCCAGATGTTGCACAGACACGGAAAACTGAGAATCCTACCGGACTACACGGTTCCGTTCATTCACTTTTCCTCCCAAGGGAGGAAAAGTAAAATTCTGTTTTCTGATTGGTTAGGAATCGGCCATAAACACTTTTCCTCCCTTGGGAGGAAAAATAGTATTTTGTTCCCTCTAGACAGCTGCAGAAAATTGTATTTTGCGCCCCGAGTGCGGAAAAATAATTTTACACTCGCATCACACTCTGTTAAAGAATAATATAACAGATAAATATGACAAAATGTTATTAAAATGACAATAAAATTCTGGAAAATGTATTAGGTAATTCAATGACCATGCACTCCAAGCACGCATTTTCGGGAGATCTGGATCACGATGCATATATCGCGTGGTGCACTGTCACTGAACAGCCTAATACATTTTCCATAATATTATTGTTATTTCAATAATTTTTGTCATATATATCTGTTATATTATTCTCTGATAGAATGTGATATAAGCGTACGTAGTTTCTGTAATTTTAATATTTAATTTTGCATTATAACAATATACGAATATCTAATTATTATAAATTAAAGAATCGTGTATATTATTGTAATCTATATACACAGGATGTTCGAAATGTTCCGGACCCCCAGTTATAACATAAAGTAAGCACTTTGGAAAAAAATGTTAAATACAAAAGTCGTTCATTTTTGAAGGTTGAACTAAACGGTCACCATAGATTTGTTATTGATTATCATTTTCAAGGTCATTTGAAGGTCGTCTTCAATTTTTTAAGTAGGAATCCCTATTTTTTATTTCAGTTTCTGAAAGAGCACGCATGTAACATCCGTGTTTACATTTAGAAGGAATTTTGAAATTATTTTCAAACCTCGTTTTAAGCTATAGCTTTACTAAGGGCATGGTTTCCCCTTGTTAGAAACTTTCACTTAAAAGCGAACTGCACTTTTTTTTCTCATAGTTTTTTTCTGTCGGGACGCGCGACAATCGACGCTTGTTATGACGAATCAACCTCCCCCGCGTTGAGACTTTCTTTGCACTAGAATAAAAAAGATCAGGAAAATGTCACAGATGCCAAACATTATGACTTTTCAAAGAAAGGTCGTAATCTTTTGAGCTTTCTCTCTACAGATGACAGAAATCAGGCCCTTAAAGTTTTACCATTAGAAAATTTTTGAATATAGAAAATACACCAAGTTATAGACAATTGGTATTATAAAAATTAATAAATAGTTACATGAACAAAAATAACTATGAAAAAGAGGAATATCTCGCTTTTGCATCACTTTCTTTACCTTTGTTGTTACTAAGAATTATTTACTATAATATTTTTATGTATCTTATTATATTTAAAAGAATTAGATTGTTCATGTTTTTGATGTGTGTCCTATACATATAAAACCATAAGCACATATATATATATATATATATATATATATATATATGTGTTCTTGTATATATATTTATTTTGTATAATTTTATATTTAAGCAAAAAGATGCAAAGGAAAAATTATCGATTACTTGCATCTTAATTTTTCCATATACAATTTTGCAAAATATGTAATTAAATATACTTATATTATATTAATATAATACAATACATTGCATAGCATAGTAACGATAAGCTAAGTTAACATAAAAAACTTTTATATAAGTACTAGAACTTATATAAAAATACAAATCTTTTATATAAAGAACTAAAGTAGTTTATAATAAGTACGAAATAAAATAAAATATAATAAATTCAGTAGGATATAAGAAAAACATATATAAAAATAATAAACTAAGTGTATACGTACCATAAAGATCTTAGTAATATATAACTTTACAAAATACAACAAAAATGATATTATAATGCATTTTTTTAGAAGATTCGGTATTAATACAAATCAGATGAAATCATATACAAAAAATAGTATATGATTAGCGAAGATTGTATAAAGCTAGATCTTTAATTGTAGTAACATGAGTATATGGGTACGAATGGAATTTTAATAATTATAAATAACACTAATTATTAATTACATATAGAAATTATATATATTATATATATATATATATATATATATATATATATATATATATAAACTGTTTATATTAAAATTCTAAATTAGAAACGATTGAAATTATAAGAAATGCGAAGAATAATTTATAATTAAGATTGTTTAAGTGAAGTGGAATTTATAGTTTGCTTATAATTTTAATTATATTTTATATGAGTAATTATTTGTAAGAATAGAACTTGTGGTGTCATCTATGTGGAAAAGAGAGAACAATAAGAAATTACCCCTGTTGAGTAGGACCACCTCTGAACTGAGACTTACCTCCCACTGTTAGGAATAAAGGCTGCTATTACTAATTGGGGAACAAATAAGAAAAAGAAACAGAAAAAATCTCTCTGGACCCTGCCCAGAGAAGGAAGGTCCATGGCCTTTAAAAAGGGCAGATTTTGCCCTTCGGAGGCATTCATTCTCGCATTTTTAAAGTTTTCATTTTTTTATCAAGCAAAAATCTCTCTCTTTCTTACCGGATTGAAGCCAGAAAAAAAATCAAATGAAAAAACAAGTGATACAAACAAAATACAAACAAAGTATTTAATCATTTCTTTTTTTATTTTTAACTATACCTAATCCTCTCCGGGGAAGCGATTGGTCCTCCTTTAAAAAGGAAGGTCTATACATACCCCATATTCTTCTCCTAACTCTGATTTATAGTAAGGACAGAAAGTGGACGACCGAAGCAGGTATAAACTTTTTGTCGTAAGAGAAGCAGTTTATAATAAATTATAGCCATTGGACTCCAATTTATACAAAAGGGAAGAATAGACATATATATATATATATTTTTTTTTTTAATGCAAGTGGAAATCACTCACCACGGCACATAGAGACCCGAGCTATTTGAGGAAACTCCAGGCTCAGAGGTCAACATAAAAAAATAGGAGTATAATATAGCTCACGTGGCAGACGGGTACTGACTCCAACGTCACACATAATTTTACATCTGGATATGTATCCACGTTATGGCTCAAAATGACCCACAGTAGTCATTTAGGGGTTAAATGACTATTTAGTATCAGAAAGCCAAGAAATTCCGATTATTAAGAACTTTGAGCGTATCTGACCAATACTAAAGTAATTTGATTTTGTAAGACAAATTTTATGATGGCGTTAAATTGGCAATGCCCTTGATTTTCACGGTCATTTGAATTAGCAAATTACAATTATCAGATTTTTGTAGATCTATTCAATTTGTAAACATAGATAAATTGATGAGAATGGTCATTATGATTATCTCAATGTTAAGTTAATTTTATCAAAACGATTTTGTTGTAATATAATTGTTTTTGTTAAATAGAGTAACATTACAAATTTAATATAATTCTTTAAATATTTTAAATAAAAAGTAAAAAAACAAAACAAAGTTATGCATTTAAAATATATAAATATATAGTTATTGCAATTAGACTATAAAATATAGATTTTTTTAGTTTTAAATATTTGAAAGAAGCTATCTAATTATAAACTTCAAACAAAGAACGCTTTCAGTCCATTTTGTTGTTGAGAAGGTGCACATTAGTAAAAAGTGCAGAATTTTTTAGAAGATATTCTTAAATATAATAGTATTAATAACTGGTGCAAACATTTTATTTCTTTTATAATTTCCAATTGGTAAATAAATTGATCGATTGTGTTACATTCAGTTTCTCTGGAGATTTTGTTTAATTTGAAATTTTCTACATTTAAATACGTACTTTTTAAATTAAACAAATGGTTTATTCATATAGTATTAGTAACTCGATTACTCAAAATAAGTAATTAATCTATTTAAAATACTGAAATGTTTATTTAAATACAGTATATATTTTTCAGGAAATTTGATTCTTCATTTAAAAAATATGTATTAGTTAAAGAAATATTTTTTAAACGCACAATTTTTAATTCAAACAAAATGTGAAATGAAATTGTAGTATCTTAACTTATTAGTCCATCATTTTCGTAATCTGCAACTATGGAAACATACACTATATATTATTTTGCAATAAAGAATAATTATATTTACATATTTTTCTTATGTATTATATAAAATCTCTTTAAAATTACTTTCTACGATAGTATAAAATAAGGCAAGTATGTTGTATTCGAATTCCTTATCATTTCAAACTTCTCTTGAATGTAATACATAAAATGTATTACATTTATCAATATAATCAATGTATTCTATTTATTTATATATATAAATGAAATATTTTCTTAATTAGACTTCTCAGTCAATTACACGTAAACGTGCAATGCTCAACAAACAACTTATAGTGTTATTATTTGTAAATATTTCTAAGGTAAACAAAAGAAATTATTTAAATCAATTTATTTTTACATAGTCAAGTATATATAAATCTGTATGAGTATCTATTTGTGTAAACTTTGAAATTATTACTTATTATTATTCAATAAAATAGTTGCTCATTAAAAGTGTAGCTACGCACTTACTTATTTATAACGTGGGAATACAGTACTATGAAAATATAATCTAAAAATTATGTTGATATGTCTTTCGGGCCCATGTTGAAAAAGCTTACAGTAATTTAAATGATTGAGAAATATTGAAATTTTTTGCAGAACAGTACGAAAAATAAACTATAGCTCCAATCCATGGAATGAATTAAAATTAATTAATTGTACGTTGGATACTTACGAATATTTGTAAAAAGACATTGAATAATTTAATTTATTTTTATGAACGTAAATGCTTTATATTCTCGAAGAAACTTAAACCTACAACAACGCCATCAATATGGAAATGCAGTTAATAAATAGTACATGAATAGCTAGCTCAAAAGTCTGTAACATAAAATTATTAGATTTACCTACGGTCCAAACTATATAACATCGATTTCTTTAGAATTTCAACCTATCAATGCATAATTGTTTAAATATTACAAACTTTTATACGTAAGTCCAGTTAAATTAGGAAACAAAGAAGATGACTTCAGTAATGTTTGTTGTTATGATGATTTTTAATTATACATCAATTTTTAACATATATATCGTTATAATTTTTTAAATAAATTGATTTATTGTCAGAAAATAAATCTACATTATTTTACTTAAATTTTTGTATTTCAGTATCTTGTACTAAATATAAATTATTACTTCTAAGATCACTATGCTCTTTGCTTGAGAGCAAAAACATTAGCATTTCAAAAATCATCATTAATCAAATTCTCAATTATTTACATTATTTTTCTTAGATTTTTGTATTTCAGTATCTTCTACCTGATGTAATCTATCACTTGTAAGACCACTATGATCTCTGCATAAGAGAGCCAATAACATGAACATTTAACAAAATCATCATTACAATTATTTTGTCATATAAATTTTCAGTATTCTCATAAGATTCTGGTATAAGTAATTTAATGGAAAGTACAATTTATTGAATATGAAAACTGGCTTTCAACTGAATTCCAAATGATTTCCAATAATTCTCTTTATAAATGATTTCAATTATTGCAAGTTATTTAATCTGATTTTAAATAGTTTTCAAATAACTCGAATAACAGAGTTCAATGATTCCACGGAATAAACAGATCACCAGTGTAATTTTATATGGGTAGGTATTTTGAAGAAAAAAAAATTAAACAATTTAATATCTACAATTTCCTTGTTCACCAAAAAACTTTTCAAAAACGGTCGCGCAAGTTCTTGTCAACATAATTTTCAAATTTTATTTTCAATGTACTGTATTCCCTCATTAAAAATAAGTTAGGACATAAACACACTTTTAATGAGCAACTTTTTTATTGAATAAATAATAATACGTAAGAATTTCGAAACCTACACCAATTGGTACTCAGGCATATTTACATATACTTGACTATGCACAAATTGATTTCAATACAATAATCCTAAAATGTCATTTTATTACTATCTTAGGTTATAACTTTTTCTTAAGAATGGAAAATCTTTACGTGAGATTGTGAAGTCTAATTAGGAAAAAACATCATTTATATAAATACAACACATTACAGCGAAGAGCTTTTAAATGATTAGAACGTCCAATACACCATACTTGCCTTGTTTTCTATTTTTGTATAAAGTAATTTTAAAGTAATACAAAACATAATTTATAATGCTGATCAAATTCTTCTTTTCAGCGCTTTTCAGAATTCAGAATTTAAACTTTTTTGTGCGTAAACCGACGTAACTTATGTTATTTAATTACCTATATATTCGATGGTTTGTATGTATATATAATATGTTAATAAATCTTTAATCGTGCTTTTGCCGACTGCTTATATATAAATTAATAAATATTTTCAATGGTCTTACAGTCCAATTAAATCAATCGAAAATACTACGTAATAATATCAATATATATTTATATTAACATTAATACATTAATATACAAAAGTAATAAAAATAAAAATATAAATTAAAAATTAAAAATTATAATGACAGTCACATTGTCCTTGTATACAGTCACCCCCGTAGACTAATCTGAAAATAAAATATTAGTTGATAAAAATTTTTTGTTAGTAAAGGTCAATCTGACTGTCCCCACCACTCTTGCCTAATTGAAGACGTAGTCTAACGTTTCGAGCTTGCTACGGCTCCTCATCAGGGAGTAAACTAAACCTTATATTCCTATATATATCCTATCCCCACTACCAAAGTTAGTAAATTAAATTAAAATTCCCCCTCTATACAAATTGTTTAAAACCAATCAATTTAATAAGGAATGATAAATGTTGTGCAATTTACTAGACTCTAACATTAAATTCACATTATTCCGATTCCTGAAGATGTGAATACTCTCAAGACTTTCCCTTTTATACTTATTATTAATACCGTGTTCTAAAATATCCACATTCACAAAATCAAAAGAATGTAAAAATTTTAAGCAATGCTCCTTTAAACCTGAAGTAATATGTGAGCTACGTAAACTATATTTATGTTTATAAATTCTCTTTTTTAAATATCTACCTGTTTGTCCAATATAGTATTTATTACAATCCATACAATTAATTTTGTAAACAACTCCAGATTTTAAACATAAATCATCCCTATCTTTGCAATTATTAAACAATCTACTCAAATTATTGCTATTTTTATAATAAATATTAATAAATCACAAATATTGAACGTTCGAAGAGAATTTGATAACGTGTTAATCAAATTTTCAATAATATACTATATATACTAATTACATTTAACTGAAATAGTGGAAATATATCTGTAAATGCAGTTAAATATAACAAATTCCATATAATTTTGAATTATAATTTATTCATTATAATGTATACTTTCTATGAATCAAATAAAGGTATAATCAATGACAGATTTTGATAAGAAATGTTTAATAGAAGTACATTTCTGTTTATACTAATTTGTTTGTGTTGTTACAGTTTTCTTCTTCTATATAGGTTTCCATAATTAGTTTCTATATACGGTTTTAATATTTTAACTGCCCTATACATATATTTATAACAGGAGCTTTTGTTATTTCAAGTTAATTTTGTATAATGTCTTCAAAAACTCTATATGGGATATTCTTTTACAGTAATTACACAAATTTCGTGAAAATAATTCGATATTATAATATCATTTGGTTTTTTTACAGCTTCCCGATATAAAATAATGAAGGCCTATTATACGATTTTGATGAAAAAATTGTTTTTTGAACATGTCCACAAATGAATTTTGAAAATTATTGGTAAATTTACTCTAAAATCTTCATGCTTGAAATTGATTCTCAAACTATATCAATTGCATCTATGCTGAACTTTGTTCATTTACATACTTTGTTATGTAATCTTTGAAAGCGAATTTTTATACTTAAAACTTATAAGTATAAACAATCAAATTATTACATAAATGTGCATAACATACTTGCACCAAACTGAAATCCATTGTGCTAAATATTATTGTATTCTGTATTCTTTCAACTACAAAATCCATTTTTAAAAAAGTTGGTCTATCTATTCGATCAAAAGTTATTAAATATTTCCGCGTTCAAGTTATGCAGCATGCGGATACCGAACCAACGCTATAATTCTCAATCTCCCAGTAATAGGAAAATCATCTTCGTTCCGATTGCAAGTGACAAGCTCAACCAATTTTGAGAATTCAAAAAGCATTTCAATCATCCTGCTTATAAACCGAATCAATAAACCTATCCAAGCTATCATATAATATAAGAAATATTAAAATTGGAAAATATATATGAGCATCTGAGAAATTTCAATGCACGTTCAGTTTGCTATGCTTACATATTTAATAACTGTTGATCTAACATAGACACAACATTTTTATGAAATAGATTTTTGAGATAATCGAATCAAGAACACGTGCGACACTCTAAAGATTAAACATCTATACATTTTCTAAATTTTCAAAATCAATCACTTGTAAAATTAATCTGCCTCCTGCTATTACGAAATCTGAAATGCAGCGTGGTCCGCATGCTACAAAGCATATATTCTGAAAATATTGATAACTTCTGATCTAATAGTCACGTCATTTTTAAAAGTAGATTTTATAGATGAGAAAATCACATTAAAATAGTTTTTTCCAAATCCATTTCAGTTGAAAGACGGGCATGTTACAATCATTTCAACGGTTAAATTATCAATGATTAAAAGTTTTACCAATGATTATTTTTTTTTAATTCAAATTAGTTGATAGAATAAACTTTAATCTGAACAATTTCGAAATAGATGCGATCAATATATTCTGAGTAAATGAATTTAATGTACGAGATTTTAGAGTAAATATACGAAAATTTTAAAAATTTGTCTTCTATTTGCGAAATACAATTTTTCAAGGATAATCTTGAAATACGTATTCATAATTTCTAAGTTTAGAAGTGTAAAAAATTACATACTATTATAAAATATATCCAGTTCAAATTGGTTTGCGATTTGTTAAAGAATGATTTCATATAAATATATTTTCAGCTCAATTATTCAATACAGTCGCCATGCCTTAGCATTTGTAAATACAGGTTCTTGCAAAATATTTTTATGAACTCTTAAACTTTTAAGTAATGAAATTGTGCCCCTCTGAAGCTCAAAATTCCAAAATTCGACCACATTCTACTTATATTTTTCGAGATACTTTGAAACATTCTTTCATAATTTGTACAGACAGTTTTAATTTCAATACATCGTATCTTTTAGATGTAAAAGTAAAAAAGTATAAATATTTTCTCAAAAATTAAAAAAGTTATTCGAGAAGAATTAAGAGAGTGTGCAGAACAAAATACATAAAAAGCCAATGAATTTTATCTCTATTGTTAGATTATTTTAGCCTTCTACAAATAATAAAGCAAAAAATACTTGAAACTAAATATTGGACGGTATCGTAAAAGGATGTAAACATATGAGTCAATTGGGTCTTATTACGATCTGCGTCTTTAATGTCCTACGCGGTAAATGATTTATGACTTTATTGTTTAGATGCCTGATATTTTTCTATAGGTTTTAAGCTTCTCACAAAGGCTTGAAAAGTTTTCAATTTTGAGTACTGTAGTTAGTCTTGTGTCGTCTTCTCGTTTGAACAGTTGTCTTTTCTTTCCTCGTTGGAAATTAAGTTCATGTTAAAAGATTATTTCGGGTATTTTTATTTTAATATTCCATCTTCTATATTAAATAAAAATTCAATAGGTTAGCGGTCTAGATTTCGCGAGTAAATTTTCCGTGATTTTGTGGATAGTGTAATCTAGTAATAAAATAAAACTGTGTCAAATACACAACAAAAAAAGTTTTTTTTCTATTAAGTGAAAAATGGAATCCGTTAAAACAAAAAGGAATATTAAGCCTTTTAACAGTGAAAAATATAGTGTGTGGAAGTTTAGAATCTGCGCTCTTCTATCTGAACTTGATTTATTGCATGTACTTGATGATCAAGTCCCTGCAGTAATGGCAGAAGATTGTAAAAAGTCTAAACGCATTGCAAAAGGTGCAACAGTGGAGTATCTTTCACATTCTTTTCTCGGTTTCGTGAAAGCCAATGATACGGAAAAAACAGTTTTCCAAAGTCTAGATATATTAGGAGTGTGAATAAGTCTTTCCCGTTTTTTGTAAGAGATGGCGCCACCAATACTGTGCGAGTATTCAATGGTTACATATGTCATAATCAAAGCTTATTCATATGTCAACAATTCCATACTAACAGATTAGTTAAAATTTTTTCGCATCATAAATTTTTGATATCGTGAAAATGTCGAAATTTGAGCCGAGTCGACGTCATTTGCGGGAAGTTTCACTTTATTGGTTCAATTTGAAGAAATCTGCTGGCGAGACGCATCGATTGCTTCAGGAGGCTTATGGAGAAGGTTGTGTCGATGATTCAAGTGTTCGCGGATGGTTTCGACGCTTCAAAAGCGGTAATTTCGACGTGGAAGACAAGGAGCGTTCCGGGCGGCCGCAAATCTTTGAAGATCGAGAATTGGCGACTTTGCTTGATGAAGATTCTTGTCAAACGCAAGAAGAACTTGCTGAAGCATTGGGAGTTGACCGAACAACCATTTCCAAGCGTTTGAAAGCCATGGGAATGATCCAAAAGCAAGGAAATTGGGTGCCGTACGAACTGAAGCTGAGAGACGTCGAATGGCGTTTTTTCACTTGCGAACAGCTGCTTCAGCGACATAAAAGAAAGGGTTTTCTGCATCGTATCGTGATTGGCGATGAAAAGTGGATACGTTACGATAATCCGAAGCGAAGAAAATCATGGGGACTACCCGGCCATGCATCATCATCGACGGCCAAGCCAAATATTCATGGCGCCAAGCTCATGCTCTGTATATGGTGGGACCAGCTAGGTATGGTTTACTGTGAGCTTCTGAAACCGAATGAAAGGATCACAGGCGAGGTCTATCGACGACAATTGATGCGTTTGAGCCGCGCACTGCGAGAAAAACGGCCACAATACTCCGACAGGCACGACAAAGTTATTTTGCAACATGACAATGCTCGCCCACATGTTGCACCGCCGGTGAAAACATACTTAGAAACGCTCAAATGGGAAGTCCTACCCCACCCGCCGTATAGTCCAGACGTTGCTCCGTCTGATTACCATCTCTTCAGATCGATGACGCATGGCCTGGCTGACCAGCACTTCCATTCCTACGAGGAAGCCAAAAAATGGGTGGATGACTGGATAGAGGCCAAACCGGTCGAATTTTTTCGCAACGGGATTCGTATGTTGCCAGAAAGATGGGAAAAAGTTGTAGCTAGCGATGGCCAATACTTTCAATAATTCATTTTTAACCATTTTTTCACAATAAAGGCTCAAAATTTGAAAAAAAACGAGAAAGACTTATTCACATACCTGATAGTTTATGAGAGAAAAAGTCTGGCAAAGCAGTTAGCAATTCGGAAGAAATTACTGAGTCTGAAACTACAGGGAGATGTCCCATTAATGCAGCATTTTACTAATTTTGAGGACTTAATTTCGGAATTACTTGCCACAGGTGCAAGACTAGAGAAATGGATAAAGTGTCACATTTATTATTATCACTACCTAATACAAATAATGGCATCACTGCGATTGAGACCTTGTCAGAAGATCAGAAGACAATATAACGTTGGCTTTCGTAAAAACCAGATTATTGGATCACGAAGTTAAATTAAAAAATGATAGTGATGATAAAAATAAAAAAATTCTTTAGCTGATGGAGGAGGAGCGACTTGTAAAAATAAAATGTTTAAAGCCAACGATAAATTTCAAAGGAAAAATAATATAAATAAAAATAAGAAAATAATAAAGAAATTAAAATGTTTCCAATTGGCAGAAGTAATCATCTAATAAAAGATTGCAGAATTTTTAAGAAGAATCAACAACAATATTCAGGAGATAATAAAACTGCACAGTGTGCGGATTCAAAGCCTCAAGTTGTATATGCCAATCGTTTTGCTTTTTTTTTACTGATAGAAAAAGTACTACAGGCTACTTATTTAAGTTATTTGAAAAAATTCACGATTTGCTGGAATACTAAAAGACAAGCATCTGTAGCAGCTTCTTCAACAGAAGCAGAATATATGGATTTATTTGAAGGTGTTAAAGAAGCATTATGGGTAAAGCCATTAATAAATAGTATACAAATTAAAATCATGAAACCGATTGTAATTTATGAAGACAATAACGGTTGTATAAGTATAACGAATAACCCAAGTAATCATAAACGATCAAAACATATAGATATTAAATATCATTTCTTTAGAGAGCAAATAGAGAAAAATTTAATAATATTGAAACATATTTCCAGAGGGGAGCAGATTGCTGATGCACTAACAAAGCCATTGCCAACTGTGAAATTGCTTGAACTGAGAAAAGGAATGAGCATGGCGAAATGATAAAATATAATTCATATTGTTTTCGTAAATATATTTTATACTAATAATAGAGACAGTTTGAATAGGTTTTGCTGGGTTTCCCGATTCCTTGGAATTACGGCTATGGAATCGTTGAAAATGTTGCAAGGTTTTATTTGAGAGTCTACTTTATGGTGAATGCAAGTATTTGAGTGGCACAAAGCGTTTAGTGAAGGTCGTGAACTCGTCGTAAACTTGTCTCATGTAAGTCGCTCATCCACAGAAAATCCAGGTGATGCTCATCGTTTTCTTCGATTACTATGGGGTGTTTCACCATGAATTCGTTCCAGGAGGTCAAACGGTCAATAAAGAGTACTACTTGTCCGTTTTTAGGTGCCTACGTAAAACCATTCATCGTACACAATCGGATTTGTGGGCAGACAATTCATGATTTTTTTTTCACCACGATAATGCACCGGCACATTCCAACATAATTGTATCTGATTTTTTGGCCAAACACGAAATGAAAATCATCGCTCAGCCACTGTATTCGCCTGATCTGGTTCCCAGTGACTTTTTCCTCTTTCCGAAACTCAAAAATCCGCTTCGGGGAACGCACAATGAGTCCATAGTCAATATCGCCAGACAAATTTTTTGCATCGTAAACAAACAGCTCAAAAACACACATTTGGATGGAGATATATTGCTCAAATTTCACACGAACATCAAGAAAGGTTGTACCAATATAGGGAAAAAAATTTTTACCAATTCAGATTACGCGCGAAGTTTAAATGCACCAGTCCGGGTCAAATTTGATCAGATGGTACACAACTTAACATAACTTAACTTCAAACGCAAAATCTTTGCCATTTAAATTTTACATATATGATAATAAACATTAAGAATCTTTTTAAAAGTATAGTCACCGTTAGGATCATATATTAGATGTCAGTTGCGATGAAACTCTTGAATCCACCTGCGAGAAATTTTTGAAACATTTTTATTTTTAACAAACCATATATTAAAATTCACGATATGCTTATGAAATTAAATTTAATGCTTTTAAGAAAATCATCTTGATTTAGACTGGATTGATGCGACGCGGATCCGAATAGAAAATATCACAAAAAACTTTCTTCCTTTTTAGAAAACGATATCTTCCGTTCGACCGCAGGTTTTATCTTTTTTACAAACCACGCGTCACTACCACGAAACGCTAATCCCTGATAGTTGATTAGGATTAAAGTAATTATCGTTTAACTCTTATTTCGAGATTACAACAACTCTTTATTCAAAATGCTAGATTATAAATATTACAATATATACAGATATGAAATGATGGTTACGTTACGCATGTTTAACGAAGACTGATTCATTCTCTTTCTGCTCTTGAAAAAGAAACCTCGTTAAGCTCGGAAGGAGCGAGAAGAAAGGGTCTATTTTCTTGCCGTTTATTGCGGAAAAATCCTACTGTAAAAGTACAAATAGTGACAGCGATCATATCGGATAATCTGGGCACCGTCTGTGATTTTATAGCCCTACGTTGCTAGTTCGGAGTTTGGCCCGCCCCTTAATTGCATTAACACGGTCTTCTCGTTGTTTACCTGAGCGCTTCCTTTCCTTATATGGCAAGCACATGTTAAGCAAGAACGGGAATGCAGTCTATCGCTGTCGAATTATACTATAACAATAATATCTATGGATTTACAAACACAGTATAAATACATTGTTCCTTGTCACGAAATAGTGATTTAGAAAAATTGACAAAAAATGACAGAAACTCCATGAGGATATTTACGCATTTCTACATTTATATTTCTTATTATTCTAAATGAATTTTAATGCCTTTACATTATGATTAAATATATATATTGAACGGAACATATACCTTTAGACAATTTAAATAAGTTCTTTTTAGACTGTCAATAATGTTTTTTTCTTTTTTCATAAGAAATATCGTTTTAATTAAATCAGTTAATACACTTAAATATGTATTTTTTATAATGACAAACACTTGCTTATATTAAACAAATATATCGTTCTTTCAATTTAAAAAAATATATTTATTTACAATGATCAAATTTTATATTATTCTACTTAAAATAAAAAAAATATTTTAAACAATAGTTGTAGATTTAATGAAAATATATTTTTTATACTATGCGTTGAATTTCTTTAGAAAAATGTGCTCGATAGTATTTGTATTTCGTATAAACGTAAAATTATTCAGGGGATCTCGAGACGGAACTATTGAACTATCCTCCAAAAATATATAGTTTTTACCGAAAAATTGTATACAACAACAAAATATGTATTTTAATGAGCTATATGATTTTGTCTTTAAATTATTTTGTAACTTATTCTAAAATAATTTTTATTTTTTTATTTTTATTTTTCATTTTATTTTCATTTTAATTTTTATTTTCTAAGATAATTTCAACAAATTATAATTTTTATCGAGTTTTCATAGATTTAGTAAAAAATATTTAATGTATAATAAATTGAAAACTCACTATACACTTGAAATATGTTTTAATAGTATAAGGTAAATTATAAATGAAAACACTTGGATACTTCCACAAATGATGACATTATCAAAGATCGACACAAAGTGTCAATACAATTCGTATCGATACACTCGCATTATAGCACATCCTTCCAGCCTGTGAAATTAAGCAAGTACACGTATGAACTTCAACTTTGAATTATTAAAATTTTTTTAAGAATTTTAAAATTATTAAAAACAATTTTTATAAAATTTTTTATATTATTATTATATATATTGCTTTTATAAATTATTATATATTTTTTTGAAGATTAAAAATAATAATAATATAGTTTATTATTATTATTATATACCATAGAATTTTACGCATTGATCATTATATTCAAAATTTTCCAAATCCTGCAATTCCTTATTATTGAAAGCTAAGTTATTAAAATTTTGTAAATTTTATTATTAAAATAATAAATAAATTATCGATTTTAGAAATGACGATCATTATATTCAAACACATCCAAATTGTTCACATTATTAATATTGACATTTAAAACTTAAATTTTCTGAAAATTATTACTATTATAAAAAGAAAATATTGAATTTTACCGATTACGATCATTAGATTTAACATTTTTCAAATCCTTCAACTCATTTTTGTTGAAACTTGAGTAAGTATAATTTTGCAGATTTTATTAGTGTTATTATAAATAAATTATCAAATAAGAAAGAAGTATTAAAATTAAATAAATTTATTATATGAAATAAAATTAATATTAAATGAAATTAATAAGTATTTACATTATATTAGTTTCATAATTTTGGTATCGTTTTTCAGTTTCAGGTTTTGAATTTAAATTTTGATTTAATTCTGTTTTTTAAAGTAGAAATAATATGTGTACGAATGCGTGAATATCCTTAAATTTTAAATGGGTTAGGCGTGTGTGCATACATAAATAAATAAATCAGGATATTTTAATTTGAAGGAAATTTAATTAGCAAGCAACGAATTAAAATATTTGTCCGGCATAAAAAACTTCAGTCTCAGGTGGGGGAAAAGCCATCAAATACTATAACGTGAATTATTTACAATAATTATTATTAAATGTGAAGCTATTTTAATACTTACAATATTCACAATGAACGATTACACCGTTTTTTAGATTGACATAAAGCAAAGCGCATACGCGAAAATTAGGCACGCATACAGGAACACCATCACTCACAAGAATACAGTAACAAACACAATAATTAATAATGGGCCAATACAATGATTAATAACGGAACGCGGCTCGTATCGTCATTATTGCGATTTACTTGACAAACTGTTGTTCGCTCAGCGCCACTTGTTTCCATCAAGACGCGCGCGCGCGCGCACACACACACACACACCAGTGTGGAGTTTTGTTGCTTTCTCCCATCTGGCGCCTCCCCAGGTTGCGGATAGGGGATGGCTCGCTACAATTTCTAGAGGGCACTGAGGAAATAAAATACTCAGGGCGGACAGAAAAAGCTAATAGGGAGGGCCTCCCGAACTTAAGGCCAATTATGACTAATGTTTGGTATAAACAAGGATATACCCCAGGGAGCAAGTCCGGCAAGACCGGTCAATCTCCTCACCGATTC
This sequence comes from Sycobia sp. Sy_11, assembly GCA_018907035.1. Classification (NCBI taxonomy): domain Eukaryota; kingdom Metazoa; phylum Arthropoda; class Insecta; order Hymenoptera; family Epichrysomallidae; genus Sycobia; species Sycobia sp. Sy_11. The sequence continues at coordinate 663,886 of JACCIC010000129.1, forward strand.
CGATAGAGTGCAAGCCTCTATGGTCGGTGGTAGCCCCTCGGATTCTGGGGAGGGCAAATCAAACATCATCATAGACAGTACATTGAGTACTAAAGGAGATAATAGGCATAACGTGCACAAGACCATTAAGGATCTTGCTCGTTCTATTAATGCCTCATACAAATGCATCAGTATGGCAGAGGATTATCTGTTGCAGTACCACCGTCCCGGTACTCATGAAGTGGTGACTCAGACTACGCCGAGTCTACGCTCTGATACCAAACGAAGCGCAGTCGAAGGAATGGATTCCACTCCTAAAACAGTAGGTGGTAAAAGGACGAAAAAACCATCACTGGGCTTAAGGAGACCACCAGAGTCGGTTGAAGTACCTACAGGGAAGTCTGAGGCCAAGGAAAATCAATGGCAGACTATCAAGCGCAAGAAACCCAAAGGTAAAGATAAAGAATTACCTAGTGCACGCAGGCTTAATGGACGAAATAGTTCTAATTCCATTTTGATTAAGGCCAATGAAGGAGTTACATTCGCGAAGGTACTGCGTCAAATAAAGAATGACCCGGAGTTATCTCATGTGAAGAATGAGGTTAACAGGATACGCAGAAATGCAAGCGGTGTCCTTGTACTTCAGTTGGAACGGACAGCCAAAGATGCACATGAGTTGGCTCGCATTGTTGAAACTAAGGTTGGCCATAGCGCATCCACTTCGGTCCTGACTAATCTTATTACTTTGGAGATTAAAGATATAGATGAGGTCACTACAAAGGATGAAGTATTAGAGGCTCTGAAAACACACCTCGAGCTAAAGGAGACTAACCTACCAATCGCTCGTTCCTTGCGGCAAGCTTATGGGGTACTCAGACGGCGGTGGTGTCTGTACTATATAGCCACACAGCTGAGTTACTACGTGTAGGGCATGTTCGAATCGGATGGGTTAGCTGCAGAGTTCGAAAAAAAACCGAAATAAAGCGCTGCTTCAGGTGTTGGCAGATTGGCCATTTAGCGTCCGTGTGCTCGGGCCCTGACAGAACTAAACTTTGCAGGCACTGCGGTGGAAAAGACCATCTATCCAAGCTGTGTGTAACCGAGCCCCGCTGTTTATTCTGTAAATGTGAAGGAAAAAAGGAGATTAACCACCCAGCATACAGATATAAGTGCCCGATCACTGTGGAGTTTTTAAACAGACATAAAACATGAAAATACTCCAACTGAATACCAACCATGGCGTAGCCGCTCATGACCTGCTGAAACAGACAATAAAGGAGCTAAGAATAGACATTGCTGTAATCTCCGAACCATATTGTGACAGGATCAGACCACAGCGTTGGATAAGTGACACAAGCAATAGAGCTGCCCTCTGGATTGGTCAAAATAGGCAGGTACTAAAGCAGTCGAGTCATCGGAGCGAATTGATATCCTGGGCTAAAATACAAGAAATATACGTCTTTAGTGTATATGCTCCTCCAAGCTTGACAGACAAGCAGTTTGAAATCTTTGTAACTAAATTAGTTGATGAAGCCATGGACAAGAAACCATTATTAATCGCTGGCGATTTTAACGCGTGGTCCACAGCCTGGGGAAGCGCTTCAACAAATAACAGAGCTAGTATGCTGCTTGATGGCCTTAATTCTCTTCAACTCCACGTGGTTAATAAGGGATTTGAATCCACTTTCATTAGGGGTGATAAACAATCAGTCATTGATGTAACATTCGCTAGTGATGACTTGATTCAGCGGATCCTTAATTGGAGAGTAAGCGACCTTTACACCCACAGTGATCACAGGGCGATCTTGTACGAGATTGTAGAGAAGAAAGTAAAGAATAAGTGCAATGAGTGGATGCCCACACGGAAATGGAACATCAGATCGCTAGACTGTGAAGTGTTTGCCACTATAATATCAGAAGAGCGTTTAGAACATGGTGCAGCAGGCCATCTGGCAAATGCACTCATGAAGCATATCTCTGAAGCATGTGATGCATCAATGACTAGGACTATGAGCGGATTTAAACATCGTCAATCTGTCTAGTGGTGGACAAATGAAATTGCAGAATTGCGCAAACAATATCATCGCGCACGTAGACTTGCCCAAAGAGCCCGCACCCATCGTGTGATACGTTTAATAGTTTATTTAAAGAAGCACAAAGAGCGCTTGTCAAGGTCATTAAGGCAAGCAAGCGTCGATGCTGGCTTGAACTGTGTGCAGAGGCCAACAATGACTTATGGGGACGATCATACAAAACAGTCATGGCACGATTGAGTAGGGCACCAATACAACCCACTAGCACGGTATTGATTGATAAGATTGTTTCCGCTCTCCTTCCCAATGACACCCATGGGACTGTACTGCGCACGCAACACTCGGACGATATACCTCCTATAACAGAAATGGAGCTACATAATGCTTACGCTAAGACCAGAGACAATGGTGCCCCTGGCCCTGATGGTATCCCTAATGCGGCAGTTAAGTTGGCGATACAGAAGTATCCAGCTATATTTCTAAAAGTATATAATGCTTGTCTTCTTGAGGGTATTTTTCCTGATTGCTGGAAAACTCAAAGGTTAGTCCTGTTACCTAAGGGCAATAAGCCACTTGATGATCCTTCATCATACAGGCCATTGTGTATGCTCGATACGGTAGGTAAAATATTTGAAAAAATAATATGTAGCCGACTGGAAGCATTCACTGAAGGATTGCACGGCTTATCCTCACGCCAATTTGGATTTCGGAAATCAAAATCAACAGTCGATGCCATTAAACTGGTAGTGTGTACCGCAAGAAATGCAATCAGTGGTAAGAGATGGAAAGGTGGCACTAAACAGTATTGTGCCATTGTCGCTCTAGATGTCAAGAATGCCTTTAATTCAGCGCGATGGTCTTCTATTATGAATTCTCTTAAAGAGTTCTGAGTACCTGGTTATTTACAGAATGTCGTGGCCAGCTACTTTGAGAATAGGATAATATTATACCGAACAGATGAAGGCATTGTATCGCATAAGGTTACTGCGGGAGTCCCCCAGGGCTCAGTTATGAGACCTATATTGTAGAATATTATGTATGATGGCGTCTTGAGGATTCCACAACCGCCTGGCTCAATAGCAGTAGGGTACGCCGACGATATCGCTCTAGTAGTGATGGCTAAGACCCTTGATGAACTCACTGAAAATGCCAATGAGGCAATCAGCAACATCAGTAGATGGATTAAGTCGGCTGGTCTACTATTAGCAGAGCTCAAGACAGAAGTAGTTCTTGTCAGCAGTCGTAAGAAGGTAGATAGTATTACTCTTAAAGTTGGTAGCTGCCGCATTACTTCTGGGCCATCTTTATGATACTCGGGTGTAGAGCTTGATGCCAGGTTAAACTTCAAAGAGCATCTCAAGATATCTGGCAAAAAAGCGCAACGAGTTTCAGCTGCCTTGTGTCGGCTCTTGCCTAACATTGGTGGTCCACGTCTACCCCAGAGGAAGCTATTAGCGTATGTTGTTAATTCTGTCAGCATGTATGCAGCACCAATCTGGCATCATGCATGTGGAATTAAATCGTATTGTGAGCTGGCCATTTCGACCCGTCGTCGCTCCTGTATAAGTATTAATAGTGGTTAGAGGACAGTATCCACCGACGCTGCTGAGGTACTTGCCGGAATTCTTCCTTTCGATTTAGCTGCAGATGAACTGGCTAGGCTGCACAACATATCTAAGGCCGCAGTGGATTCTCTACAAGGTGCTAAAAACGTGGAACGTCATCGTTCTATAGAAATATGGCAAAAACGATGGACCGATTCTAGCAAAGGCCGATGGACTTATCTTATCCTTCCAGACATACACAGATGGATCAACAGGAAACACTGGGAACTAGATTTCCACCTAACCCTGTTGCTGGCTGGACATGGTTGTTTTAGGTTCTATGTCCATCGTTTTCACCTGGAGAATAATAATTTCTGCCCCATCTGTCCGACTTTGGTCGAGGATGCCGAGCATATATTAGTGAGCTGCCCTCGTTTTAGAACACAACGTGAGCACTTGATGAACATCATCAATAAGTCAATAAGACCAGAGAGCATCCTATCAATAATGCTGAAATCTTCTGAAAACTGGAATGCAGTAGCCAGTTTCGCAAAAGATGTGATGATCAAACTTAGAAATGCCGATAGAACTAGGCGAATGGCCCAGGATGAACCAGGCTAACTGATTCTATTTTAAGATACAGAGGACGAACACCGAACCCCTGATCACCTGTGTGGATGGGGGACGTAGGATAGTGTCATAAGAAGAGGAGCCGTATAGGCTAACTAACAGCCCCGCCGAAGTAATATTCCCGGATAGTTCCGGCGGAATGCTGGTTTCGAGAGGCCACTAGTGCAGAGCTTGCTCTGCCTACTCCTAATAAAAAAAAGTAAAAAAAAAATAAAAAAAAAATAAAAAAACACACACAGACACACTGAGTAGAAATACGGAAGATTCCTACGCTCACGTGAAGGAAGATGTTGCCCGATCTTCCTAGGTGTACCGCAGCTCCGACGTCTCGGACCGTACACTGTGGTTGCACCAATGTTACCGATCAGGGAGCAGAGTGGATGGCAACACCTCTGAGGCGCCAAGGCCTCAAGTTGCGTAGCGGGATCTTCCGTCGCTACTCCTTGGTAATTGCGTCCCTGGATACACGAGGGCTTTAACAAATAATCGCACTACAATTTATTGATTAATGAGGTACCAACGTGAAATAAGACGCGCGAGCGTCAAAAAATGAAGTGAACTTTGCATCTAAGAACTACACCAACGCGACGTTAAACTAGAAAGGGTACAGAGTATACGGAGCAACTTCTCAACACATACTGATTTGCACCGGAAAAACCTCCATGAGAAGAACTGAGAATATACATTTCCCTCTCTGGCTTCCTTCTTTCGGGATTCCAATCCTCCGCTCCGCCCCGACGTTGAGATACCCGAGCCCGGCGCCCTCGACGGGCGACACATCTGCCGCTCAGGCCCTTGCACGTGTTCAAGGACAGGCCCAAGAGGATTAGAGACACTCCTCTGGTCAATAGTGCTCCAATTCACTGTACCTCCATAAAACCTCCTTCGTGCACACCGATAGCTCTCTTTCTCTCTCTCGCATTCGCTCGCCCGCCCCGAACATCAGGCGCGCAGATGGCGCGAACAAATTCAATCGCATTTAATTGAATTTTATTTAGTTTAGTTTCTTAATAATTAGTTTAAAAATTATTAATTTATTAATTTTAGTTTATTAAAATTAGTACGAGTATACTCGTATATTTTCATATAGTATCGTTTCATTTAAATAGATGTGCTATGGTCATACTGGCACAACCCCCACTCCTAAAAATTGAGCCGAAACTCCTTATATATTAATAACGTTGATATACTCGAGATAGTCTTAGAATTGTTTTTTCTTATTTCTTGCATATCGAGGAGTGATTTCGGCTATTTAAGTCTCTTTTCAGACATCTATATTAATGGGATTCTATTAAGCCATGCACCCGTCCGAACTTGTGTGAGTACATTAATTTTCAATTTTTTGAATTTGGCGTTCCAATCAAAGTTGCCATCGTATTGAGCATAGTCGAGTGATGCAGTAATATCGGTTTATTATTTTCCGACAGTTTACAATATTAAATAACATATCGTTTATATACGCATTTAAAATGTAACTTGAAGGAGGCCATTCATATTTAGTGAATTAGTGTTGACTAATAATCCGCTTTCTGCTGATGGCTATAGATAGGTATAGTTATAGAGTGCAAAATATGGCTTAAATAAACCGAAAACGAGAAATCGTTTTTCTTACCTCTATTACATTGTGTATTTATGTAATTTCAATTAAGAAGTATGTATGTCTGTGCTGTGTGCGTGCGCGTGCGTACGTGCATGCATGTGTGCGTATTAGACAAACAAATGTTATAATTGGATAGATATTATTAATATATATATATATATATGGAATAGTACGCGTGTATTTAGAAATAAGTAAACTGAGACAGACAGGGTGCTAGAAACATCGAGGAGAATCAATGTAATTGAGTAGGCTTGGACAGGTTTGTGTACCTGAAGGTATATAGTTAATAGTGAGAACAGTAACGAGCATGTTTGGAACCACGATATAGTAAAAATCTTGGCCCGTGCATACAGTATTTGTTCTCATGCCCAAGGCATGTATGATTGTGCACTTTCAATTTGTATGAGATATTATTCTGTAATATATTAGTTAGAAATGAGGCCTACGATGCCTCGATCGGTAGAGCAAAGCACTCGTCACTTGTCAATCCGAGTTCAAATCCCGGTCTCGGCCGATTGACACAGGCACCGCTGTAATAATTTATGTGCTTTGCCTGGTGGAAATGCATTCTATTTTTAAGGCATAAACAAGAATTTTTGAATGAAGATACCTAGTAACAGTGTATATTTGTTCGGTAGTAAATAGGAAAACATGTAACGTTTTTTACGGTCATTCCGGCCGATTTATAGTTACATTTTTTCAAGCTATTTTTTCGGTATTTAAGGCCTATAATAGTTCAGTTTCGTATCAATGTAATTTTGGTTATGACTAAACTTTATCATAAAACAAGGTTAAGCAAGGTATAACATATAACCTAGCTAAAAATTCATATCGATAATTTTGAAATATCTTATAAGTACTTTGGTTCTACATACTTTATAAATTTAAATACATAAACAACGCATTGACAATAGCTTACACATTCATATACAATATATGTTATACCTATGTGAAGTCATAATCAGGCTTATATACTAACCAAGTTAATGTTTTACCACTTGGGGGAATGGTAAATAATCAGACATGCCATTGAATACTCTCCATAAATTCCAGTTACGAATTATAGTTATGAACTCGGCATGATTTTTAATTTAAAAATTTAATTTTATTTTATAAAATTTCAAAAATTTCAAATTATATTTTATTATAAATAAATAGGATAGAATTACTAATTAACAACCATTCATTGAAGCCAGTATAAGACATCAAAGAATAGGATTTTTTAATTAATTGCTTCAACCGAAATTTTAGATATTAAATAATAAAAGGAAAATATTTCCAAAACTAATTTATTACGTATAATTTTTAAGATGATAAAATCGAACGAAAAGCAGACTTTCTTATTACTTTATAATTTTTTTAAATTATTAGTTTCCGTATCTTATGATTTTTGTTTTATTAAATCCACACTATAATGTTATAATATTATTATAAATATTAATTGTTAAATAAATTACTCATTTACTAACCAGAAGCAAGACAACCTAGTTTCTACCTAGTTTTTACTAGTTTTTAAACCTAGTTTCTAAATTTTTCTTAATTTTATTGACAACGTTCACATTTTGCATTGGAAGATTTACCTTGTTTCTAGCAGCAATGATTGATTCTATTTTTACTACTTAAATATTACTTTCCAGCCTACTAAAAATTGTTAGATTAAATAACATAAAAAAAAAATTAGTTAGTAATAATATATATATATATATATATATATATATATATATATATATATATATATGCATAAATGAAAGATTGAGATCTATACAAACAGCAGCCTGATAACAATACTGGATAAATATTCACATATTGGAGGGAATGGTGACCTGTGTGAAATAATCGTTCAAATTCAAATGATCAATGCGATCTTTTAATTGTAAGTATAAACAACAGAACTACTGAACCGATTGCTCTGAAATTTGACATATAGAGTCTATATTATCCTGGGAAGGACGTAGGCTATGTTTTTTATTGAAAAACATTTTACTTGCATCAATAAATTAAATTAACAGTCTTAGAAATCAGTTTCGCCAGCGGCCAGTAGGTGGTGTCTTGAATCACGAACATCAACTCAATGTAGTCGGCTTAAAGTATTTATACCAGGCCAGCTCAAGTGAATGTTCTCCCCATCTGGGGATCCATCCCCCCAGATAGACGTCAGCGACTCCAAGGCACCTACATGAGACTGCTACGCTCTTCCCTGAATAGCCCTTGATACTTAAGGAACACTCAAGTACTTAAAGAAACTAACCTTCTTGCTCTCAACGATTACGCGAACAAATTCGCCAAAAATCTGAGAGAATCAATTAAACAGCACCCGAACTCAGGAATCCAATCCCTGAGTAGTATCCTTCTTAAATCGACGGATCGCTACAGGAGGTCTTGCCACCTGATCAACGATCCGTAAACCCATCAGCCACCGCCGGCCACTCCGTGCTTCGTTTTCGTAAGCCTCTGTCCCCAAGAAGGCAAAGCCCCTAAACTCACCAATTCCTCCCCCCCTATCCACAACCTACTCCTGCTCCCCCACCCCCTACACCGATCCGTTTAATAATTTTTTTTTATCCCAACAGGTAAAGGGAATGATAGCTCCGGGTAGGATTCCCTGCGGGGAGGGGTTTTAGTCGGTAGACATGCGAGCAAAGGCTCCATGAATCCGACGCTACCTCTCTTAGAGAGGTGTCTTTAGAAGATTTCCCCTCCCCGCGTCATCAAAAAAAAAGTGTATGTTCATATCCAACTTTGGAATTCGTATCCTAAAGAAGGTGTGGCGTTATTCGGTATTACCTTTTTTGTTCTTCAAGTTAATCTGACACTACTCTCACTCCTTATGTATATCTTTTGATTTTTGTACATTTTTGAATTTTTCTCACGTGAAAAATGCTTTCTCTCTCTCTCTCTCTCTCTCTCTCTCTCTCTCTCTCACTCTTTCTGTGTGTCTGTCTATCTGTCTGTCTGTCTTCTTTTATAAGATGATTGTATGCCAAATCATACTAAAAATAATTTGTGAAAACAAAGTATAAGAATAATTTGATATTTTTTTGAACATTCTATTTTTTTCTATGCAAGAAGAAAATTGTATAATTATTTTGAAACACGAATTAAACAGAATGTTCAAATAAAAGCTTCAAAATAACCAAATAATATTTGAAAAGGGTTTAAAGTCTACAATTTTCATATTTTTCTCTTGCTTATTGAATTGTCAAACATAAATCAAATTATTTTAATATTATAAGGGGTTTTTAGTATATATGTAGAGTTGTGGTCTTATCGATTTTTATTTAAAAAAATTAATTTTGAAAAGTAATTAAATTTATTTAAATTAACATATATCTATATATACAATTTCATATAATCAAAAATGTAAATTTCAATATAAATTGCTAGAAGTGGTATCCAATATAAATTGTGTGCATTTTTACTGATATGCATTTGTGAATTATTAATTATTTAAGCAAAGAAAGTGAAGTTAATTTCTATTGGGGTCTCTCTTTTATATGTCAACAAGTACACCTCCTTAAAACTATTATTTATTTAACATATTTAAATCATGACAAAATTTTGAAATTTCAAATTCAAATTTTAATGTTAATTTATAATTACAAAAATTGGTATATTTATTTTGGCCATTAATCCCATCGGCGATTCTACTACTTCTATGTGAATTTATACTTTTCTTTATATAAATTAAATTTTCTACTACATTAGTTTGATCAATGTTGTAGTTCTTTTTTTTCGAATCTGTATTTGGCTGTACAGGGTTTAATTGAAAATTATATTTAAAAAAAGTGTTACGTTTCAAAAAAGACATTACATTTTTAAATGTTGTTATCAATTGTATTAAACTGGTGACTGCAATAACAGTTTCTACCATACAAAAATGGATTTCAAGATTTCAAGATTTGGCAACTGTACAATAAGGTGAAGTTAATTTTTGAAACTGAACGTAGATTTTCTTATAGTCATATTGATTAAATTGTTATAGCTAAATATATCATATCATATTATATCATATCATATCATACTCATACTAATTTATAAAGACAAAGCATGTTTTTGTTTGTACACGATAACATAAAAAACTACTGAACTGATTCTTCTGAAATTTCACATATAGATTCTATATTATATTGAGAAGGGCATAGGCTATGTTTTTTATTGAAAATCATTTTACTTTCATCAATAAATTAAGTTAATGGTTTTAACAATCAGTATTACCAGCGGCCACTAGATGGCGTCTTGAATCACGAACATAAACTCAAAGTAGTCCGCTTAAAATATTAATACGAGGCCAGTGTAAACGAATGTTCATATCCAACTTTGGGATTCGTATCCTAAAGGTGGCGTGACGTTAGTCGCTATTACCTTTTTGTTCTTCAGGTTAATCTGACATTATTCTCATAACTTATGGATATCTTTTGATTTTTGTAAATTTTATTTTCTCTTACGTGGGAAAATCTCTCTTGCTCTCTCTCTCTCTCTCCCTCTCTTCTCTCTGTCTTTATCTGTCTGTCTTTCTTTCTCCTTCTCTTATAAAATGGTTCTGCATACTAAATCATACTGAAAATAATTTGTGACAAAAATTATATTTTTGTTTTTATACATTATATTAACTTCAGAATTGCGACAAGAGACTGTTTTTCTTTCATTGAGAAACTATGTTTTTTTTTTAGTATGAACAAAAGAAATGATACCAAAATTGGTATCTTTTATCAACAACCTCGAAACTATATAAATAATATATTGTCACTTCTGCATAAAAAGGAAATATCCATCATCTGCTTAAAAAATATGCTATTCGTCATACCATTTTGCTTGAATTTCAGTTGGCATCACTACGATAAAAATTCACGGTATTTAATTGAAAAAACGAAAATATACGAAATATGTAATATATATTATATGAATATTATATTGTACATATTTTATATACACATTTTAAATACGGTTTCTACTGAGAAATATTGTATTGGCATGTAGGGGCGGTTGATTACGATATTCCGTTGCCTCAAGTCGATTTATATATGCAGCTGTGTGTTTGGATGATAGAATGCGATGTCCAGGTGTCTCTGGGCGATTTATACGGGGAATCTTATATTTAGTTGATAGAAAACAACGTCCAGATATGAGAAAATCAATTTCTATGGGAAGATTCATGTTGAGACGGTACTCTTTCCGAACTATTTCTACGGGGAGTATTGTGTTTAGTCGTTAGGAAGCGATGCTAGCTTTCTCGGGATATCTTTTACTAAGTCTCTTGTGTTTAGTTGGTAAGAAACGATTTTTAGGTATGTTCGGACAACTTCTTTGGGGAGTTTCGTGTTCAGATGATAGAATGCGATTTGCACGTGTTTTGGAACGACTTCTATGGAGAATTTCGTGTTGGGACGGTAGAAGATGATTTTCAGGTATGACGGGACGAGTTCTACGGGGAGTATCGTGATTAGTTGATAGGAAACGAAGTTCAGGTATATCTGGTCAAGTTCTACGGGGGTTTCGTGTTCAGATGATAGAATGCGATTTCCAGATGATTTGGAACGGCTTCTACGGGGAGTGTCATGTATAGTTAGTGGGAAACGATGTCCAGGTATCTCATTACGACTTCTATGAAGAAATTAGTATTCTATCATTCGAACAGGCACACTCGCAGTAAGAGTCGTCCCGGGATAACTAGACATTCTATTCTAGCTCACCAACATAAAACTTTTTATAGCAGTCGTCCCGAGACATTTCCTATATTCCTCTCGAGGCACTTGCACATCTTTTTCTACCGCTCGAACTCGAAAGTACAATTTCTTCCATTGAAGTCGTATTTAATATTCATATACATATTGTATAAAATGGTTGGCAAAATATTACCTTTTTGAAGTGAACGCTACATTAAAGCAGCTTTTTATACAGAAGCGACAATAGGTAAATTACGGCCAATTATTTATAGAAATATAGATTTGTATAGACGAGTACTTTTTACTTAGATATTATTGAATTGTTTATGAAATCGGTTAAATTATTATCTCGGGCGAAGCCGAGACGGTGGATGCTGGTATATATATGGAGTAGCTTGGACTCGGGCATTAAGGTTAGCTTATTGTTGTCTATCGTTAAGTATCGGACTTTACTGGCTAAATTAAGTTTGTCAATGTTCCAAGATGGATTCTTGTCAACCGAATTTTTTGGAATCTTTTAACAAATCATTATTTCCTATTTCGTTGAGTGCGAAAATTGAATGCTTAAATCACAATCGTTCAAAAAAATATTATATCATCTGTTGAAATACATAAATAATATCTTGTTATACATAATTATTATCTATAATTCACTCGTAATAAATTATAAATTATTTGTATATATATCTCGGGTTATTCAAAACGTACGTAGTTACAAAATTGAATGTTACTCACCAAGCTTCATTTATTGAGATTATTGTATAGACCGTAAAATGTTTTGATCCAAAAATTAATTATTAAAAAACCAGCATAAGCTTTGTGGGAACGGACCAGACAAGTCCACACCTACTTTTTTATATATATAGATGTATTATCATAAAATATAGTAGAAGAATGTTCACCTAAAAACATCCATGATTCAAGATAATTAACTCTTTTTTATGAGTCCACGCGTGGAATAAATGATGTGAAAATAGACTCGGCTCTTATTAAACGATCTCATTACTTTATTAAGCTGCGTTTCCGTTAAAATTTTTTATTTATTATAATTTTTTAGGCTTTTCGATATATTCTTGTAAACTATACATGCTGTTATATATAGGAATGCATATAAAATGCACTTAGCCATTTGTTTTGATGATCCATTATTCTAACCAGTATTGTATGTATTTTTGTCTTAATATATTACTTAATTTAGAAAAACATTTTATATAAATTGTTTATATAATACATTAGAAGATGTATTTAAAATTCCTACTATGCTAAGACACATGAAGCTCACCTAACTATTTTACTTTTGATAAAATCATTGTTTTCTTTCATTTCCACTCCTGGTGGACGTCATTCGCGACCAAAATTTAAATAAGCAGATGCATATCCAGTTGATTCCTAAGGAGTGGTATTGTATACGAAAGATATACTTTTTAAAGTAAAAATTCTGTTTCGTTTATTTTCATTCAGTTACTCAGTGCCTATAATGCCGCGCTACAAAGCTAACTCTGCTACGCCATATTCAAACATGTTCCGTTTTTTTAATCTCATATTTTCTATTGTTTTAAGGAAAATAATTATTACTAAAAATTGAAATTTAATCAAATAAATCTTTAGTTATTCAGCTTGGAATGTTATTATTTATCTAAAATATTATATAGAACTTTTTTAAATGCGAATCAAAATGACATACATACCTCGCCTTCTGCATCTTGAGTCTGATATTTTCTTTCTTATATTTCACACCTCGATATGTAAAATTGGAATAAATGAAATATACTGTAAAATCTATACAATAGTTGTTTTAATGTATATTTATATGGTAAATAAATTTTTAATGTTTATTATAGCCTTAATAAGTGCTGTCCAATGGAAGCCTAAATATCGATGAATAAATCAATTCAAAGTATGTTATCTGTATTATTTCGCTGCAAGGACTCATTCAATAATAAGATTGTTCCATAACTGGATTGGAGATGAGCAGAAGATATTATATACAAATGTTTTAAGCATTTTGTAAAGTTGCAAAAAACCTTTTTGCGCTACGTGCCAATCTTCATCAGCCAATGAGTAAAAGCGAATTTGGAATTTCGATTGAGGAGATGAAATTTGAGAAGAAGGTAAGGAATTTGACTATAATCTAAAGAACAATATTAAAGGCTTGTCAACTGCGGCGGAAAAAGATTTTATTGTTTATTTCAAGATAAATTTACGAGCGCATTCGTAACTGTATGACTATGCACGTACCGCAAGGTACATAAGGTTTTTATTGACAAATAAAACGTCCACCGATTCTAAGGGAATGACACTGCATCAAAACAAAAATGGAAGCCATAAGCGTTGCTATGGTACAAAGTGTATATGGATTGAATTTGTTTTTTTAATTAAAAAATAGGTGCTTGTATTTAAAATATATTTTTTGAAGAGTTCTATTAAATGTTATAATCCCATAATATATTTTAAAAAAGACTATATTTGATATAATTGTTTTGTTCACATTTTAATTAGACATATAATGTAATAAATAAAGAAATTAAATAAAACTCATTTTTTAGGTAGATTTCTTTCTCTGAATAATCAGTATACATTTATTTATCTATTTGTTCTTTCTACAGGGCTATACTGTGGTGTGTACGGTGGTGTGATTTTAGATTTTTCTATTAATGTCATAAAATCCTAACTTATAAATTGTCGTCCATTATCCGATATGATTGTGTTTGAACATCCATGAAGTTAAATTATTTTTTTTTTCAGAAGAGGTTGTAATTCAATCATTGATGTCATCTTATATTGCATATCTAAAAGTCATGTATTTAGCTTTGCCGAACGGTCAAATGGTCCAATGAAATCAACAGATACGCTTTCCCAGGGTTGTTTGACTTGCGTTGCGTGCATCATACCTGCCGATGTTTTGTTACAATATTTTCTATTTCTAGCATATATCATAATTTCGGGCATCCTTTGTTGTCATTCTGAACATTCCAGGCCAAGAACATAGTTTTGCTAAGCGCACAAGCGCACAACATTTTGTTCTGATTTTGGAACACATATTTTCTATTGTGATGCTTCGTCTGTTTCATTAAAATGAAGTAAATATTATGTGTTTCTATAGTTTATTATTCTCTATAAAATAATCGGGATTATTTTCCGGATCGGCTTTGGCGGCTGTACATTTCATATACTAGTCTTCTACGGGTTTGTATACATTACACAGTTCTACGTTGTATTATAATATAGTTTTTATACTGTTGCATTATAAAATAGTTTTCATTTACATCATAAAATGCAGATAGTTTTATTTCATTCGTACATGTAAATCTATCATGTCCATGCTCTTTGAATTTCCAACAGAATTGAACCCTATCGTATATAACGGATATATTATATTCGCTCGATGCAGCTGATCTATTTACATTCGCTATGTTTGGGTGTGAGGCTTACTGAGCGACTTGGTATTTAATTTAGCCTCGTTTTCAAACTAATGTCTAGTTTTCAAATATTCTTCTACTTTCTGAATTATATATACCGTTCTTGTGATTATATTTTTCGGGACATGTATTCAATATTTGGTTCTCATATTATAATAAATAGTTTCTATTTGTTTCGCTTCATCAGAACATCCTCTATGAGACGTTCTGTAGATCCTCTGTAGATCAAGATTTTTTAACTCTCCTGGTGATCAATAAAAATTTCTTCATTCGGTCTCAAGTTCCTCCAAGTTATTTATATAAGATGCATAATTGCAATGCCATAGTTTTGTATCTCCAAGCAGCAGTTCGGGATATCGTCGTAAAATTGCTCCATCGGTATGTATATAAGTTCTCTTAATTGTTCTATAAGTGCAAATAGATTTTTACCATCAAAATAGCAATTTTATTTTCTCATTTAGCCAACAAAAAGGATAATACCGACTAAAATCGCGCCGTCTTTAGGATACTAATCCCAAAATTGGATATGATCATTCAAATGTACTGGCCTGGTATTAATATTTTAAACTGACTATTTGTAGTTGATATTCGCGATTCAAGAGGTTATCTACTGACCGCTGGTGACACTAACTGCTAAGACGGTTAGCTTAATTTATTGATGAAAGTAAAATGATTTTCAATAAAAAACGTAACGTACGTCCTTCCGGAGGTAATCTCGAAGATACATTTTGAATTACAAAGCAATTTAATTGTAATTTTAATAGTAATTTTTTTGGTTAATAGATAGAATTTCATTACTTAAAAGTTTAAGAGTTCATAAAAATGTTTTGCAAGAACTTGTAGTTACAAATCATAAAGCGTGGTGACTGTATTTAATAATTGAGCTGGAAATATATTTATATGAAATCATTCTTTAACAAATCGGAAACCAATTTAAACTTATATTTTATAATAGTATATAATTTTTTACATTTCTAAACTTAGAAATTATGAATACGTATTTCAGGGTTATCCTTCGAAAATTGTTTTTCGCAAATAGAAGACGAATTTTTAAAAATTTCGTATATTTACTCTAAAATCTCGTACATTAAATTGATTTACTTAGAGTATATCGATCGCATCTATTTCGAAATTATTCAGATTACTGTTTATTCTATAAACTAATTTAAAGGCGATGTTAAAAAAAAATCATTGGTAATTATTAGATCAGAAGTTATCAAATATTTTCAAAATGTATGTTTTGAAGCGTGCAGCCCACGATATTCAATATCGAGCTATTTTCACGAAATTTGTGCAATTACTGTCAAAGAATATCCCATATAGAGTTTTTTAAGACATTAACTTGAAATAATATAAGTTGTAAATATATGTATAGGGCATTTAATATATTAATACCATATATAGAAACTGTACGTAAAAATTTTGCTAATTATGGAAACCTATATAGAAGAAAAAAACTGTAACAACACAAAAAAATTAGTATAAAGAGAAATGTACTTCTATTAATCATTTCTTATCAAAATCTGTCATATATATACAAACCATTGAATATATAGGTAATTAAATAACATAAGTTAACCATTCGTTTACGCACAATAAAGTTTGAGTTCTGAATTCTGAAAATCGCTGAAAATAAAAATTTGATCAGCGTTATAAATTATGTTTTGTATTACTTTAAAATTACTTTATGCAAAAGTATAAAATAAGGCAATTTTAATATAAGACTGGAAGTCGCTCACTCCCGCAAGTCTAAATTTTTATATATATTGAATAATTATCATAAATGTATTTATAATTATACTTATTTTTCGCTTACATTACGTGTAATAGATAACAGTTTCATGTCGTTTATATTTACTGGGTCATTTCGTGTTTCTCTAGACCCGGGGAGTTATACTCATTAAGGCATTATAACGGGACTCTTCAGATCGATGCAGTAGTGTTGACCCTTCGCAACTAACTTGTTTCGACTTGAGAGCATTAAACCGTTATCTAAAGTAATGTACTTTGCTTCAAAATATGCTAGAGTCAGTCGTCCTGCGCACTTTCAAAAGAAGACTGCTATCTGTATATCTTTCGTTTTATTAAAAAATTGTTTCTCGTGATATCATAAACGCTGTTTTTTTATTTCGATAACTAGTTACATGAAAATAAAGTTTAGTGTAACAGACACCAACTCATGACCATTTTATTGTGTTTACATAATTATATTTACGTAAAGGAGTAACGTGTCTATTTTTTCCATGATCCTTCGAGGTAGATTTAACAAGTGTCCGGGATTACAGTGATTTCAAATTATCGAGTATTTAAGTTAACAGTGAATACATGACATAAAAAGAAATGTTGTTGACTCAGTATTGCACTGTGTTTTTTAAGTGTACATACGTAATTATTTAACTTCTGTTGCACTGAACAGTAAACGTCATTTTGTCATCTGAGACTTGCGGTTCCATATGAAATCAACGATTGACTACACAATCAACAACTACGTCATCGGAGCTTCGTCGTCAACATTGTAGCAGTCGAATATCATCTGTGGATTTAAGGTATGCTCAGTCTTAATTGTATCGCCATCTTTAATTACTTGCTTTTCCATTTTTCCCTTCTCCAATAGCTGTTCTATTATTTCGTTCAAAAAAAGAAAAAACATAAGAAAAATAGCCGAATTAGGAGCATTAATCAAGCAGCGTGCAACAATTAAAGCGCATTCCACAAATTTCAGAAAGGTTTTGGAAGCATTTAATAAGGGAGATAAGGGGGACAGGGAAGTATCACGGTTGCAAGTATACATAAAAACTTGAAGGATTCATTTAAACCGTTCGATGAGATTCAAAGAACAATTGTAATGCTAGATGACGCTTCAAGAGCAGTCTACACAACGTTTCAATGTTTTAAATAGTTTCCTAAATTTAATCGCGATGGCCGAAATATCTTTACCAAGAGCCTTAGTAACGCCAAGTGCAGTCGATAACGTGCGATTAATTGACAATTCCGAGTGCTATGTAGACCGGCTATCTTTCAAGGACTCCTTTATGTCTTTGATTAATACTCAAAATGACTTATCTAATGTGCAGAAATTATAATCTGTGAAGACTGCCGTCGTCGGTGAAGCCAGGAAAAAATTAAAAATATGATAAAAATAGAGTCTTGCTAGACTTTCGGATCAGGCTCAACAGTACATCGAATCTCTAGCAACGTTAGGCGTTACTGTGGGCGAAGAAATGCTCCTTCAACTTAATGAAGAGAAACTTTATAAATCTACAGCCGAAAAATAGGAAGAGGTCACAAAATGGGGCGTTTTTCCATCGAAGGAAGACTTATTTGATTTTTTATATGAGACGGTTTCTAGATTATCGAAACGCGAAAGCAGCCATTTCCAAAACGCGAATGCACTGCCCATTATTAAAGCACAGCAATTGGTTTTAAAATTTAAGATAAAGGTTCAAAAATCGCGACAAATTTTACAACTAATGTTAAAAACAAAAGAATTCCAAATTGTCCACTTTGCAAAAACGAAATGCACTTTTCATGCGAAAAACACTTCGAAACGCATTCGAAAAACGCTCTTACATTGTTCGAGCTGCGTCACTTTTGTCTTCGTAGACACGAATGGCAGGCATTCGATTTCCTTAAATGACAAATATGCAGTGAGGAGCACAACGTTTTATTACGCAGAAAAGAAGCATGAGATTTATCGCCTACAGGTCACGACTCACGTACTATTTCTTTGGCTACATAATGGTATCTACGCAACCAATACTGAACGGGCGTACCAATATTTTCAACAGTAGCTTACAGCGAATTCCGTATTGTGCTTTATTAGATACAGGATCTACTTTTAATATAATGACAGAATCATTTGCGGCGCGATTAAAATTACCAAAGGAAAAATACCGAGTCCCTGTAGGTACTGTTAATCAGCTGTCAACGGCTACCAAATATACACTGATGGCTTCTATCTGCTCACGAGAAGATAGTTCCAAAAAACGCTTATTTTCCCGACGGTATCGAACATTTTCAATTTTGTGCCCACCGAACCTTTGTCGCATGATACACTTAAGATTCCCGCGAATATAAATTTAAACGATTCGGAGTTTTTTAAACTTGTACCGGTTGATATTTTATTGGGCTCAGGTCCGACGCTTTCACATTTCTGGATTGGTCAGATGAATTTAGTCAAAGATGACAAAACATTTGTTTTATAAAAAATCCGATTTGGATGGATATTACGAGGCGATTCTATAGAGGATAGCTCGAGATATTTTAACTGTCATTTTACCGATTTGCAACGAGATTTGACAAAATTCTGGGTCGAACAAGGACTTTCGAAAATTTATCTCTCTGAACAGGAACTCAAATGCGAAAACCATTTTTTAGCGAATACATCTTGAGACTTTTTTGGTCGATATATAGTATCATTATCTTTTAAGGAAAATCGTGAGAAAAACGGAGACTCTCGTTGCGCAGATCTCAAACGCTTAAACTCTTTATTTATTAAATTTAAAAGGGATGCCGAATTAAAAAATATATATTCAGGTTGCTGAAAAATAATTACAATAAGGTCATATGTCGGAAGCGTGTAGTTCATCTGGTGAAGGCTTTTATTGGCCTCGTCATGAGGAAAGTATTTTTAAGGAAAGTAGCACGACTACAAAACTAAGGGTCGTGCTTGATGCCTCCGCAAAATCGACCTCGGGAGTTTCGCTAAATGACGTTTTAATGCCGGATCCGACGATTCAGGACGATATGTTGGCATTTATTTCACTATTTCGGTTTTTTATATTTGATTTATGCGCAGACATCGAAAAGATGTATCGCCAGATATTTAATAATAATATCTATTATTTAATAATATTAAATAATAAATAATAATATATAATATGTGATCGAAAATTTCAGAAAACTCTCTGGAAGGTGCAAGATCGTATTGTCAAATACAAGCTCAATACAGTTACGTTCGGAATTACCTCTGCTCCTCTCGCTGTCCGCGCTCTTCATCAATTAGCAAATTATGAAACCTTCCATTTAGGCTGCGAAAATTTTGAAAACGGATTTGTACCTAGATAATTTGCTAACAGGTGCAAATGACATCGCAGAATCATGTACAACTAAACACCAAATCATAGCATTATTGAAACGTGGTTGTTTTAACCTGAGACAGTGGGCGTCAAACGATTCTGAAATATTAAATGATATAGATAAATGTAATGTTGACGTAAATTTTCATTTGAACAGAGATAAAACGATAAGGGCACTTGGCCTTTCTTGGAATGCGGATTTAGATTTGATAAAATACTCTGTTACTTTATGAAGTCCCGAAAATGCTCGATCAAAACGCGCAATTCTATCGGAAATAGCGAAAATTTTCCACCCGCTCGGTTTATTAGGCCCGATAATTTTGTATGTAAAGATCATTATGCAGCGACTTTAGCAGCAATAATTAAACTGGGATGAATGTGTGCCCACTGATATCTTATAGTTAAGTCTTTGCAGTCAACTATATTTATTAAAAGATATTAATTTCACCAGAAGAGTTACGGCTTTTTATATAAAATTAATAGAAATTCACGGTTTCTGTGATGCCAGCGATCGTGGATAGGGGGAATGTATTTACATATGCTTTATCGAGGAGCAAAATAATACTGTGTGCAGACTAGTGTGCGCAAAATCACGTGTAACATCTTTAAAAACTACTTCCAATCTGCCATTACAGTTACGCGGGGCATATTTACTTTCAAGATTGTACAAGCAAGTAACCAAAAATTTAAACATTGTGTTTAATATCGTGTATTTTCTGTCCGATTCTACAATAACTTTGCAATGGATTAAGTAATCCCCACACATTTTAAAGTTTTTCGTAGTTAACCGTGTTTCGGAAATACAAACGAATACTGGTGAAAAATCTTGGCGTCATGTTTCATTCCAGGATAGTCCAGCTGATGCATTTTCGCGAGGTCAGTTATCGAATGATTTTGTAAAGAATCATTTATGGATTGAAGGGCCAACCTGGTTACAAGGACCTGAATCCGAATGGCCGCATTTCGACATTCCAGCAGCCGGCAAGTTATCAGAAACATGCAAATTCCAATGTTTTGTCATTTTTTAAATTCAAATGGATTCTCGCTTATTATACGCGATTAAAGATTGAAAATAGAAACAAGAGCTATTTACAACCAAAGCAATTACAATACGTGGAAAAAATTATAATTAAGTTGGCGCAGATTTCATTTACGCGAGGAAAATTTGCAAACATTTCGAATAACGCACTTAAGTCGAATAAAAAAATGATTTCTCTTCATCCGTTTTATGATAAAGATGGTATAAATCGAGTAGGTGGGCAATGAAAAAATGCTAATATTTCCTTCGATTAACAGCATCTGATAATTTTGCCGAAATCACATCATATAACAGATATTTTAATAAGATTGTATCATTTAAAAAATTTTCATTCCAGGATTCAAATAACACTGTATTTATTGCGTCAAAAATATTGAGTGTTGGATGGACGAAATCAAGTTCAAAAGATTATTCGAAACTGCGTGCACTGCTTCCGAGCTGCTCCGCCTACCGTCGACTACGTAATGGGAAATTTAGGAGTGTTCGTGTCACTCCTTCGCGACTCTTTCCTAAAGTAGGGATTTTTTATTGCGGTTCATTTTTAATTAAGGAGAAAAGAAATTTAAACAAAACGTTCAAAACGAAACAAAAAAATTAAATGTTATGTCAGTAATCTGACTACTGAAGGTTTTTTGGCTGCATTGTAACGTTTTATTGCACGTCGCGGTAAACCGCACAGCATATACTTGGATAATGGTATGTAATGTATCGGTGCTAATAATGAATTTCGAAAATTATTTCAATTGTTTAATGAAGAATGACATTAAAAAGCAACGTGTAATTTCTCAAATGAACAAGGCATAGAATGGAAATTTATTCCACGCTTATCTCCCCGCTTCGGAGGGCTTTGGAAATCCGGCGTTAAATTATTTAAACATGACTTTACTCGTGCTGTAACTTCTCCTATATTTTCGTTTGAACAAGTCAACAGTTTTACTATCAAAATCGAAGCTATATTAAATTCACGCCTTCTTTGTCCTCTGTCTTCCGATCTTATCGACTTATATGTACTTACTCCTACCCACTTCTTAATTGATGATACTTTTGCGAGCCTACCTGAAGCTGACGTTGACAATATAACCAGTAATCGTTTATCGTACTGGCAACATATACAAAAGGTCAAGCAAAATTTTTGGTTAAGATGGAACAAAGAGTATTTGAATAAATTAAACATTCGGAGAAAATAGCAAACAGGCAATCGCTCAATTTATATCGATACGGTAGTACTAATAAAGAAAAATAATTCGCCATCGATGCATTAGGCATTGGCAGGAGTAATTAAGGCTTATCATGGATCTGACGGAGTTATTAGAACTGTTACATTAAAAACCAAGAAAGGTGAATTGAAGCACAATGTAAAACAAGTAGCACCATTGCAAATGAATAGTATGAATGTTTTACAGTG
Source organism: Sycobia sp. Sy_11 (assembly GCA_018907035.1). Lineage (NCBI taxonomy): Eukaryota > Metazoa > Arthropoda > Insecta > Hymenoptera > Epichrysomallidae > Sycobia > Sycobia sp. Sy_11. The sequence goes on from JACCIC010000129.1 coordinate 686,276, forward strand.
ATCAAAATGGACTTTCTGGATTGTTTAAGCGTATTATATTTGATTGTATTTAATTCATGTAATTTAATTTCAATGTACATCAATCGTAAACAATTTATTCTGTAACTCAAGACTATTTTTTTCTCTTTTCCTCAATAATCACCATCTTCGTAGCAGGTTTTCCTAATAAGGATTTATTCCATAGGGTTTTTCTCCACTCAACAGGCTTGGCCTGGGCGAATACGGAGATGTGTTCCTAAGAGGAACTGAAAGTTATCAATGTTTTGTACGTGAATACGTATGTATTGTTTTGATTTTGAATGGTTGATCGAACCCTCTCAACGGGGGGAGTATGTTCTGTACAGACAAATGAATTCTTTATTTTTAAAATAAGTCTAAATTTTTATATCATACTTCATACTTCATATCATATCATATCATATCATATCATATCATATCATACTAGTCCTATCATACTAATTTATAAAGACAAAACGTGTTTTTGTCTGATCACGATAATAAAAAAAACTACTGAACTGATTGCTCTGAACTTTGACATATAGATTCTATATTATCTTGGCAAGGATATAGACTATGTTTTTCATTGGAAATCATTTTACTTTCATCAATAAATTCAGTTAATGGCTTAATTAACAATTAGTTTCACTAGCGGCCACTAAGTGGTGTCTTGAATCACGAACATGAACTCAATGTAGTCGGCTTAAAGTATTGATACCAGGCCAGCTGAAGTGAATGTTCATATCCAACTTTGGGATTCGAATCCTAAAGAAGGTGTGACGTTCGTCGATATTACCTTTTTTGTTCTTCAGGATAATCTGACTATCTATTTTTGTAAATTTTATTTTCTCTCACGTGGAAAAACGATGTTTAGGTATGTCGGGACAACTTCTACGGGAAGTTTCGTGTTCGGATGATAGAATGCGATTTCAAGGTGTTATGGAACGACTTCTACGGGAAATTGTGTGCTTAGATAGTAGAAGACGATATCCAGGTATGACGGGACTACTTCCACGGGGAATTTCGTGTATAGTTGGTGGGAAACAATGTCCAGGTATGTCAGTACGACTTCTATAAAGAGATTCGAATTCTATCATTTCAACATGCACATTCCCAGGAAGAGTCGTCCGGGGATACCTGGACATTGTATTCTACCTCCCCAACACAAAACTCTCTATAGCAGTCGTCCCAAGACATTTCCTATAGTCCAAACATCACACTCTCTGTAAACTTCGTCTCCAATTTATTCTTTTCCTCTTCGATTAATAGGAGTTGGGCGCCGGGCGAAGGGAAAACTGTGAATTTCCTTCGCAAATGCTTTGATCACTAAATGTGCTATGCCGATGACTGGCTACAATTAAAATAGCGCAAACGTGACGGGCCTCGGTTTCTCATACAAACGTTTGGGAACCTCATATTAAAAATAATGGAGAATTTGATTGACAACAATTCAGAAGCTTTTAGAAATGGTATGTAAAAATACTGTTTCTGGCGTAGGTTTATGCCTTATAAAGGTTTTCCCTGTGCCACGGTTGAAAACCCGGGCGAATGCGGGAACGGTATGAAATATTAAATGTCAATACTGTCAGCTGCTGCGGATTTGTACGAAAGAATAAGAGGGTCCCTGGTCCGCGCGATTTATGACTTCGCGACCTTCGGGCAGCGTCTAAGGTTGATGCCATAAACTCGAACACGCGCGACATCTGCTCGGACCTAAGGACGATATACGTGAAGAAGCGTTCGAAAACTAAAATAACGAACAGAGAATACTCGTTGCATAGTTTATAGCAAATGTCATTACGGACCAGGAGAGTTGAAATTTCGGCAGCAAAAGAACTATTAGAGTGATCGTACGGATTTGCGGAAACTCTAGCGAGTCACGGAGTCAGATACCTCAGACTTCGTACTTACTGCTTGCAAATATATTCAAGTTTTACTGTATTGCTCCTTGTATTTATTTTCCCCAATTGATTTATCAATTATATTGATTATTCCTTCTTTTGATAAAATTTAAAGAGTTATTTTTATTTGAATAAGTATCGAGACGCACTAAACTCGTCAATTTTAACGGACGCGATCCCGCTCAGGAGAGCGGCCACACTTTCATTATTAGATTATGCGTTTAATTAAATTATGAAGAAAACAATTGTGTCACATTTATATTTATATATATATATATATATATATATATATATATATGTATATATATATATATATATGTATATATATATATCGTATCATATATCATATGATACTAATTTATAAAGACAAAGCGTGTTTTTGTTTGTACACGGTAACTAAAAAAAATACTAAACCGATTGTTCTGAAATTTGACATATAGATTCTATACTAACTTCTATGATACCACTAGGTGGCGTCTTCAATCACGAACATCGACTCAAAGTAGTCCCCTTAAAGTATTAATACCAGACCAGTAGAATGGCTACATCCGTTTTTGGGATTCATATCCTAAAGATGGTGTGAAGTTAGTCCGTATTACCTTTTTTTGTCCTTCACGTTCATCTGACATTATTCTCACCAGGGATGAATAGAGATTGTCAGGGACATAGGCGCATCTGATTCCGTCGCAGCGCCAATAGAAAAATTTTTTTCTGCGATAGAACCGCCAACAAAGTCAGTTTCGAATCGGTAAGAGTAGGATACTGCCGGACAAGATGCGAATAGAAAAATATATATACGCGTGCAGGTATTGCGGGTAGGAATGAGTATTCACGGTTCTGGCTAGTGGGATAGGCGCAAGGGGGAGGGCAAGAGTAGTGTTGTAGCTGGTGTTGCAGCTGAAGCGGCAGTGTCATAAGGGGAAAGAAGTAGGAAACATTCGGAATTTCTGGCAATATTCGGGATTAATTAGAACAAAACTAAAATGAATACAGATATACGTGCGCCTCATTTCGTATTTACGTATATATATATATATATATATATATATATATATATATATATATATATATATATACCAGCATCCCCCGGCTAGGCTTCGCCCGAGATATTAATTTACCCGATTTCATAAACAATTCAGGAATATCTAAGTAAAAAAGTACTGCATCTATCAAAATCTATATTTTTATAAATAATTGACCGTATTTTACCTATCCTCGCTTCTGTATAGAAAACTGTTTTAATGTAGCGTCCACTTCAAAAAGTTAATATTTTGTTGACCATTTTATACAATATGTATATGCATATTAAATAGGTTTCAATGGAGAAAATTATACTTTCGAGTTCGAGCGGTAGAAAAAGATTTCCAAGTGACTCGAGACGACGTTTGCGGAGAGCATCATGTTCAAACTATAGAAAATGTCCGGTGACGACTGCTAGAGAGAGTTTAGTTTTAACGAGGTAGAATACAATGTCCAGGTATCGCAGGACGACTCTTACTTGGAGTGTGTGTATTCGAATGATCGAATACGAATCTCTTCATGAAAGTCGTCCTGAGATAACTGGACATTGTTTTCCACCAACTATACACGACACTCCCCGTAGAAGTCGCTCCAATCATCTGGAAATAGCATTCTACATCCGAAAACGAAAGTCCCCGTAGATGTTGTCCCGATTTTGTGTGATTTTGTGTGATTTCGTGTGGTTTAGAGAGGTGTTTTTCGGGTTTCTATTCACGACCGATAAGTCGACGTGGCATAACCCAGAGCGAGAGAGAGAGTAAGGCGAGTCATGTGGATTCACCCTATACAGTAGCGTGGAGTTGTTCCAGGCGTAGATACCGCTGCGTATCTCGAATTTAACTCTCTCCATTCCCATCGCCCACGTATGGTGTGTCGGTGCGGATCCGTTGGGATTCCCGAGTTGTGCGCCGCGGGGCCTCAGGTATGCGAGCTCGCTAGCGTATTTAAAGGTCTTTAGTTTTAAGTATAATTGTATTACGACTTAGTTATAAATTTTTCTCATACTCATTTTATGTAACATTATACCTTTAATAATAATAATTGTATTTAATAAATATACACTTGTCCCGGCTTTTCCCTCTATCTCGTGAGGGATTTTATGCCGAGACAAGGAGTTGAATTTTCCCGCGATATTGTGCGTTTCGCTTTATTAACTAATCCTTTCCTCACTCTTATCAAAACTTTGTATCACATCCTTTTTCGATTATTTAATTGAAACCCTATAGTGTAATATTGGTAAAAACATGGTGCCCCGGGTGAGGAGTGAGTAAAGGATTAATTAGTATTTGTAGATATGATACCGGTATGCTAAACTTACTTTATAGTATAAATTGAATTTAATTCGAATGTTTTTTGTGTTCAATATCTGTTTAACGATATCCTTTTTTGCGTACAACGGCGACAATATTTAACTTACGCGCTTGCTTGCATGTGATTATTTCTTCGTTTATCTTTAGTGTTCTAAATATTCATATATTGCAATAACAAAAGTCACTTGCAATTGTATTGCGTACACGCCAATACAATATTTCTCAGTAGAAACCATATTTAAAGTATGATTATATGATATGTAGAATATAATATACATACTATATATATATATATATATATATATATATATATATATTTCGTATATTTCCGTTTTTTCAATTCAATAACGTGAATATTTTCGTAGTGATGCCAACTGAATTTCAAGCAAATTGTTGATATGCGCATAACATATTTTTTAATTAGACGATGGATCTGCCTATTTTGCCATCATTTCTTTTGTTCGAACTCAAAAAAATATAGTTTCTTGCCGTAATTCTGAAGTTAGTAGAATGTATAAAAATAAAAATATAATTTGTCGTCACAAACTATATTCAGTATGATTTGGCATACACACCCATTTTATAAGAGAAGGAGAAAGAGAGAAAGAGAGAGAGAGAGAGGTAAGAAGAATAAAATTTACAAAAATAAGATATTCATAAGGTGCGAGAGTAGTGTCAGGTTAACTTGAAGAACAAAAAAGGTAATACCGACAAATGGCACACCATCTCTAGGATACGAAACCCAAAGTTAGATATGAACATTCGTTTGAGCTGGTCTGGTATTCATACTTTAAGTCGGACTACTTTGATTTGATGTTCGTAATTCCAGACGCCACCTAGTGGCCGCTGGTGAAACTAATTGTTAAAACCATTAACTTAATTTATTGAAGAAAGTAAAATGATTTTCAATAAAAAACATAGCTTATGTCCTTGCCAAGATAATATAGAATCTATATGTCAAAGTTCAGAGCAATCAGTTCAGTAGTTTTTTTTATTATCGTGTTCAAACAAAAACACGTTTTGTCTTTATAAATTAGTATGATGATATGATATGATAGGATATATACATATATATATATATATATATATATATATATATATATATATATATATATATAGTATGTATATTATGGGACGATTTCTACAAGCAGTTTCGTATTCGGACGGTAGAATACAATGTCTAGGTGTTTCTGAACAACTTCTACGGGGAATGCGATTTCCAGGTGTTTTAGAACGACTTGTATTTAGTCGGTTGGAAACGATGTCTAGCATTCTGGAGACGATTTCTATATGTGTATCGTGTTCAGTTCAAAAGAAACGATGTGCAGGTGTCTGGGGATAGTTTTTACGGGGACTAGCCAACTCGTACGGTAGAAAACGATGTCCAAATATAATGAGACGATGTCTATAAAGGGATTCGTATTCTAACATTCGAACACCCAAACTCCGTTTGGGTGTTCGATCACGTTTTTGGAGCGAACGTTGATCATCTTTGATCTTCTTTGAAATCTTGAACTTTGAAGCATCTTTTAATATGGAAGCGATGATAGGTAATTACGATAAATTATTTATAGTAAAATCAAGTGGCGCGATAGCGCCACGAATGCGAGTTTGGGAACCGCCGGCATGGTGCGGCTGCTACACTATTTATTTCTAAATTGAGATTTCGAATTTTCAATCAAGGAAAAAAATTATTTATCACTTCTTTATCGATAATTTTCCAAATCGTATCTACTATTTATGGCCTTAGAAATCGTTTCCCCCGGTATTTTTGGTTAAAATGCAATTTGTAATATATAACTCTGTGTTTGACTTGTGGTATAACTTAAAGTATATTTAAGTAATTTTAATTATTTCATTTTAAGCTTTTTTAAAAATATAGAAATAGTTTCAAAGATCATTGTTAATAAAATATTCTAAATAATAGCTTTACTTATGCGCACATAATTTTGAATAATGACACATAAAATAAACAATAAGTTTACAAGCTATTTTCAAATAGAAATTACAAAACACTTATAAAGCATAGAAGTTTTATTTAATTAAAATTACTGTTAAATAGGCATGATTTTAATATATTAACACACAAAATATTCTGTAATTAAATTATAAATCAGTTCACTGATTTAGTCAAATGGCCTACGAATTGTCATAAAGGGAAATATAATAATATATGTTCTTTTTATGTTATTTAACTTCGCTTGATTTATGCGACGGAGGTCTACGATGTGTTTGTAAATAGAGCATATGTAAATTATTACAGCGGGGCTTGTATCCATCGTCCGCGACCGGGATTTGCATTCGTCAAGTTACTAGTCTTTCGCTCTAGCAATCGAGAATTATATATGCTCTTAGCATATTACGAAATTTACTACTTATAAATCTTCTATGGATTTTTTAAAATTTAATATAAAATATTATATAACGAAATCAGAACATTGAAATAGTCAGATGTCCTGTTTATGATGAAAGAAAGCAGAATAATATATATATATATATATATATATATATATATATATATATATATATATATATATATATAATTATTGTATCGTATTGTAGATTTTAACATTGAATTCATTCAATAATAATTTTTTAAAAAAGCAATGAAATCTGCAAAAAACAACTGCCCGTTCCCACAAAGCTCATGCTGTTTTTTTAATAATTAATTTTTGTATGAAAACATTTTACAGTCTATAATATAATCTCAATAAATGAAGCTTTATTGGTCAATAACTTTCAATTTTGTAACTACATACGATTTGAATAACCAAAAATGTAAATACATATAATTTATAATTTATTATGTATGATTATATATAACAAGATATTATTTATTTATTTTAAGAGGTTTTATAATATTTGTTGAAGGATTGTGATTGAAGAGTTCAATTTTCGTCCTCAAAGAAATAGGAAAACACTGTTTTGTTAAAAGATTCCGACAAATTCGGCTGATAAAATTCGGTTAATCTAACTTCGCCCATTGACAAACTTCAATTTGGCCAGTCAAGTCCGGTACTTAACGATAGTCAATGATCAGATGCCCTTATTGCTTGAGCCCTAGCTCTCTCTCTCTCTCTCTCTCTCTCTCTCTCTCTCTCTCTCTCTCTCTCTCTCTCTCTCTCTCTCTCTCTCTCTCTCTCTCTCTCTCTCTCTCTCTCTCTCTCTATATATATATATCTATCAATATATATGTATATTTATAAAATTGTTTCAATATTCTAAACTAAAAATTCTAGAACTTTTAGAAATAATTTTTAAATCATATATAAGCGAAAATCTGATTTTTACACAAATTGAAAATAGTAATCATTTTATTGATTATGTAGTATATATGCTTTCATCCTGTGTATAAGTTGCTATTATATTTATTCCTGTAGACAAGGCTTTGATCAAATAATTTTGTTATTATGGGTGTTTTACCAATTATTCAGTTCGTGCAAGAAGTTATGCGATAATTTAACTCAAAGTTCATTTATTCACCTTTCAACGTAGATTTATTTTCATTGCATATTCTCTCTGAGTAAATAATGAAGTAAATAATTTTCATTATGATTATGTACTTTTACCTTAGAGTCTGTACATTTAAGTTATTTAAAAGTATATTTCAAGCTTAGAGTATATATATTTAAGTCAATAATGGATTTGTTCACTTATACACTTTGTGGGAACAGGCCTGGCACGTTCATACCTACTTTTTTACTAATAATGAATTATCAGGAAAAACAGCAGAAAAATTTTCACCTAAAAACATCAATGAATCAAGATAATGAACTCTTGTTTATAAATCCACACGTGGACCAAATGATGTGAGAATAAACTCGGCTATTGGTTGGCTCATTACTCGATTAAGCTGCATTTCCGTTAAAACTATCTATTTATTATTTTTTTTAGAGTTTTAGATATATCTGTTATATATAGGGATGCGCATAAAATACACTTAGCTCTTGGTTTTAATGGACCATTATTTTAAGACATTATTTTCCATTATTTTATATTATATATGTATATATATATATATATATATATATATATATATATATATATATATATATATATATATATATAATACATCGTCACTTCTGCATAAAAGGTAAAAAAAAATGTCTACTTAAAAATATAGTATTTGCAGACTATCACTTTGATTTAATTTCAAATGTGACCACTATTAAAATATTCACGGTATACAATTTAAGAAAAGGGAAAACATGAAATATATATATATATATATATATATATATATATATATATATATATATATATATATATGAGGTGTGTTAAAAAAATAACTAAAATTTTCGTTTTGAGAAAAAAAAATTTATTTATTCATCAACATCTATTTTGTTCCCTTCAAAGTAATCTCCCTCGGATATAATGCACTTGTGCCAATGCTTTTTCCAATCCTCGACACACTTTTGAAACTCGATCTTTGTAATAGCTTTTAGCTCTTTCATCAATTCGTTTTTAATGTTATCTATGCTTGTAAAACGACGGCCTTTTAATGTTATGTTTATTTTTGGAAATAGAAAAAAGTCGCATAGAGCCATATCTGGCGAATATAAAGGCTGAGGCATCGTGAAAGTTTTATTTTTCGCCAAAAATTCACGAACAAGCAATGAAGTGTGAGCAGGTGCATTATCGTGGTGCGAAAGCCATGAATTGTTTTGCTACAAATCCGGGCGTTTTTTCGGATCGTTTCACGCAAACAGCGTTAAACTTGTAGTGCTCTTTATCGATTGTTTGACCTTGTGGCAAAAATTCATGATGCACTATACCATTAAAATCGAAGAACACAGTGAGCATAACCTTCACATTTGACCGCACTTGTCGAACTTTTTTCGGTCTTAGCGATCCAGAATGCCTCTACTGGGATGATTGAGCCTTAGTTTCGACATCATATCCATGAACCCATGTTTCGTCACCTGTTATAACACGTTTTAGTAGTTCTGCATCATTATTGATTTCATTTAGCGACTCCTGAACAACTTCCATTCGCCGCTGTTTTTGTTCGAAATTCAACAATTTTGGAACAAATTTTGCTGCCACACCTTTCATATCCAAAACATCCAAAAAAATTGCATGGCATGATCCAACTGATATGCCAATATCATCAGCGACTTCTCTGATTGTAATTCGGCGATCGTTCATAAACATTTCTTTCACTTTATTCACTGTTTGGGCGTTCGAGTCACTCGTCATCTTCAACGTTTTCGCGGCCATCTTGAAAACGCTTATACCACTCGTAAATCATTGCTTTACTCCTAGCAGATTCAGCATATGCTATTGTTATCATTTTACAAACTTCAGTACGCTTTATTTTATTGTTTTTCATAAACGAAAATCCGCGAGCTCGAAAAAACAGATCTTACTTTAGCGGCTACCACTTAAAAAGTAAGCAATGAATATTGCTGAAAATTTTATCGTACTTCAGGGATATGCATACTAACATAATAAAAAAAATTTTATACAGGGGGACTCTCCGAACCTGTGAAATTTAAAAATTTTCGTTGCTTTTTGAACACACCTCGTATATCCAAAGTATTGTATTATCCTATACCTCATCTCCTCTCTCTCTCTCTCTCTCTTCTATTTTCCTCCTTGTTTCAATTTCCGAAATTAATATTTACGAAAACTAATTTTGGAATAAAATGTACAGATAACTTTATTCTGTACGTGTTACACTCTCTTCCAGACGTTGGGTATACCATGGCAACTCTGCAGAATATTTCAAGAGAGGATAAAAGAAAAGTATAGAGAGGAAAAAGGCAATAATCTTAGGTATATTAATAAACGATTTTATATATAATAAAAAAATATATTAAACCACAAACTATTGATATTGATGCGACAACAACAACAAAAAATCTTTCTCCTTTCTTGTCCGTTGTTAAGTATCGCGCCTTTAGAGAGGACTTCCAGGAGCATTTTACTAGCCATCATTGAGGAACCAGGGTACTTTCCTTAGTATCCTATGGACGTCACGATTTGGTCCTTGATCCACTAATATCGGTAATCTTTCCGAGTCAGACACGTAAGTGGTTCGGTATAGTAGCGAAATCCTTCAAAACTTTTCTATACCACAATGCTATGACGAGGAAGCGCCTAAGATGCTTTAGGTTTACACTTTCTTCAGGATACGAATCCCAAAGTTGGATATGACCATTCAACCGAGGCGGTAATAATATTTTAAGCCGGACTATTTCGATTTGATGTTCGTGATTCAAGACGCCATTTAGTGGCCGCTAGTGAAATTAACTGCTATTAACGTTAACTTAATTTATTGATGAGAGTAAAATAATTTTCAATAAATAAATTTAGCATATGACCTTCTGAAGATAGTATAGAATCTATAATATAAGAATGAAATTATGTCAAATTTCAGAACAATCGGTTCAGTCGTTTTTTTGTTTGTCGCGTAAAAACAAAAACACGCTTTGTCTTTATACTTTAGTATGAATTAAAATTAAAAATTATACTTAACGATGATGATGACGACGGTGATAAAAATTAGAATTAATAGTTCTAATTATAATGTTTATACTTTGAATGATCATTCAAATTTGTCTATAGTACTACAAACTATAAATAACTTATTATCAATAAATGATATCCAATGTTAGATAAAATATTAGAATTAATAATTATAATTATGAAGTTTATATTTCGAAGAGTGTATATATATTGAAGGTTTAAATTTTGAAGAGTGAATTGAATATTTTTAATTCATGCATAATATAAATGTTATGTAAATGATATTTGCGCATCAATACTTATAATATAAACTCTTTGTTCAAATTTTTTAACTTGAAGTAAAATGTAAAAAGACAACGGAACTTTAAAAAATTAATTACTTCATTTAAAACTAGACAATGTAAGCTGTGACGGTAACTTTGATGAAATACCGGGTTCTGTTTTCATGCCATCTGCTGTATCATCAGGCATCATTTTTAGATAGCATGTAACAACCATTATAGCAACTGGAAAAAATGTATTAAGTTTTTATTATTTAATGTAAGATTAAATTTTTAACACTTTTATATTGCCTACAAATGGCGTTATTTATAATGTACTCACTTTGTGCATGATCCTTTTATATTATTAATAAATTCTAAATCTTTCTGATATATTGTATCTAAAATTATTTAATAACAGATTAACTTTTTCACACTTTTCTATTGCCTATAAATAGCGTTATTTACTTCCTTTGCGCATGATCCTTTTATATTATTGATAAATTCTAAATCTTTGTGATACACTGTATGTATGAACCTTTGATCACATACAGTATATACATATAATAATATCGACTGATCAGAGGTTATTATTATATTCAAGCCACTTACTATATACTCTATATTAAAACTTTTTACTATGCGAATTGAAGCGGTAGCGAGACAATAGATTATACTAAAACAACTTACTATATAAAACGTCTTACTCTGGACATTTGCTACAGTTTCCTGCGTCCTAATCTGAATTTTTTTACTATGTATTTCTATGACTATATATATATATATATATATATATATATATATATATATATATATATATATATAAATATAAATATATATATGTATATATATATATATATAAATGTGTGTGTGTGTGTGTGTGTGTGTGTGTGTGTGTGTGTTTGTGTGTGTGTTTCTGACCATTTTCCATTGTCAGACACTGAGTTTTATATTAAAAACTGCTTTTTAGCCAAAAATACCGGTGGGAAACGATTCTTTAGGTCATAAATAGTAGATAGGCTTTGGAAAATTATCGATAAAGCAGTGATAAATAATTTTTTTCTCAAATTAATAAATATTTTTTATTGGTCTTACAGTCCAATCAATTTCAACCAAAAATAAAATAAAATAAAAATAAAAATAAAATAAAAATAAAAAATAAAAATAATAATAAAAAATAAAAATAAGAAATAAAAATAAAAAATAATAAAAATAAAAAATAAAAATTAAAAATAAAAATTAAATTAAAAATTAAATTAAAATGATAATGACAGTCAGACTGTCCTTGTTTACATTCACCCCCGTAGACTAATCTGAAAATAAAATATTAGCTGAAAAAATTCTTTGTTAGTAAAGTGCAGTCTGACTGTCCCCAACACCCTTACCTAATTGAAGACTTGTCCAACGTTTCGAGCTCGCTACGGCTCCTCATCAGGGACTAATCTAAACCTTATATTCTAATCTATATACTCATCCCCACCACCAAATTTCGTAAATTAAATATAAATTCCCCTTCTACACAAATTGTCCAAAACCAATCAATTTAATAAGGAATGATAAACACTGTCCAATCTACCAGACTCTAACATTAAATTCACATTATTTCGATTCTTGGAAATAATTTTAAATAATAATTTTAAATAATAATTTTAAATAATAATAATTTTTTTCTCAGATTGGAAAAGACCAAACTCACCTTCGTGGCGCTACTGCGCCACTTGATAATTAAAAATTATAATGACAATCGGCCTGTCCTTGCTTAAAATCAACTCCGTACGCTAATATGAAATAAAAATTTTTATTAGCTGAAAAAAATTATTATTAGTAACGTATCTGTTCCATTTTCGTGACTTGCACTACTCGCGCATTGTTACAAAATACTAAACAGCTGACGAAGAAATAATCGTATAAGGGTCGTGGAGGATTCAATCGAGAAAGTAGGGATCTACTATTGCGGTGGCGGAGCTACAGTTTCGCGGTGTTACCACAGGCCTACTTACAGATAATTTTTTTGCTTGTATATATATATATATATATATATATATATACCTCGGCGTTGGATTAACCCCCGTCTCGGCGTTGCCCAAAATACTGATTTAACCGATTTCTTAAACAATTCAATAATATCTAAGTAAAAGTACACTATATATAAAAATCTATACTACTATAAATAATTGACCGTAATTTACCTATCATCGCATAAAAAGCTCAAAGCAAAAATTCAAAGCAGCGTACACTTAAAAATGCTGATATTTTGTGGATCATTTTATACAATATATATATGCATATTAAACACGGATTCCGTGGGAAAAATTGTACTTTCGAGTTCAAATGGTAGAAAAAGTGTTAAAGTGTCTGGAGGCTACGTTTTCGGAGAGTATTATGTTCGGATGAAAGGAAATGTCTCGAAACGACTGCTATAGTGAGCTTTGTGTTGGGGAGGTAGAATACTATGTCCAGATCTCCTGAGACATTTTTACTGGGAGTGTGCGTGTTCGAATGAACGAATACGAATCTCTTCATAAAAGTCGTCCTGAGATACTTGAAGATTGTTTCTCACTAACTACACACGACAATCATCGTATAATTCGTTCCAAAACATCTGAACATTGTACTCCAACGTCTCAACATGAATCTCCCCATAGAAATCGTCCCGTCATACCTGGACATCGTCTCCTACCATCCGAACACAAAATTCCCCGTAGAAGTCCTTCCAAAACATCTGGAAAACGCATTCTATCATCCCAACATGAAAGTCCCATTAGAATTTGTTCCGACACACCTAAACATCGTTTCCTACCAATTAAACACGATAGTCCCAGTAGAAGTCGGCCCGAGAAAGCTAGCATCGCCTCCTAACGAATAATCCCCGTAGAAGTCGATTAGAAACACTTGAATATCGTATTCTTTCGTCCCAACACGAATTGCCCCTTAGAAGTAGATTTCCTCATACCTGGACATCCTTTTCTATCAACTGAATACAATATTCCCCGTAGAAAGCGGCCAGAGAAAGCTGGAGATCGCATTCTATCATCCGAACACAAAACTCCCAGTAGAAATCGGTCTTAGGCAACGTGGGATATATATATATATATATATATATATATATATCTAGTTTTAAGTTTCGAGTTTCTTGGTAAAGAACACTATTTTCACATTATTTCTTTTATTCAAAATAAAAAAAAAACATAGCCTATGTCACTTCTGAAGTTAATATAACGTTTAAAAACATAAACATAATTTGTCGTCACAAAATATATTCAGTATGATTTGGCATGCAGAACCATTTGATAAGAGAAGGAGAAAGAAAGACAGAGAGACAGACAGAGAGAGAGAGAGAGAGAGAGAGAGAGAGATTTCCACGTTAGAGAAAATAAAATTTACAAAAATCAAAAGATATCCATAAGGTGTAAGACTATTGTCCGATTAACCTGAAGAACAAGAAAGGTAACACGAATAACGTCACAACTTTCTTTAGGATACGAATCCCAAAGTTGGGTCTGATTATTCAACTGAACTGCCCCAGTATTAATACTTTAAGCGGACTACTTTGTGTTGATATTTGTGATTCCAGACGCCGTCTACTGGCCGCTGGTGAAACTGACTGCTCAGAAGTTAACTCAATTTGTTGATGAAAGTAAAATAATTTTCAATAAAAAACTTAGCCTATGTCCTTCCGAAGATAGTATAGAATCTATATGTCAAAGTTCAGAACAATCGGTTCAGTAGTTTTTTTGTTTATCGCGTAAAAACAAAAACACGCTTTGTCTTTATAATTTAGTATGAATTAAAATTAAAAATTATACTTATTTTGACTGTTCTGAACTAAATTAGTAAATATTTTTATCGGTCTTAATGTCTTTATAATATCATATATTAGTTAATATAATGACAGTCAGGCTGACCTTGCTTATGATCACCCCTGTAGAATCTGAAATAAAACTTATTACTACAATAAATTATTTCAGAAAATTAAAAAAAATATAAAATACAATTCATAATAAAATAAAAATAAAAATAAAAATAAAAATACAATAATAAGTAAAAAAAATAAAAAAATAATAATAACAAAAGTACTTATTCTATGTTAGTAAAGAACAGCTGGACTGCCCCCACCACCTTAAATTTTGACTCACCTTTTTGTCCTACGTTTCGAACCGCTACGGTTCATCCTCAGGAAGTAAACTTAAAATGGTGGTGGGGGCAGTCAGGTTGTCCTTTACTAACATAGAATAAGTACTTTTATGTTTTTTTATTCATATTTTACGTATTATTGTATTTTTATTTTTATCTTTATTTTATTATTAATTTTATTTTATTTTTATTTTTAATTTTCTGATATAATTTATTGTAGTAATAAGTTTTATTTCAGATGCTACGGCGATAATCATAAACAAGGACAGTCTGACTGTCATTATTTTAAGTAATGTATGATATTAGAATGACTGTCAGACCGATAAAAATATTTATTAATTTAATTTAGTATGAAGTATGATGTGATATGAAGTAGATATTATATGAAATATGATATGTACGTATATATGTATATATTTATTTATTTATTTATTTATTTATTCATTTATTTATTTATTTATTTATTTCTTCATTTAGTCTTACTATCGTTGCTAAAGTAACTTCCTATTGATCATCTTTTTTTCATTTATAAAAAAATACCATGTCACCTAAGCCTTCCGTATAAAATACGTGATTAAATTTTGAAGACGATCGGTGTAGTAATTTCGACGCTTATAAAGGACGTACATATATAAATTATATAAATTCGATTTTATATAAATATATGCAAAGCTTTTAGCCCGAGTGATCAATGATTGATGAATACGTAGGTTGCTATTTATATTTTGTGCTTAATAATGAAAAGTCAGTCATTTATTATGGAATAGCTTTATTGTTTTTAAATTATTCTCCATGCTGATCAATACACTTTCGCAATGCTCGAATTAATTTTCATAAGACTTTTTCCACTCGGATGGAGGTACGTCTGAAACATAGTTTTTGAATACATCAACGGCTTCGTCAGGTGCCGAAAAGCGGTGACTATGCAATTTATTTTTGATGTGCGGGAATAAGAAGAAGTCATTGGGTGCGACATCAGTGCTATCAGGCGGATGAGCCATCAATTCGATGTTTTGGTTTGTCCAAAAATTCGTTTGTTTCAACCGATGTGTGAGAACTCACATTGTCATGATGAAAAATAAACCTTCGTTGCCGGTTGTTTTTCTGTATTTCTCAAAACACTTCTGACAAACAAATGGTTATATATCATTCTAAATTCACCGTTCTACGTTGCTCTAACAGCACAACTGCCACATGTTCAGTTATTTTGAAGAAGCTCTCGAAGAGATTTGCTTCGAACACGAACCACTTTTATCGGATTAGGCTCGTCTTGGAAGACCCATGCAGTGGATTGCTGTTTTATTTCGGGCTCATACGCATAAATCCAAGAATCGTCACCTGTGTAGATATTATAAACAACTTTTAATGAACTGTCATTGTATTTCGTGAGCTTTTCTTTACACCAATTAATACGAGCATCTTTTTAAGCTTTTGTTAAATTATGCGGGATCCAACGTGAACAAATCTTTTTAACACCTAAATGATCATGCAATATCTTATTGATGCTCATCATACTAATGCCGAAAGATGCCTCAATTTGACGGTAAGTCATATGACGATCTTGCTTTATCAGTTCGTACACAGCATCAATATTTTCTGGTACAACAACCGAGTTTAGAGGATCTTCACGGAGTTCGTCCTGAAGCGAACTGCAGCCAGAATGAAATTCATTATGCGTTTCACAGTGGCCAAAGATGAGACTTCATCGCCAAAGGTCGAAGTAAGTTGATTGATGCACTCTTGTTTTAATAAGCCACGTCAAAAGTCATAAAAAATCATCGCACGAAAATTTTGACGAATTAGTTCCATTTTTTTGCTGAGACAAAATGTTCAAGTCGCTCTACATAACACAAGTTATACTTAAATGACAAAACGTTCTGAAGCAGCAGGTTAAAAAGGTCAAACTTTCAATTGCACACATCAGATGGTGCCTGCAAACACTTGGTACGCCAAGGCTTAAAATATAAATAGTATCGATCTTACGAAATTCTTAGTAACACTATTTATGTGTTATCCTACGAGTTTTTCAGCCCAGCTGGTAGGTTTCTTAATCTTCTTTATCAGAAAAAATATACCTTGTTTTAAAGCTCCAGAAAGACGACAATCGAAAAAGAAGAATTATATAGTTTAACGAATAAATTCGCTATAATTATTATAAATTTAACATAAATACTCTGTAGAATATTATCATTTACAAATATATAACGAAAGAAAATGAAATTACGACACTTTCAATAAAAGTATATAATCAATAACAGTAATTTGAACTAAAGACGTGTTTGTAAACACGAGCCAGCTCGCGCGCGAGCACTTTTGTCACGATAATAGTCGAGAATTCGCGGGTGAATAAGTGAAAATAGAAAAACAGATACAGGTTTCTGTATCTCAAACAAAAAGTTTAAATATGGAGGCTTCTGGTAGCAGGGGCACTCAATCACAAAGTGAAAACAACGTTTGTGATGCACAAAACTCAATATCGTATGCTAAAATTGCGCGAGAAGAAGTAACGATTAAATATTATCCAATCATCGTCGGAAAAGTCATAGGTTCAGCCAATATACTTTTTATTTCAAAAATATCCTACGGTAGAGTATGTCTATATTTAAGTTCCCAAGAGAAAATTTATCATATCATACAAACACACAGAGTCATTAATGTAAATAATCATATGCTCGAAATCAGGTCTCTACTCACCAAAACAAAACGTGTAATTTTGTCAAACGTTAATCCAGTTATTCCGAATAGTCTAATGAAAAAAAACTATTAGAATATAGTATTCAACTCAAATCACAAATAATAAGCATTCGCACAGGTCTAAATGATATCGGGTACTCGCATATATTAAGCTTTCGAAGACAAATATATATTGTACAGGATGATATAAGAAAACTACCCGCAACATTTCAAATCGAATTTGATCGAACAGCATACTAGATTTATACCTCTACAGGCAAACTGATCTGCTTTGCATGCAAAGAAGAAGAGCACTTGATGAAATATTGTAAAAATAGTGAAATAAATACATCTATACCACCTAACTCTCAAATAGAATTCCCGACTTTAGAAACTTCCGACGTAGCCAATACTATACAGTCTAACAAGGACAAGAGACAACTATGATAACTGACGGAGACAATTACGTTAAAATACTGAATGAACAAACGAAGCGTACATTAACAATATCATATACCAATGAAGAAACTATAGAGCTAATAAATATCGAATCTACTGAGGAAATGCAAATGAATAATTTAGAAAAAAACTTTTAAAAAGGTCGATAAACGCGGAAAACAACCATTGAGTAAGAAAAGAAGAACGCAAGATGAAAAATACTATCCTGAAAATCATCTTGAAGCTGTACAAAAATTTTTTAATAATAATACAGAACATTCTTGTTTAGATCTCGATAAACTTAATAAATTCTTAACGGAATCGTATGGTAAAAGTGACCCAAAACCTGTAGCTCTAAAATATACAGATAATATTGATGAAATGATTGATGCCTTGAGAAAAGTATACGAATATTCTGATAAAAAAATCTGAAAAGCCGCATAACCCGAATCATAAAAAAGCTAGATAACGAAGAATACATCGGAACTTCTACATCGGAAGAATGATACAATCCCATACATCGAAGCTAAAAATTTTATTTTGGAATGCAAGGAGCATTCTGAAACGAAAAGATGAAATCCACAGAATTTTACACAAAGTTGACATCATAGCGTGCGTCGAATCATGACTTGACGAATCTACAACTACTCTAAATTTTCTAGGCTTTTAATGCTCTAGACAAGATAGGATCAATTCAATTGGAGGAGAAATTCTGCTAATTTTTAATAATTTTCAATTCTGCTAAATTGCAATATTCGTAAAAATATAGCTTATAAAGAAATTAAAAAACTAAAGGTAAATGATTGCTCCATAGAAATCAGCAGAATACGAATAACGGATACGAATCCCCTCTTCAATCTTAGTGTTTGGTACCGGCCACCATCAAATACATTCACATTTATATCGATTTCAATGTAGAAAAATCTTATTATGATAAAATGTCTTTTAAAATATACTCAAATCAAACATACTGGCCAATCGTACTATTTAACTTAAATAATTCATACGAGCAATTTTCCTCCCCAGAATACGTAAGTTCCTTACCTCATAAGAAACACGAAACATTTGTAAACATTTTAATAGAAGCAATTAAAATTAGTACGCCAAAAAGAAAAACTGTTAATCAAAATATGTATCGAAACCCAGTAATATGGTGGGATGCGGAATGCAATCTAATTAAACAAAAGCGAAAACGAGCTTATAAGAAATGAGAAGCTTCTCTTGAACTCGGAGATCTTATTGAGTATAACCGACTAGCTGTACTAGCAAAAAAAACATTCAAATCAAAAAAGGAAGCTAAATTCAAAGAATTCGCAAAAACGATTAATTTTCAAACCGATCATAATTATGTTTGGAAAACACTTAAAATTTTAAAAAATAGCTCGCTCGCTCTAAATAAAATATGTCCTCCTTGGGTGCCAACTAATACAGAATGGATGCCAAACTGCAAAAAAAATTTGTTTTTAAAAACTGAATTCAATCTGACTCAACTTAACGTAGCTCTAAAGACTCGTAACGCTAAATCTTCACCAGGCATTGGCGGGATTGACTACTTCATACTAAAAAGTTACCTATTCACTACAAATTAATCCTTCTTGATATTTTTAATGAAATGTTTAGAACTGGACATTACCCACATGATTGGAAACACGCATACGTACATCTTATATTAAAGCCAGATAATACCAATTACCGTCCGATTGCGCTTACCTCTGCTCTTTGTAAATTATTTGAAGCGACAGTAAAGAATAAACTCGAATGGTGGGCTGAGACATAAAATATTTTCCCAAGTAGCCAAAGTGGCTTTCGAATAGGCCAAGTGTGTACAGATAACCTGTTAAATCTCACACTAAATATACTACAAACCTTTAAAAATAAAAAGCAAGTCTTTGCACTTTTCTTAGACATATCATCTGCCTTTGATAAAGTCAATATCTAAATTTTGTTAGAAAAACTCGCAAAACTTGGATGCCCCTATAAATTAATAAAATTTATAAAATTCTTGAAATATGAGAGAATTATCTCAACAGGCATGGACGGTAATCAAAGATATACTTATAAAGGTCTACCTCAAGGAGGAGTTTTGAGCCCAATTCTATATATTCTATACGTAAAAAGCTTATTAGATGATATTTCAACTAGAACAACAACTTCACAGTTCGCAGACGATATTGCAATATACTCGACCAGTAAAAAATCTCTCGAAAAAGCTGCCCACACCTTGAAACAAAATTTAAAAAAAATTGGTTTAAATCTCGCTCCTCATAAGTCCATTTTTATTCATTTTAATAAGAAAAATATTCTGCCCAGTCAAACGGAAATAAAAATTGACGATTATTCTATATACTCCAGTCAGTCTAGTAAATTTCTTGTTATTATTTTTGACTACCAGCTAAATTTTCTAGAACAACTGAAATGTCTTCAAAATAAATGTCAATAATCACTCAATATATTAAAATTCCTACAAAGAATCTGGTAGAGAGCAAATCCATATTCGTATTTAATTATCTATAAGAGATTTACACGATCCATACTTGACTATAATAATTTTATATATTTTCCAACAAAAAAAACACATATTAAAAAAATTGAACAAATTCAATATCAAGCAATTCGCCTCGCTCTCGGTTATAGAATAACAACTCCATTTAACATTTTATTAGCTAAGTCTACACTTTGACCAATCACTGAGAGATCTCAATACTGATGTAAAAAATATTTAATTAAAATACTGTCTAACGAAAAAATACCAATTCACAAAACCATCATAAATTATACGAAAAATATGCGAAAATATAAAAACTAGAAGCACAGATTAATTGAATCCTGTATGCAAGAAATTAATCATTTAATACCGAATCTATCTAAAAATATCTTCTATAGTTTATGTCTATACGACTATGAAATTATTACGTCCAATATTCCTATAAATACTTCCATTGGTAATACATTAAAAAACTCACCAAATCCGAATCTTGAATTTTTATCCAAAGTGGGCACTGGCAGTTCTTATAAAATTTATACAGACGCAAGCAAAAGTATTAATGCTCCATCGGTCGGTACTGGGTGATTACTGGGTGCTATTGTGCCACATTAGCTATATCAATTTCGCAGTCTCTAGATAAAAAAGTTTCTGTTTTCACGGTGGAATGCATCGCGATAATAAATGCACTTAAGGTAGCACTTAACAATACCAACGTGTCGTACTTAATTTTCTCCGATTCGAAAAGCGTTCTAGAAAGCCTAGAAGATACTAAAATTCGTATCAAAACTAACCCATGTATTTATAAAATTAAAAGTTTATACTCTGAATTTATTGAATCGAAAACAGTAAATGGAAGTATCGAATTTTACTGGATCCCTTCTCATGTTGGCATCCAAGGAAATGATTATACAGACTCCCTCGTGAAACGAGTTGGCTGTAAACAACACTCAGAAACTAATGATATATCTTTCACAGATTTTTACGAGATTTTCAAGCGCTCAATGTTAGAAAATACAAACCGATATAAATGAGCTAGGGCTACACAAAGGAGTAGCCTTTTTTTGAGCATTTTAAAACTGATTTCGCTAAACCATCGTTCTACCAGAAAGATCGCTCACGTGAAACTATAGTATCCATTAATCGTTGTAGAGCCAACCATTATAGCTTAGCAGCCTCTTTAGCTCGTGTTAATATTATAAATAATGCAAAATGTGAATACGGCTATAGCACTCAAGATCTTGATCACGTTGTATGACATTGTCCCATCTACCAATTGCAAAGGTCAAACCATTTTAATAATATTAAAAACCTTAAAGTTATACTCCCAATCAATATGACTGCAATCCTCGCTCTTCCGAGTAAGCCTCTATGTAGAAAAATTATAGCTTATCTTCAACACTGTAAAATTAATGTATAAAATCTTGTTAATGTAAAAAATATTATAATCAATTTCTAAGATATCTAGATGTAATGCACCTTATATGTTTTGATAGTTGTAATGTATGAATTTTTGTAAAGCTTAATAATCTCTTAATGAGATTCACATGCTTATAAAAAAAAATATACTGTCAGTATATCGAAGAGATACTGACAGTCCTGCAAAGTAAATATTCAATCTTTCTTTTTCTCTTTCTCTGTCTCTCTCAGATAAGTCAACGCAATCTAATTCAATCCAATTTAAATCAAAATATACACCTTGTAAACGAAGAAGTTTCCTCGCATGGTGTTTTGAACTCTCGCACAAAAATAACATGTACAGATAATACATGCACGCTTCTGAACGAGCCATGTATGTCATTTCCCACGAGGGTTAAACACGCTATATGAGAAAACTTCTTCGCTTACAAGGGGTATATATTGATTAGCATCGAATTAACAACGTCCCTGTACACCAAACTAAAGAGGCATGTTCTCTAAAAATGCAACAAAATGTGGAAAAGGGAGAAGGATGAAAATAAATTATAACTGTATTGATGAGCACTAAATTAAAATAAAGAGTGGAAAAGTAGAAAAGCATGTTTGAAATTTTAAATTAGACATGTTGCGTAATCGTGTTGGATATATTATCCATATTTTGGCGTACAAAGCTGGTAATAGACTTTGGGAGAATGATCCGTGGAAAATAAGGAGGGGGCGTGTGTATAGAGCTTAGGCACGCAACATTGCATCGTTATGAAGTGTGTATAGTATAGCATATAGAGTCAGAGGTAGATGTAGAGATAAAGAGAGGAAGAGAGTATGTGAGAGTCAGGTAAGGAGTGAAGGAGGGAGAGAAGACGTTATGGGGGCGTAGACATGGGTGCGCCCGGTACGCGGCTCTCGGTATGTGTGCACGCGCGAGTTTTGAACTGCCTTCAGCGCCGTGTGGGTGGACCATTATTTTATATATTTCATTTTCTATTTTAAACTCTCCACAGTCTGTAGACGCTAGTCACAAACGTCTTTTTAGAGAGAAGAAGAACGGGGTAAGGGAGTGTAGAGGAAGGAGAAAGATGTGTGCGCTTATTGAAATAAAAAAAAAAAGAAAAAACGAAGACGAATAAAACGCTCACTCAAGATGACAAGAGGCGGAAGAGTAAGAGAGATAGAAGAATCGACCTAGAGCAAGAGCAATAAGAAAAGAGAAAGGAAGTTCTGCTTCGTTTCGAAGCGAGAGAAAAAGAGGAGGGACGTTTCATACGAATAAAGATTTTTAAAGACTCGATGGGGGCCGATCAAATGATCAGAATCGAAAGTTAGGGTCTTTTTTTAAAATTCAATGTTTCCGTTATTGCTCAGTGCAGTACCAACTGATAAAATAACCGCTTACCTAAAAATCATCTTTCAAAAACAAATTATGCGCGCGCGCGCGCGTGTATGTGACTTATTGTTTCATTAAAGCAATAAAGGTAAGACTGGAAAAAAGACCAGTTGCATTCTTAATATTTTAAAGAAAGAATTTCAATAAAAGTTGTAGATCGTAACATTATACGTAGATTTTCACTTTATTGCATACAAACTGTATTAAATTGAAATCCCTGTTTTATAAGAAAACTAAAGCTCGATTTTCGTACACAAAAACACACAAACATAGAATATAGAAGCATGTTACTTCGCCTATCCTATTTAAAAAATGACATAAATTTTATGAAAAAATGTAGTATGCAATCGAAGAAAATTTCGTCATTCATGTAAGCATAAGTAACCCACCTCAATTTCGATGCTGACTTCCGAGTTGGTTTTAAAAAAATGAGTTTTATACATTTATGTAATATGTACGTTTCAATGTTGTACATTTAACTTCTTAATTAAAGTTAATTTTAATATTCATTCAATTTTGAAGTACGTTATCCTACTATAACTGAGACATTTTAATTTGTAATAATTTTATTCCAATTGTTTTGAATTAATTTCTTGTCAAATTTATAGTCAAATGATTACATGATATAGTTAAATTTATGACAAATCACGTTGAATAGGCACTAGACTACTCATAATTAATCATATTGTTGTTTTGCGTCAGAAAGGCAAACTACGTTATTTGTCTGGATTTCATACAATATTTGTTTTTGAGAAATGATGTTATTTTTCATACTGAGTTTTTATAAAATTGATGTCACAATCAAAATAGCGCAATTTCTTTGCATTTCGTACTGATTTTTTTCAAAAAATTAACGTAATTTGCCTTGATATTCATAGAGATAATAGAAGAGATCGCCGATGTCCACGTTAGAGACTGCAGAAAGATTTGAACCCTCAGTTTCATTGCGACAAACCTAGGTCAGTAGTGGGTGCGATTTCTCAGATGTTGCTTTTCGAACTCGGACTATACGCGAAATGCAATAAAAGGGATTAATCTCATGCTCACCAAGATATTTTAATATACCTGTATTTATTCGATGCCGCAGTCCAGACCCCGCTCGTCGCTACAGAGTTGCTGTTATAATTATATTAGTTTATAATATTATGAAAAGTCAGATTGTATTTCACTAACAATAATAATTTCAATTTTCGTTTTAAACTTAGAATATTTAAATTTATTTATATAAATTTAAATTTATTGTAATCGTAATAATAAGGATTTTGTATTTGATAATTGTATTTATTGGATGAAATTATTAATGTATTGTTTTTTTATCAAATTTATAATGATTTTCTTAAAGAAAGGAAAAAATAAATACAAGTTACGGGTAGAATCTGAGCGACGTAGTTGCTCTGCGAAAGGTTCTCGACAAACTTAAGAAAGATCGCTACAACATAGTGTAGCATAACACTCAGGTATAAATCGCAAGTATATATATAAAATGTTGTGTGCACATTTGGCTAATTAGACTCTATCGGAAAAACCCCGCGACGTATAATAATACTATAAAAACAGCATGTCTCAGACAGAAAAGAATAGATGGACAATATTGGAGTCTACACATCTGAGAATAGAAAAATAAATCAAAATAATATATTCAACAGTATTATAAAAAATCATACGGTATAAATTCAAAATTAATTTTTTTTATTTGCTATTATTTTCATCATGGTTTTTGTTAATTAATTTTTTTTATCATATCTAGACATGTCTAATTTATGTAATTAAACACAAAAAAATTATTTACATTTTCACGATACATGAACTTTAGAAAAGAAGATATAAAAGTTATGTATAATGTTTATATAAATTATTTAATAAAGTAGGGTTGACTACAGCATATTCTAAAATTTGTAATATTATTTTTAATTTTAAGATAATATTTTATATAAAAAACTAAGTTGAATTTTGATATACGTTTAAAAAATATATAAATATAATATGATATCAAAAATTTAAAAAATCCATTCTTTTGTCAATTTCAGAGGTTAGATCTATTAATTACTAGCAATCGTTAATAATCTATGATTATGAAGATTATTTATGCAATTATTACATTATTTTTCTGTTTATTAATATGTATGAAAATAGACGTTGGTCTAATTTTTTTACGTAATTGTACTTAAATGAAACTTTTTGATTTAATAATATTGGCGATACGAGAATTGAATATTTAGGTAATGGGTAAACGTGTCTTCAATACGGATTGAAATTACCATATGTTATACATTTAGTATGTTAAAAATATTTAGTATATAACCAACATTATCCGAGGCCAATATCCTACATATTATAAGCGTCAGAGATTTAATCACAGGATTTGATAATTACTAAGATAGGAAATAAAGCAGTGCTACCAGTATCTAAATCCAGTCAGATGATAACGTTAACTTTCAAAAATGAATTAGTTACTACTCTTAGAATGAGCGTAACAGAGCCAAAAATAAAATATTACAATAAAATTTGTGCTTTTCGAGATCAAAAGTATGTCCGAGATTTTGAAAATTTGATATTATATTTTAAAAAAAAAAGTTCATTTTCAATTAACTAATTTTTATTATTTGCAGGGCCTTAAGCAAAATTCAAAATATCTGAAGAGAAATGTCCCTGGTAGAAATCTAACAATTTTCAATAGGTTGGACAGTAATTACTAGGTATTAAAAAAGAATCAGTTTATCATAGCTTAAAACTAGGCAAATCTTAGAATGAAAAATGTAAACATTTAAGTTAAAATAGACCTTTAATTTAAAAGACTTTAATTGTACTTTTGAATTCAGTCCCTGATGAGGAGCCGTAGCGAGCTCGAACCGTTGGACTGGATCTTCGATTAGGTAAGGGTGTTGGGGTCAGTTAGATTGCACTTTACTAACAAAATTTTTTCAGCTAATATTTTATTGTCAGATTAGTCTATGGGGGTGACTGTATACAAGGACAGTTTGACTGTCATTATAATTTTTAATTTAATGTTTATTTTTATTATTTTTGTGTGTTGATTTATTAATGTTAATGTAAATATGTATTGATATTGTTACGTATTGTTTTCGATTGATTTGATTGGACTGTAAGACCAATGAAAAAATATTTATTAAAATCTAAACATTTTCTATAAAATTAAAAAATAGGTAGAAACTAGATTTGAAGCTGGAACCTCGTTTCTGGCTAGTAAATGAACATTTTCATTCGGATGTAAATTTCAATTACTATAATCGAAAAAATTAATATTTATATAATATTATAATATTATATTGTTTATAGAATAAAAGGAACATCATACGATACGGAAATAGTTTGAAAGAATTAGAAAGAATTCTAAAATTATAATTTATCCTGGTTATACATTAACTCTTATGAAAGACCCGCTGGAAGTGAGATTTTTTTCATTAATAACTCTTTAAAAAAAGAATGACCCTAGTCGAAAATGAGACGAGTGTTGATTATTTCTTAAAAATTTTAAGGATATCTTGAAAGTTAAGTATCAATGGTAATTTTAAGTACAATGTCTGCCTTACAGGCGAGCTGATTGACGACGTTCGACAATGCGACGCGCACGTAATTCAAAATAGCATGAGATATATGAAGTATTATAACAAAAATTATTATTATAATAATTTCTTCTTATTATTTTATTATAATATCAGGGTTATTATATATTATACATAGGTGATGTAGAAAAATTTTTATAAATCAATAAGGCATTGAACATTTTATCATTTGAACTATGGTAAACAACACATAAAAATACTTCAAACGTTAAGAAAGGGAATTGAATTTCAAATAAATAATCATCTTGATTCTAAATATTAGTTAGAAAATTCAAATTGAAAAAATATAAAAGTTTTTTACTATTCAGAAACAAATTCTAAAGATTATTCACAATACTTTCTTTGATCGTTATTCTTTTGATTTTCATCAACATTGTGATTTGGCATTTTTCAATATGAACAAAGTAAATTTATATACAATTTGATAAATAAATTAAATTTGGAAAATAAAGAGCTGCAACATTAGACTTTAATAATAATTTAATAAATTAATTATTTAATTGATTAAATAATAAAAAATATAATTTTATTGGTTTTGTAAATTATTTCAAAATTCGTGTGAATTTGAGTTTATATCGGAACTTTAATTTATGCAGGGTGCATACACTGCATGTCTCGTGACTGGAGACTCCTACAAGTGACAAAAAATTATCTTGGTTAGTATATAAGCTCGATTAATACTTCGTATACATATATTTAATATTGTATGCGAATGTGTAAACTATTGTCGATGCGATTAATATGTATTGTATGTGTATAAGTTATAGTTTACTTATAAAAGAATTCAATATTCAAAATTAAGAACTCTATATAAATTTACAATTTTTAATTAAAGTAAATATCAACGTTAATGAATTTATATAATAATACATAGCAATTATATTAATTTTTTAGCAATGCTATATATTATACCTAGTTTCAACCTTATTTGAAGGTAAAGTTTAGTCATAATCAAGAATACATTAACACGAAACTAACTGTTATGGGTCTTAAATACCTAAAACAATTGGTTTAGAAAATCTATCTATAAATCGTCCGAAATGACCGGAAAAAACGTTTTCTATATTTCTAGTTACTGCCGAGTATTAATATATTTGATAAAAATTTTGCAGTATATGTTGGAAAATTAATTGACGATATTATTATTCTATAGGTCAATTGCTCTTTGTGAATCTTGGGAACCCCATAACATTTTGCTATTGTTCCATTTTTGCAGTTTAAGTGTTTAAAAGTAATTTCATTAATGTAACATTTATTTTTCCATTCTTTTACTAATTCTTTCAATTATTATCCGAATCATCCGAAAAAATTATCCGAAAGAATTAGAAGTATATTTAAAAAAACATGTTTGGACGATATACAATTTCATATGGTTTCATTTTTCAATAACTTTTTTATAAATAATAATTAATTTTATTTCATAGAATTTAAATTCTTAACTTTGATATACGAGACATCCATAAATACAATTTGCTCTCCGCACATTGTTTATGGGGCTCGTATTCTTTTCAAGGCGTCTATGTTTACTTAACTGGGAGATACGGAACGCCAGGCCGCTGGAGCGCCGGCGATGACCGCGTACGAGTTTTAGTTAATCTTCAGTTGTCGAATCGTGCAGTCTAAAACTTACACTATCGTCCAGACGTCCTCTCCTCTTCTTATTTTATAACATTTCGTAAGGAGGCCGCTCTCCTTGCAAGTGAATTCGTTCGTTGGCGAATTCAAACAAGATTCGCGTCGCAACGCTCGATTCTCCACGAGATTCACGTCGCAACGCTCGAATCCCTGGGAGAGCACATCTCCCGACGAGTTCAGTACTCGTTGCACGCAACGTGCAAAACTTATAACTAACAATAACTGCTCGCACCTTCGAATCTTTGTCATCAGGGGTTTTTATGCCGCTAGGCTTTTCCCCTTTCATACGAGCCAATAAAAACAACTGTATATTTGGCTCAATTGTTGTACTTTTATTTGTAAACCTAATTACATCTACATTTCTATCCTTTTTTCCATTTTTATTATTCCCTTCAATCTTATATTTTTTTTTGTGCTAATATTGATAAAATAAAAACGGGATTTAGTCGTGTTGACTAGATCTCGACGCAACATTTGGTGCCTCCTGTGAGGTGCGAGCATAAACACAGTGAAGGTGCAGCAGTGCATAATAAAAAGGTACAACAGTACTCAATTACAATATCTTATTGAAGAAAAAGAGCATACAAACATCACGAAAGGTCAAAGGAATCACTTGCCCAGCTGCTGCGAACGGCCGAGACATCAGTCATCAAAAAAGTTAAGTAATTCATTTATATAAAGGCATTTTCGTAAAGAGTGTTTTTCATAAGTATTTAGTAGTACGTAATAAGTCTAATACATTTATATTCGTGCTCAAGTAATAATAAATTTAGTTTGACGTTTTGTTAAATTTATATATTGATATTGCTTTCACGATGGATAAAGTTAAATTAATAAATCAAAAGCGCGCTACGCTTAAAGCACAGGTAACAAACCTTGCAAATATCGTTGCTTCAAATAAATGCGATAAAATAAATTTAAAATTACGATTAGAACGCGTCAGGGAATTGCTTCATGCATACGAAAATTTGAACGACGAGCTCGCAATTATTGATCCGGCCAATGAACGAATAAAAGAGATAGACGAAATACAAGATCGTTATTATGAACTAGCTAGTAGAATCGAAAATAATGATAATATTGTCAATTTAGATTCAAATAATGCTCAAGCTAGCATATTGCCCGATAATACAACACCAATCGTGAATGCTATAGGTAATCGTCGTACATTAAAACTGCCCGTAGCTGAACTGCCAAAATTCGAAGGTAACTTGGATAAATGGCTTACATTTAAAAACTCTTTTTTGACAATGATTGACGCGCGTACGGACATTACCGATTTAGAAAAATTCTTATATCTAAAAAATTCGCTTCGTGGTGATGCTTTAAGAAAAATTCTAATTTATAACGTAAGTGCTGAGAATTATCAAAACGCATGGCGTCTTTTAAAGGAATCATATGAAAAACATCGCGTTCTTGTTTCAAAACACTTAGATGCTCTTCTTAACATTCAGGCTCTAACAAAGGTTACGCATAATGGATTGACACAGATAATCGATGAAGTTCGCCAGCATTTATCAATGTTAAAAACACTCGGAGTTATTCTCAGTGAATGTTTAATTGTACGCATACTTGAAAGAGCATTACCGTCTGAAATTCGCGATAAATGGGAAGAAAAATTAAGTCTAGACGAACTGCCATCATTAGAACAACTGTATACCTTTGTCACGGAAACCTCATTTTTATTGATAAATCGCGAACGAAATGCAAGACCTGAAATATCTAATAAACGTCGATCGCATCAAGAAATAGGATTTTCGAAGGCTCGAAAAAACGAATCTGACATGCGCACGCTTGTGACTGGCATATCAACTACGTGTGCGTATTGCACGCAGAATCATTTTATTTACAAATGCTCGAAATTCATAAAATTGTCAATATCACAGCGTTGGGATTTTATAAAAAATAAGAAATTATGCCGTAATTGCCTCCGGGGTCATGCAGGAGAATGCAAATCATCGCATTGCAAACACTGTAACCGATTCCATCACTCTCTGCTTCATAACTTCGCTACAAAACCAATAGATACAGCACTAAATGCGTCGAAAGGAAACGAGAAAAATAATTTAAACTTAACAGACACCCAATTGTGACAATCAACTCTTGCTTTGTCTACGGTGTTACGTGCACCTCGATCGCAATTAATGATGAGTGCGATAGTTCGCGTACGAAGCGCAGACGGAAAATTTATGGAAGCTCGCGCACTACTCGATACTTGCGCGACTGCACATTTTGTAACTGAAAAATTTGCACGTCAATTAAAACTCCCAATGCGGCCTTGTTCAATTCCAATAAATGCCATTGACAAGATGTCAACGATTTCTAAAAATCTTATAGAAATTAATTTCCATTCACTTCATAGTGAATTTGAAAAAACTTTAACATTTTTAACAGTTCCGCGAATTGCAGACTTTGTGCCCGATGAACGCTTTCCGCGCGAAAGGATAGAAATACCAAAAAATATCCGTCTTGCTGATCCTACGTTTCATTTACCGCGAGCTGTAGATATTTTAATTGGTTCTGGCACCACATTATCTTTACTATCAATAGGACAAATCAATTTATCTAGCGATGATTGTGATTTAATTTTGCAAAAAACGCAGCTCGGTTGGGTTGTGGTAGGCGGAGCGGTCGATAATACAGAAAGGCGCGTTGTCTCTTGCAATCTTACAGAATTGAGTGAGCAAATAAGTAAATTTTGGTTAATAGAAGATCTCAACACAAAGACTGCAACATTATCGGAGGACATTTTATGCGAAAATCATTATATCAAAAATACAACTCGCGACGAAAGCGGACGTTATGTCGTACGCTTGCCTTTTCGACCCGGCATAAAAAACTTCGGTGACTCACGATCATGCGCTTGGCGGCGTTTCCAAACGCTTCATAAAAAATTAAACATAAACATGTCCCTGAAAGAGGAGTACTCTAAAGTAATGCAAGAGTATATTGATCTAGGACATATGGTATTAGTCGATGACGACTTACAAGATGCATATTATATGCCTCACCATGCCGTTTTCAAATGCTCAAGTACAACTACTAAAGTCCGTGTTGTATTCGACGCTTCGGCAAAATCAGACAGAAACATTTCGCTTAACGATGCACTTATGATAGGCCCTACTCTTCAAGATAAACTCTTTGGACAGCTAGTTAGATTTCGATCGCATGTGTACGTTATAACTGCTGACATCGAAAAGATGTACAGACAAATATTAGTTCACCCAGACGATTGCAAATACCAACGTATCTTTTGGTATAGTAATAATCGCATCCGAACATTTGAATTAAAAACGGTTACGTTTGGTGTTGCTTCAGCGCCTTTTCTCGCGATTCGTACTATAAAAAAACTCGCTGATGACGAGAGTGCTCATTTTCCTCTTGCATCTGAAATCTTAAAACGGGACTTATACGTCGACGATTTGTTAACTGGTGCAAATTCCTTAGAAGAAATTTTAAAAATTCGTGACGAGATAATCGAGATTTTGAAAAGGGGGAAATTTAATATTCGTCAATGGGCATCAAATCATAACCATGCTCTTGATAATATTAAAGAGAAACTGCTCGGATTAGATTGTGCTATCGAGTCGAATACGATAATAAAAACATTGGGTATCGGATGGAATTCTCAAGAAGATACCTTAGTATATGCGGTAAAATCGACACACACACCTTCCCAAGTATCGAAGCGTACTATTTTGTCAGAAATAGCAAAAATTTATGATCCGTTCGGAATACTCGGACCTGTGATTTTAGCCGCGAAACTGTTTATGCAAAGGTGTTGGAAAACAAAAATCGGCTGGGACGAATCTGTTCCTCAAGATTTATATACTGATTGGCGGTCATTTTCTGAACAGCTCGGCAAATTAAATAATTTCTCCGTAAGCCGCAAGCTTGTTTTAGATAATTCAAATAATATTGAAATCCACGGATTCTGCGACGCGAGTAAGGTTGGTTATGGCGCATGTATTTATATTTGTTCTCGTGATAATGATCGTCGTACTCTGATTCGTCTTTGCTGCGCAAAATCTCGAGTTGCACCGTTAAAAGAAACCACGATTCCACGGCTTGAACTTTGCGGTGCTTTAACCCTTATTCGTCTTTATCGAGAAATCCGTTCCGTGTTGAATTTTTCAATAAATCATACTTATTTTTGGACAGATTCTACTATTGTGCTTCAATGGCTTAAGAAATCTCCATCAGTTTTAAAGGTTTTTGAAGCAAATCGGGATAGGGAAATTCAACGCGTTGAAGATGCTGAATGGCGTCACGTTAAAACTAAGGATAACCCTGCTGATGGATTATCGCGAGGCCAATTTCCTACAGAATTTCTACGAAATAAATTATGGTTGGAAGGACCGATATGGTTGCACGAAAGTAAAAATAGTTGGCCCGAGAATTTTAATCTGCCGATTCAAGAGCTGCCCAGATTGAAAAAAAATGTGTTTGACCATAAAAATTAATAAATGTGAAATTTTTAATAATTTTTCATCATTCTCTAAACTTGTCCGTGTAATAGCATATTGCTTACGCATGCGTCCTATAAATGTTTTTAAAGGGAATTTGTGTGTAGAAGAAAAACTCGCTGCAGAGCGAAAAATTTTAGGCATTATACAAAGAGAGCAATTTATCGACGAAATCGAACATATTTCCAAAACGGGAGGAGCAAAAGGTAACCGTCTGGCAGCTTTAAATCCATTTTTAGATCAAAACGGCCTCATTCGCGTTGGCGGGCGCTTAAAAAATGCCGAAATTTCATATTCGCAGAAACATCCTATTCTGTTGCCAACGCATCACTACGTATCCGATTTGATTATTCGCGAAACACACGAACATTTTTACCATACGGGTGTTCAAAGTACATTATATACATTGCGTCATCGGTTTTGGCTACTTGACGGAAAGAACCAAGTACGGAAAATTGTTCGTAAATGTGTCCGATGTATTCGTTTTCGACCGTCCCCGATACATGCGAAAATGGGAAACTTACCAAAATCACGCGTGGAAGAGGCTGCTGCGTTCTCTCATACTGGCGTGGATTTTTTCGGTCCCCTATTTATCAAGGAAAAAAAGTATCGTAATAGAAACCGCGTTAAGGCATATGGCTGCGTATTTATCTGCATGTCAATTAAAGCGATACATATTGAAATCGTGAGCGACTTGACCACTGAAGGATTTCTCGGTGCATTTAAACGCTTTATCGGACGACGCGGCATTCCCACGCATGTATATTCAGATAATGGTACGAATTTTGTAGGTGCAAGCAATAAACTGCGTGAAATGTATGCCTTATTAGAATCACAGCAGTTTAAAAATCGGATAAATCATTTTGCGACCGACAAAAATATAACATGGCACTTTAATCCGCCTCTAACACCACACTTCGGCGGCATCTGGGAAGCCGCAGTAAAATCTTTTAAGCATCATTTTAAACGAGTGGTCGGCGATCGACTTCTTACTTTTGAAGAAATAAACACACTAAGTATAGAAATTGAGGCAATTTTAAATTCGAGGCCAATACTTTCTATTTCTACGGATCCAAACGATCCAATTGCATTAACACCTGCACACCTGTTAGTCGGTCGTCCTCTCACGATGCTGCCCGAAAATAATTGTTTATCTGTTTCAGAAAACCATTTAGACTCATGGAAAATTCTTGTTAAGGCAAAACAAGAATTTTGGAAACGCTGGCATAGAGAATATTTGAGTGAAATGCAGAAACGCCAAAAATGGACTAAATCTCGAGGCGAGATTAAAAAGGATTCAGTAGTAATATTAATGGACAAAAATGAGCCGTGTATGCATTGGCAGCTGGGCAGAGTGATAGACGTTCATCCTGGCGATGACGGAGAAGTTCGAGTGGCAACGATTAAAATCGCCAATGGCATTGTCAAGAGAAATATTACTCTTTTATGTCCATTGCCTAATACTATTTAATGTATTTAATATATTATATTTTTATTGTAAACTATATAATTTATTTTACCAATTAAAGATGTTTGTATTGCTCGTTTTCTCGCAACGGGGGGAGTATGTTTGGACGATATACAATTTCATATGGTTTCATTTTTCAATAACTTTTTTATAAATAATAATTAATTTTATTTCATAGAATTTAAATTCTTAACTTTGATATACGAGACATCCATAAATACAATTTGCTCTCCGCACATTGTTTATATTCGTTGGCGAATTCAAACAAGATTCGCGTCGCAACGCTCGATTCTCCACGAGATTCACGTCGCAACGCTCGAATCCCTGGGAGAGCACATCTCCCGACGAGTTCAGTACTCGTTGCACGCAACGTGCAAAACTTATAACTAACAATAACTGCTCGCACCTTCGAATCTTTGTCATCAGGGGTTTTTATGCCGCTAGGCTTTTCCCCTTTCATACGAGCCAATAAAAACAACTGTATATTTGGCTCAATTGTTGTACTTTTATTTGTAAACCTAATTACATCTACATTTCTATCCTTTTTTCCATTTTTATTATTCCCTTCAATCTTATATTTTTTTTTGTGCTAATATTGATAAAATAAAAACGGGATTTAGTCGTGTTGACTAGATCTCGACGCAACAAAACATAAGATTCAAGTTTACTTTAGAAACAATAATAATATTAGAAATCTATTTAATAATTGTAAAGATAAGGATGATAAAGGTTTGAAAACAGGAGTAGTATATAAAATAAATTGTAAAGATTGTGACAAATATTATATTGGAAAAACGGGAAGGCACCTAAAACAAAGAATATATGAACATCAATATAGCTTACGAAGCATGAATGGTACATCCAGGCTAAAAGAACATAGTTTAAACTTGTTACATTGTTTCGACTATGAAAATATAAATATTTTGTAATAAAATTCCAATAATGTAAATTTAATGTTAGAGTCGAGTAAATTGGACAAAATTATCATTCCTTATTACTATAGAATTTTTATTTCGCATTTGAGTTGAAGAAAACCAGGGGGGATCCTATAAATGTTATATTAATAAATTTAGAGTGGGGATGGGGTATACAAACTAGCATGCTGGGTTTTTCATTTTAGTTTAGTTTCTGAGGATGACCGTAGCGGTTCGAAACGTCCGACATGAAGGTGATCCTAAATTTAAGGTGGTGGGAACAGTCAGGTTGTCCTTTACTAATGTGGCGTGCATTTCCTCAATAGATACCTTACCGAAATTCTCCTTTCTGGAAACATCATAAGGAGATTTGATTCCATCGGCGCGACAGACCTTTATTACACATGGCAATAAAGTCTCATTTCATCGCGCGTATAAATCCCTTGGAATTGAGAAAACACACGTTCGTCCGCGAGGGTCACTACAGATGACCCTCGGCCCTAATGGTTCATTCTTTGTATTTTTCGACGTTGGGCTTTCCCACGACTAGAGAGTTTTCCGAGGGACTGGAGAGCCCACGGGATGGCCGAAAACGGCATTCTCGCTTGAACTACCGACAGGCCGACTTCGCTGACCTACGTCCGATCGGTGTTGCGTTCCGCCTGGTCAGCGCGCGCGTAAGTGTGAATCAATATTATTAGTAACAGTTGTACGTGATTATCAATAAACACTAATCTAACATTCAACATACTTTGTACGCTCATTTCACCTGTGCACCGGGACTATACGAACATAGAATAAGTACTTTTATTTTTTTATTTTATTTATATTTTATTTTTTATTGTATTTTTATTTTATTATTAGTTTTATTTTACTTTTATTTTTATTTTTCATTTTCTGATATAATTTATTGTAAATTAATAAATATTTTTTATTGGCCTTACAGTCCAATCAATTCAATCTAAACAAAAAAAATAATAAAAATAAAAATAAATAAAAATAAAATAAAAATTAAAAAATAAAAATTAAATTAAAAAATTAAATTAAAATTATAATGAACGTCAGACTGTCCTTGTTTATATTCACCCCCGTAGACTAATCTGAAAATAAAATATTAGCTGAAAAAATTTTTTCTTAGTAAAGTGCAGTCTGACTGTCCCCAACACCCTTACCTAATTGAAGACTTGTCCAACGTTTCGAGCTCGCTACGGCTCCTCATCAGGGACTAAATTAAACCTTATATTCTAATCTATATATGCCCATCCCCACCACCAAATTCAGTAAATTAAATATAAATTCCCCCTCTACACAAATTGTCCAAAAACCAATCAATTTAATAAGAAATGATAAACACTGTCCAATCTACCAGACTCTAACATTAAATTCACATTATTTCGATTCCTGGAAATGCGAATACTTTCAAGACTCTCCCGTTTATACTTATTATTAATACCATGTTCCAAAATATCCACATTCACAAAATCAAAAGAATGTAAAAACTTTAAACAATGCTCTTTTAAACCGGAAGTAATATGTGAGCTACGTAAACTATATTTATGCTCATAAATTCTCTTTTTTAAATATCTACCTGTTTGTCCAATATAGTATTAATCACAATCCATGCAATTAATCTTGTAAACAACTCCTGATTTTAAGCATAAATCATCCTTATCTTTGCAATTATTAAACAATCTACTCAAATTATTGATATTTTTAAAGAAAATTTGAATGTTATATTTCCGAAAATTTCTTTCTATTCTTTCAGACAATCCTCTAACATATGGCAAGACAATAATTTTGCCTCCGTTAACATCAATTCCTGCACTATGTCTATTTTCGGTATTATAAATGTCAAACAATCTCTCAACAATTAATCTATTAATAAATTGAATTGGATAACCATTATTAATGAAAGTTTCTCTTACTATCTGTAAATTATTTTGTCTAAAATCTTTATGTGACAATTTAATTGCTCTGTCAATGACACCCTTTAATGCTCCAATTTTGTTTCCGAACTGGTGGTATGAATTAAAATCTAAAAACCTACCTGACCAAGTAGGCTTTCTGTACCAATTAAGTTTCACCTTATTATTACTACATCTTATGACATTAATGCCCAGAAAACTTAACTGACTATTAACTTCAACCTCCTTTGTAAATTTAATTCTGTCATGTACAGAATTGAAAACATCCACCATTTCATCCACAAAAACTTCCGGAACAATTGTAAAGATATCATCAACATATCTCTTAAATATCATTGGTTCAAAAAGCAATTTTGACAAGGCTATACTTTCCAACTTTTCCATAACTAAATTAGCTATAACCGGTGACAAAGGCGACCCCATTGGACATCCGTATATTTGTTCATAAAATTTATTATTAAATGAAAAAATTGTGTTATTAAAAACCAAATTAATTGCTTTCATAAATTCATTCATTGTTAATTTTGTATGCAAATTAATTTCATGCCACTTTTCCTGTATAATATCATTTAACAACTCTAAAGGTACATTTGTAAACAAAGATACTATATCCAATGAAATCATCTTGTAGTTTTTCGGAATAACAATATCTTTCATTTCATTGTAAAAACACCAACTATCCTTAATGTAAGAACTAGTTCTTCCAACTATCTTAACCAATATATTAGACAAAAATCTAGCAATATTATAAGTTGGGAAACCTATGGAAGATATTATTATTCTAAATATCAGATTTACTTTATGAAACTTGGGAAGCCCATAACATTTTGCTACAGTTCCATTTTCACATTTTAAATACTTATATGTAGTATCATTTATATATTCATTTCTTTTCCAATTATTTAATAACTCTTTCAAATTAGTTTGTAGCTTAATGATATGTGGATTACCAATCTTCAAATAAGTACTATCATCATTTAATTGGTAATCCACATATCATTAAGCTACAAAATATTTAAGAATATAAAACCGATAAAAATATTTATTATTTTAAAAATGTTTAGTAGTTGTATCAGGGATGTCCGCTGTCGTTGAAGAATTCTTACAACAAGAAGCAAATAATTTAGTAATTCACAGTTCATAGTGCAATTCAGGTGATAAATCATTTGTAATAAATTAGATTTACTACGGTATACACTTTTTTCTTAATTTATATTTTATTATTCATAAACAATGTAAGTAGTATTCGTCAGTAAATTTCATGATATTACAATGTGAAGGCAATTTAATAAAACCTATTATATGAAAATATAATAAATGTTCTTAGATAATTAATTTACTAAATGTGGAATTATAATATCAAGTTGTAATTTCATTATTAATTTTAAAACAAAAGAAAGTAAATTATAAACTATAGACTGCCAACTACAGAAATATACTCATATAGGAAGACTTTTGGTAAAACATGACGATTAATTAAATATAAATTTATTTCTTAAAATTTTATTAAGAAATTGATTTTGAAAAAGTAAAACTTCGTATTCCATTACAATTTATAAAAAAGCTATAATAATCAAAATTCTAATGACCTATAAGCTTCAACATTATTTTTCTAAATATTTTGTATATTGTCCCACTATCGTTTGATACTAAACTTGTCAGCAATAAATTTTCTTTAATTTTGAATTAGTATTCTAGAGATAGTAAAATATTAAAACTATGTAGAAATAAATTTTCCATGCATAAACTACAATTTTAAATTACAATTTGGAACAATTTTTCTTTGTATTCTGCACAATTACTCTACTACTTCTTGAAAGAATTAAAAATCTGAATAGTTTATATATCATATATTACACAATTTTTTCTATGTTGTTCATATAATTGTTTTCAAATCTATTGATCTACTTGAATGAAACATTTAAGAAATTTAGAGGTTATGGTTTCTCATGAGAACTACTGTGCACGTGCAGTTTTGCTCTAGCCCGCGTGCAGGATAAGGTGGAGAATGACA
The DNA here is from genome assembly GCA_018907035.1 of Sycobia sp. Sy_11. Lineage (NCBI taxonomy): Eukaryota > Metazoa > Arthropoda > Insecta > Hymenoptera > Epichrysomallidae > Sycobia > Sycobia sp. Sy_11. The sequence goes on from JACCIC010000129.1 coordinate 725,771, forward strand.
CAACGTGAAGCATAACGCTTCGAAAGAGACGTACAGAAATGACTTTGCGAAAGATGGAGCGGAGACAGCGGAAAAGTATAGCCATATAGGTATGATACAGAGACAAAGAGAAGCAAAATAAGAAAGGGATTGCGATAAGAGAGAGAGATCGAATCGTTAGGAGAATTTGGAGAGAGAAATTGCATCTTCTTTCTAAATGACTCCCTTGACTGATCGTCGTTAACAGAATGCGTACCTGAGCAAGTGCACATACTCGTGATCGATATTTAAAAAAAAAATCAATTAAAAAGTAAAAATAAAAAACTTTGGTCAAAGCATATACATAGATTCGGTAAATATGGTGGTCGGTGAAATCAAATTATCCTCTGTTAGTAATAATATATTCATTGTCTTTGTTTTTATTTATTTTTTTTTGATTTATTATTTAATGATTTATTATTCTCAAGATAATTATATTATTTTTCTCATCTAAAAGGCACGATATATAGAAACTAAAACTATCTGCACAAATTAGGATAGAATGTTTAAAAGTATCTCAAAAAGAGTGAATAAAATGTGATTTGACATTAGAATTTCTAGTACAATCGAGAATTACTTTACATTAAAGTTTGAGAGTTAAAAAAAAAATTTTTGCATGAAGATTTATTTGAAAATTATTAAATGCAGCGACTGTATGAAATAATTGGACCAGAAATATATATATACATAAATATACATACAATCCTTCTCTTGTAAATCACACATCAATCTGATCATGATATTTTATGGTCGTATGAAATTTTTTTACAGCTTCTGTGCATAGAAATAATGGATACTTATCTCAGGATTTTGCTGGAAAATTTATTATTTCAAAAATATAACAAGAATTGTTTAAAATTTGGTACATTTATTGTAAAATCTTCATATTTCAAATTGTTTAACTGAGACTATATGATATACGCTATATGTGTAAATGATTATAGACTATATGAATCGATCGCATCTATGTCGAACTTATTTAGTTTATACTTTGTTTTGTAAACGAATTTAAAAGTAAATTAAAAAATATATATATTTAGTTCTAACATTTTTCAACATTTATAATTTAACAGATCTAATAATTGTAACATACCCGCCCCTCAATTGAAATCGATTTTGAAAAATATTATTTTGATCTAATATGTTCATCTATTAAATCTACTTTTAAAAAAGATGGTGTCTCTATTAGATCAGGAATTATTAAATTTTTTTCGAGCGCGAATTGTAGCGCGAACTACGTTAAATCAACAATTATGGAATATGTGAAAACGTAGTACGCTGAGAGCCCGTCCAAATTCTCAGATGCTCGCACCTATTTTCAAATTTTAATATTTATTACATTACGGCATGAATATATTTATTGGTTAGGAGTATGACTATGATAATTAAACGATTTTTTAAATTTTCAAAATTGGTTGGGCTTTTGGATGTTTCTATTACTTCGTGATTCAGAAGTATTAGCGTTGATCATACCTCAGCACGCTGCATAACTTGTACTCGGAAATACTTAATAACTTTTGATCTACTAGCGATGCCATCTTTTTAAAAGTGGATTTTCTAGATGAAAGAATATAGAACAAAATAGTATTATCACAATCGATTTAAGTTTTCCGCGAGCATGTTAGAATTAAACAATTAAATTGTTTATACTATTGAGTTTCTAAAAATTAACATTATTTCTTAAATTCGCTGTCAAAGATTGCATACTTAAGTATAAAATGAAAATAGTACGACATAAATGCAATTAATATAATTTGAGACAATCAATTTGTAATATGAAAATTCTAAAGTAAACTATCAATTTTTTGAAAATTAAGGATATTTCCCAAAACAAAATTTCCATCGATATTGCCAAATAGACATTCCTTAATTTTATATATAGAAGTTGAAAAAATAATTGCGATTCAAAAATATCAACATTTTTTCACGAAATTTTCTAATTACTGCAAAAGAATGATCCATAAAGATTTCGCGAACGATATTTGAAGCGCAATGCATTATATAAAAGTAATGTAAACTAGCAAATTTTCTTGATTTAAATATACATGTATTAGGTCTTTAAAAGTATACCTGAAAATTTTACAAATTATAGAAAGATAGTGAAAGAAAAATCTGATAACACAAAAAATTTGTATAATCAAAAACGTACGCATCGCTAAACTGTGCGATACAATTTCTCTTGATAATGTTGAAGTGGAAAATGTTGAATTCACAGACTCCTATTAGACTTTTTATAACGAAAACTATCTTGGAGTATATCTTTATTTTATTTATAGAATATATATAAATGTAATGTAACTTCATACTACGGAAAGTTAAAAAAAAAATTGTTTTGGATTTTGTATTTTTAAATTGTATGTATACGAGGCCTACGATGGCTCGATCGCTAGAGCGAAGGACTAGTAACTTGGTGATCCGAGTTCCAATCCCGGTCTCGGCAGATTGACACAAGCACAGCTGTATTAATTTACATGTGCTTTGTTTACGAACACATCGTTAGACCTCCGTCGCTGATTAGCACCGATATTAGGAAGCATAAATAAAGCGACGTTAAATAATATAAAAAAAAAATTGTATGTATATGTGTACATTATTTCAGTCCAAGTGAAATTATCTTCTATGGTTCAATATCTGTCATTTACGAAGATCGTCTGTCTTGTCTAACTAAAACGCAGATTAAATGCCCAATATTTCAATTTCATATAGTAACTCGAAATTAAAACAATCTGTCATTGATCGGAATCCAACAGACATGTGTACGACACCGGTAAAGAAATCAACATACGCACGTCCGAAAATAATTATAATACTATATTTATATAATATATATATTAATATATATTATATAATATATATATATACTATATTTATATAATATATTTATATAATATAATACTATATATTAAAAATAATTATAATACTATATATACAAATCTATGTTTCTATAAATAATTGACCGTACTTTATGTATCGTCGCATCTGTGTGAAAAGTTCTTTCAATGTAGCCTTCACTTCAAAAAGTTGAAATTTTACCGACCATTTTATACAATATATATATACTAGCATCCCCCGTCTCGGCTTCGCCCGAGATAAGAATTTAACCGATTTCATAAGAAATTCAATAATATCTAAATAAAAAGTACTCTATATATAAAAATCTATATTACTATAAATAATTGACCGTAATTTACCTATCGTCGCTTCTGTATATACAGTATGTATATACAGAATGTCTAACCGTATTTAATACACACACGTATGCATATTACATACGGCATATATGAGGAAAATTGTACTTTTGAGTTCGAGCGGTAAGGAAAGATGACCAAGTGTCTCGAGACGACGTTTATAGAGTATCATGTTCGTAATATAGAACATGTCTCGGGACGACTGCTATAGAGTTTTTTGTTAGAAAGATAGTTTACGACGTCCAGGTATTCCGGGACGACTTTTACTGGGATTGTGCGTGTTCGAACGATAGAAAATGAATCTCATTATAGAAGTATCTTAAACACTCCCCGTCGAAGTCGTTCCAAAACATCCCAACATCTAATCCCACTATCCAAACATGAAACACCCCATAGAAGTCGTCCCGTCATACCTGGATATCGTCTTCTACCGTCCAAACACGAAATTCCTCGTGGAAGTCGTCCCGTCATACTTGGACATCGTTTTCTACCGTCCTAACACGAAAGTCCCCGTAGAAGTCGTTCAGAGACACTTGGACATCTTATTCTACCGTCCAAACAGACAACTCCTTGTAGAAGCCGTCCCATCATATTTGGACATCGTCTTCTACCGTCCGAACACGAAATTCCCCGTGTAAGTCGTCTTGTCATAACTGGGCATGGTCTTCTACCGTCCGAACACGAAATTCCCCGTATAAGTCGTCCCGTCATACCTGGGCTTCGTCCTCTACCTTCCGAACACGAAATTCCCCGTAGAAGTCGTCCCGAAGTGCTTGGACATCTTATCCCACTATCCAAACTCGAAACCCCCCATAGAAGTCGTTTAGAGACACCTGGACATCGTCTACTATCGTCCGAACACGAAATTCCCCGTGGAAGTCGTCCTGTCATACCTGGACATCGTCCTCTACCGTCCGAACACGAAATTCCCCGTAGAAGTCGTCCCGTCATAGCCAGACTTCGTCTTATACCGTCCGAACATGAAATTTCCCGTAGAAGTTGTCCCGACATATCTGAACATCGTTTTCTACCAACTAAACACGATAGTCCCAGTATAAGTCGTCCCTGGAAAGCTACCATGGCTTCCTAACGACTAAACACAATACTCTCCGTAGAACTCGTTCGGAAAGACCTACATATCGTATTTTACCATCCATACGCGAATCTTCTTATGGCAGTTGATTTCCTTATACTTGGACGTCGTTTTCTATCCACTAAATACAATATTCCCCGTAGAAATCGCCTGGAGACACCTGGACATTGCATTCGATCATCCGAAAACACAACTGCCTATAGAAATCGTCTTGAGGCAACGGAATATCGTAATCAACCGCCCGTACACGACAATACAATATTTCTCAGTAGAAACCGTATTTAAAATCTGTATATATCTTATATACAATATAATATACATACTATATATATATATATATATATATATATATATATATATATATGCATTATACACATACATACCCATATATACATATTTTCTAAATTTCCTTTTTTCCAATTAGATACCGTGAATATTTTCGTAGCGATGCCAACTAAAATGCAAGCAAAATGTTGGTATGCGAATAACGTATTTTTTAAGCAGACGATGGATAGTGCCTTTTTATGCATTTATGCAGAAGTGACGATATATTATATATATATATATATATATATATGTATATATATATATATGTGAATCTTACATAGTTTCGAGGTTGTTGGTAAAGAAACCTATGTTACCATTATTTCTTTTGTTCAAACTAAAAAAAGCATAGGCTCTTGTCACAATTCTGAAGTTAATAGAATGTATAAAAATAAAAATATAATTTGTCATTACAAACTATATTCAGTATGATTTGGTATACAGAACCATTTTATAAAGAGAGAGAGAGAGAGAGAGAAAGAGAGGATTTCCCCCGTAATAGAAAATAAAATTTATAAAAACAAAAGATATCCATAAGGTGTGCGAATAATGTCAGATTAACCTGAAGAACAAAAAAGGTAATACCGACTAAACGTCACACCTCCTTTAGGATACGAATCCCAAAGTTGAATACGAACATTCGTTGGCGTTGGCCTGGTATTAATACTTTAAGCTGACTACATTGAGTTGACGTTCGTAATTCAAGACGCCACGTAGTGGCGGTTGGTGAAATTAACCACTAAAACTGTTAACTTAATTTATTGTTAAAAGTAAAATTATTTTCAAGATAAAATATAGCCTATGTCCTTCCCAAGGTAATATAGAATCTATATGTCCAAATTTCAGAACAATCGGTTCAGCAATTTTTTCGGTTATCGCGTACAAACAAAAACACGCTTTGTCTTTATAAATTAATATGGTATGATATGATATGATATGATATGATATAATATATATTAACTACGGCTTCAATGGAGAAAATTGTACTTTCGAGTTCGAGCGGTAGAAAAAGATGTACAAGTGTCTCGAGAGGACGTTTACAGAGAGCATCATGTTCGGACTATAGGAAATGTCTCGGGACGACTGCTATAGAGAGTTTTGTGTTGGGGAAGTAGAATACCATTTCCAGTTATCCGAGGACGATTCTTACTGGGAGTGTGCGTATTCGAATGATAGAATACTGATCTCTTCATAGAAGTCGTAATGACATACCTGGACATCGTTTCCTATCAACTATACATGACACTCCCCGTAGAAGTCGTTCCAAACTATCTGGAAATCGCATTCTATCATGCGAAAACGAAACTCCCCGTAGAAGTTGACCCCATATACCTGAACTTCGTTTACTATCAACTAAACACGATACTCTCCGTAGACATCGTCCCATCATACCTGGACATCATCTTCTAACGTCCGAACACGAAATTTCCTATCGAAATCGTTCCAAAACACCTGGAAATCGTATTCTATCATGCGAACATGAAACTCCCATTAGAAGTTGTCCCGACATATCTAAACATCATTTCCTACCAACTAAACATGATAGTCCCAGTAGAAGTCGGCCCGACAAAGCTAGCATCGCTTCCTAACGACTAAACACAATACTCCTCGTAGAAGTCGTTCGGAAAGACCTAGATATCGTATTTTACCGTCCCAACACGAATCTTCCCATAGAAGTTGATTTGCTCATACCTGGATCTCGTTTTCCATCAACCAAATAATATATTCCCCGTAGAAATCGTCCAGAGACACCTGGACATCGCATTTTATCATCCGAACACACAACTGCGTATAAAATTCGTCTTGAAGCAACGGAATATGGTAATCGACCGCCCTTACACGCCAATACAATATTACTCAGTAGTAACCGTAGTAAATATTTAAAATATGTATATATAACATGTACAATATAATATACATACATATATATATATATATATATATATATATATATACTTTTTATATTTCCGTTTTTTCAATTAAATACGATGAATATTTTCGTAGTGATGTTAATTAAAATTCAAGCAAAATGTTGGTATGCGCATAGCATATTTTTTGAATAGGCGATAGACCATATATTTTATTTATACATACATAATTTCGAGGTATTGGTAAAGAACCTTATTTTGCCATCATTTCTTTTGTTTGAACTAAAAAAAAACATAGTCAGTTGTCACAATTCTAAAGTTAATAGAATGTATAAAAATAAAACTATAATTTGTCGTCAGAAACTATATTCAGTAAGATTTGGCATACAGAGCCATTTTATAAGAGAAGGAGAAAGAAAGACAAAGAGAGAGAGAGAGAGAGAAAGAGAGATATTTTCGCACGTAAGAGAAAATAAAATTTACAAAAATCAAAAGATATCCATAAGGTTTGAGTGTAGTATCAGATGAACCTCAAGAACAAAAAAGGCCATACCGACTAAGTCACACTTTCTTTAGGATACGAATCCCAAAGTTGGATATGAACATTCACTTGAGCTAGCCTGGTATTAATACTTTAAGCCGACTACATTGGTGATTTAAGACGCCACCTAGTGGCCCCTGGTGAAACAAACCACTAAAACTGTTAACTTAATTTATTGTTAAAAGTAAAATGATTTTCAAGAAAAAACATAGCCTATGTCCTTCCCAAAATAATATAGAATCTATATGTCAAATTTCAGAACAATCGGTTCAGTAGTTTTTTCGGTTATCGCATACAAACAAAAACACGCTTTGTCTTTATAAAATAGGATGATGATATGATATGATATGATGTGATGATACTTTAATAATAATAAAATAATTGTTTTAAATATTCGAATAAATATTTCTTTATGTAACCGTTAATTTTCATCGGAGTTTTTTAAATAAAGAATATATCAGAAACTTATGCATGCAATAGTTTTACTTAAAACAAAAAGTAATCGGAATAACCATGAAATAAAAATTTTTTATGGCAACATTTTTGAAATATTCGTGATTAAAGTATTCAATAATCTATTTTTAAAAAATAATAATTCACAATATCGATTAGCTAATTATATAATTATTTAATAAATGAACAGTACTATTTAATTAACAAGTGTGTTTTAAAAAACTTTATCTTATATAAAAATCAATATATACAAATAAGTTAGATGTGTGTGTGTATTCGTACGCAATATTCTCTCTCTCTCTCTCTCTCTCTCTCTCTCTCTCTCTTTCTTTGTGTATGTGTATTTGAGTGTGTATACGTGCCCATATACACACGTATAAATAGTTAATATTTATATTAACGTAATTTACTTGCATTTTTTTTCGTATATATAAATATTTATTTATGACAACTTTAATAATAAAATAATCCTGTTAAATATTCGAATAAATGTTTCTTTTTGTAACCGTTAATGTGCATCGCAGTTTTTTTAATAAAGAATATCTGAGAAACTTATGCATGCAATAGTTTTACTTGCAATAGTTTTACGTGATTAAAGTTTTTTTTTTTATGTTATTTAGCATCGCTCTATTTATGCTTCCAAATATCGGTGCTAATCGGCGACGGAGGTCTACGATGTGTTTGTAAACAAAGCATATGTAAATTATTACAGAGGTGCCTGTATCAATCGGCCGAGACCGGGATTTGAACTCGGATCACCAAGTTAATAGTCCTTCGCTCTAGCGATCGAGCCATCGTAGACCTCACGTGATTAAAGTATTCATTAATCAATATTTCAAAAATAATATTAACAATATAACGTAAATACACTCAAATACATATACAAAGAAAGAGAGAGAGAGAGAGAGAGAGAGAGAGAGATAATATTGCTCACAAACACACACACATCTAGCTTATTTTTATATATTGATTTTTATGTTAAAAGCAATTAAAATGTTTGATATTTGAAAAAAAATTTATTGTATAGTAACATATTCTTCAAGAATATTTAAAAATCTTTTTACTGTCATTAAGTATTTTACTCTTTTGTAAAAAGCACATATATGCTTCTAGTCATAGTACATGTAGGATGCTTTCTTCCTTAATCAAATAAGAAAAAATATATTATTACGATAGAAAACAAATGATATTTCAGAATATTAGTATACTAAACATAACTCTCATAAATTTGTGAAATCTCTTTAAAGTTACTCTCTACGATAGTATAAATTAAAGCAAGTATGGCGCATTCGAATTCCTTATTATTTGAAACTTCTCTTGAATGTAATACATTTATCATTATAATCAATGTATCGTATTTATTTATTTATATATGATAATAAATGTTTTCATAATTAAACTTCTCAGTTAATTACACATAAACGTGCGATGCTTAAAAAATAATTTATAATTTGATTATTACTAAATATTTCTAATTTAAACAAAAGAAAGTATTGAAATCAATTTTTACATAGTCAAGTATAATATGTGTAAATATGTATAAGTATCAATTCGTATAAGTTTCAGAATTCAGATTGGCTTAACAGTTTTTGTCAAAAGTTTATTTTCTTAATTAAATAACAATTAAATAACATTAATTAAAAACAAAAGAAAGTATTGAAAACAATTTTTTCATAGTCAAGTATATGTAAATATGGATAAGTACCAATTCGTGTAAGTTTCGAAATAATTATTTATTATTATTCAATAAAAAAATTGCTTATTAAAAGTTTGCCCATGCACTCACTCATTTATAACGTGAGCATAAAGTATTATGGAAATATAATTTAAAAATTATTTTGACATGTACTTGCGGGCCCATCTTTGAAATGTTTTGTGGAAGTCAAGGGAATTGTAGTTACTAAATTATTTCATCTGATTCAAACGAATTGTAGATGCCAAATTATTTATTTTTGTCCACAAAATAGCCACTCATATAGAATTACAGTGCGGTTCTATTAACTCTGCGAAATCATTGGACTCTTTTACACGAGTCATTGGAAAACCATTTAAAAGCAGTTTAAATCACTTGCAATAACCAAAATCATTTATGAAGAAAATTATTTGAAATCATTTTAAAATTAGCTGAAAACCAGTTTTCAGTTTCAATAAATTTTGTATCTTCTATCAAATCGCTAGTAGAATCCTGTGAAAATAGTGAAAATTTCTCTGACAAAATGATTGTGATGTTTTGAACATGCAATTGAGGAGCTGAGTAATGATGATTTTTCAAATATTAATGTTTTTGCTCTCAAGCACAGAGCATAGTGATCTTAGAAGTAATAGTTTACATTAAGTACAAGATACCGAAATACAAAAATTTAAGAAAAATAATGTAAATTTATTTTCTGACAATAAATTAATTTATTTAAAAAATATAACGAAATGTATGTGAAAAATTAATGTATAATTAAAAATCATTATGACAACAAACATTACTGAAGTCATCTTCCTTGTTTCCTAATTTAATTGGACTTACTTATAAAAGTTTGCAATATTTAAACAATTATGCATTGATAGGTTGAAATTCTAAAGAAATCGATGTTATCTAGTTTGGACCGTAGGTAAATCTAATAATTTTATGTTACAGAATTTTGAGCTGTTCATCTACTATTTATTAACTCCAAATCCATATTGATAGTGTTGTTGTAGATTTAAGTTTCTTCAACAAAATAAAGCATTTAGGTTGATAAAAATAAATTAAATTATTCAATGTCTTTTCACAAACATTCGTAAATATCCAACGTACAATTAATTAATTTTCGATGTATTGGGAACTATAGTTTATTTTTCGTACTGTTCTGCAAAAAATCTCAATATTTCTCAATTATTTAAATTACCATAAGCTTTTTCAACAGGGGCCCGGAAGTACATGTCAGAATAATTTTTAAATTATTTTTTCATAGTACTGTATTCCCACGTTATAAATAAGTGAGTGCATGGACACACTTTTAATAAGCAACTTTTTTATTGAATAATAATAAATAATTGTTTCGAAACTTACACGAATATATACTCATACATATTTATATGTACTTGATTATGTAAGAATAAATTTATTTCATTACTTTCTGTTTCAAGTTTTGAAACTGAGTTATAATAAGGTGGTAAGGAAATGAGGTTTCGGGTGTAATATTTAATAAATATTTTAAATAGTACAAACAAATTAAATGCGAGCGGTAAGGTGCGTGGCACAAATATTTTCTTTACTTTAAAGTAGAATTATTTTAAAATAATAACACTATAAGTTGTTTTTTAAGTATTGCAGGTTTATGTGTAATTGACTGTAAAGTCTAATAAGAAAACATTTCATTTATATAAATAAATAGAATACATTGATTATATTGATAAATGTATTACTTTCAAGAGAAGTTTCAAATGATAAGTAATTCGAATACACCATACTTACCTTTTTGTATACTACAGTAGAAAGTAATTTTAAAGATTTCTTTTATTTACATGGATCATGTTGCATTTGTCGAGGACTCACGAGCAAATAATTATTTCTGAACTTAAGTAAATAATCACGTGTATGTGAGCATCTTCAAGGATAAAATACTAAATTAATTATTATTTGTTGTAATTATTATTATTAGTATTGTTATTATTATTTGTTATAATTATTAATATTTGTTTAATAAAGAATTATTATTTATTAACCGTACGTATTCGAGTTTCCTCAATGACAAAACCTCGTCTAAGAATTTTAATTCTAATAATTTCATGTGATTATTAGGATTCAAATTTATTATTATTATTTTTCGTTGGTTCAATATGAAATTAGTCGAGCGGGGTATAAATACTCGATTGATTATATTTCATGTATAAAACTACGAATTTTCCGCCACAAAAGCAGCGCTCTCTTGGACTTACGGTCGAAAGAAGCTCTCTAACGGTATCCAGATTCCAAAGTTCTAGTAATCCTGTTTCCGTCCGAAAAACGAAAATAGTACAGTTGTGATTCTAATTGTTTGGCGTTCCATCAAAGATCAGTAGACTCTATTAGCCCAACGGAATCCGAGCCAAGCTTGATTCTGCTTGCGCAGTGCTCCGTTAAAGACCAGCGGCCTCGCCAAAAATTCCTTCTGAAACCTAGTAAGGCTTGATCCTGGTTGCGCAGCACTCCGCCAAGGTTTTACGATCTTACCTCTGACCCCTCCATATAAATAATACTAAAGAATGTAAACTCCAATCATATTTTATTCGAATAAAATGAGCAAGAGTTGGGAAACAGCAAGACTGATTGCATTTTCACCAGGGTATGTGTGCGACCGAGTGTGTCTCAGCTCAACTTCGCTTTACGTATACATATAAGCGAATCTCCTTATTATATTGAGTACATTTGTTAGCACCATACTTACAAAAAACTACTGAACCGATTGCTCTGAAATTCAAAATATATATTTTATATTATGCTCGGAAAAACATAGGCTATGTTTGTCATTGAAAATCATTTTACTTTCATCAATAAATTAAGTTAATGGTCTTAACAATTAGTTTCACGAGCGATCAGGTGGCATCTTGAATGATGAATATCAATTTAAAGTAACCAGATTAAAGTATTAATACCAGGCCAATTCAAGTAAATGTTCATATCCCACTTTGGGATTCGTATCCTAAAGAAGGTGCGACGTTAGCCGGTATTACCTTTTTTGTTCTTCAGGTTAATCTGACACTACTCTCACACCTTATCGATATCATTTAATTTTTGTAAATGTTATTTTCTCTTACGTGGGAAAATCTCTCTCTCTCTCTTCCTCTATCTCTCTTTGTTTTCGTTCTCCTTCTCTTATAAAATGGTTCTGTATGCCAAATCATACTGAATATAGTTTGATTATAGTTTGCTCAGTTGAATGATCATATGCAACTTTGGAATTAGTATCCTAAAGAAGGCGTGATTTTAGAAGATACTATCCTTTTTGTTCGTCAGATTAATCTGACACAATCCACACCTTGTGGATATCTTTTGATTTTTGTAAATTTTAGTTTCTCTTATGTACGAAAATCTCTCTCTCTCTCTCTCTCTCTCTCTTTCTCTGTCTTCTCTTATTAAATGGTCGTGTATGTCTAATTATTTTAAAAGTAATTTGTAACCATAAATTATTTTGCCATCATTTCTTTTGTTCGAACGAAAAAAAACATAGAGTTCTTTACCAACAACCTCCGAAACTATGTATATTCTATAATATATATATATATATATATATATATATATATATATATATATATATATATAATAATAATAATAATACATCGTCACTTCTGCATAAAAGAACAAAAAAAATGTCCAATTAAAAATATAGTATTTGCAGACTATCACTTTGCTTTAATTTCAATTGTGACCACTATTAAAATATTCACGGTATACAATTTAAAAAAAGGGAAAACACGAAATATATATATAAATATATATATATATATATATATATATATATATATGTATATATATACGAGGTGTGTTAAAAAAATAACTAAAATTTTCGTTGTGAGAAAAAAAAATTTATTTATTCATCAACATCTATTTTGTCCCCTTCAAAGCAATCCCCCTCGGATATAAAACGCTTTTGAAACTCGATCTTTGTAATAGCTTTGATCTCTTTCAGCGATTCGCTTTTAACTTTTAGACTGCCGGCATTTTTGCCTTATAAATTTATATTTTTGATGTGCAAAATTTCTACATAAAAACACCTCATATCTCTAGAGTAGCTGTCAAGGTCACAGGTGGCTCATATATGAGCTATGTCGGCAGTCGAAAGGGTTAATGTCATCTGTGCTTGTAAAACGACGGCCTTTTAATGTTCTCTTTATTTTTGGAATTTGAAAAAGTCACATTGAACCATATCTGGCGAATATGGAGGCTGAGGCAAAGTTTTGTTTTTGGCCAAAAATTCATGAATAAGCAATGAAGTGGGAGCAGCTGCATTATCGTGGTGCAAACGTCATGAAGTGCTTTACCACAAATTCGTGCGTTTTTTTGTGGCACAAATTCATGATGCACTATGCCATTAAAATCGAAGAACACGATGAGCATAATCTTCACATTCAACCGCACTAATCGAGCCTTTTTCGGTTTTGGCTATCCAAAATGCCTCCACTGGTATGATTGAGCCTTAGTTTCAACATCGTATCCGTAAACTCATGTTTCGTCACCTGTTATCACACGTTTTAGTAGTTTTGCATCGTTATTAACTTCATTTAGCGACTTCTGAGCAACTTCCATTCATCGCTGTTTTTGTTCAAAATTCAACAATTTGGAAACAAATTCTGTTGCCACACGTTTCATATCCAAAACATCGAAAAAAATTCCATGGCATGAGCCAACTGATATGCCAATATCATCAGCGACTTTTCTCACTGTCATTCGGCGATCGTTCATAATCATTTCATTCACTTTTTTCACGTTTTCATCGGTTTTGATGTGCTTGGGCGTCCGGGTCGTTCGCCCTCTTCAACGTTTTCACGGCCATCTTGGAAACGCTTATACCACTCGTAAATCCTTGCTTTACTTATAGCAGACTCGCCAAATGCCTTTGTTAACATTTTACAAACTTCAGTACTCTTTATTTCATTTTTTCAAAAGAATTCAACTTTTGGAGCGGTTTCATAGTCTTCAGGGGTTTTTATAGTGCAATTTATCTACTATGTCGTAATCATAATCTCCCGGATAACAGCTCATAGGTGGCTTTCATTTTTACATTGGCTAACTTTGTCATCTTTATCATCATCGACCTATATATACAATATAACATATACTTTTAAAAAATAATTTTAAGAAATACGTGTAATAAAAAAGTAAAGTAGTTATGCGAATTTTGGATAAGAATTCCGTGAAGTAAGATAATACTTACAAAGGCAGACAAATGTAAGTGAACAAAGAGATATTTGTTAACTTTCTTTTAGATTTTCTTGTCAATTTTGTGGTTATCCGTATATCTATATATACGATAATGCATAATGTGATGCTGGGTACAGAAGTTTTGAAGTCATACTGTATTATAAATTAGGAAGATTACGCTAACTTTTTCATTCTTTTGAAAAGTATTAGGACCATGAATATGTTCGCGCTGTTTTTTCAAAGATATCAGTAGTCTGTACATGAGCTTTTGAGTGGTAACGTACATGCAGGAAGTACTGTATCTAATCTTCAATTTCAGGGTATATTAGTTCACTTTAGTGCAAATAAAGCAATTTTGTACTAGTCTATTTTTGTGTCAAATAAAGCACAGTTGCGATCAATTTCATTGCAATATTTTATTCAAAAGAAATCTGTAGCTGAAACACAGAATTCTTGTGAAGATTTATTGACACAATACTCTGTCAAATATGACATACAACGACTGATTGGACACATCCAAAATAATTATTTTTAGCTTGAGAATAAAGAATGTTTTTTAAAACGGGATACGAGGTATGTTAAAATAATGTGACTTTTTGGTTTACTCAAATAATATTTATGTATTAATCTATACTTATGATTTCCTCTTCAAAGTAACCCCTCCTCAGATATTATACACACTTATACCAACGCTTTTTCTAATCATCAAAGCACTTCTGATAATCATTTTTCTACATTGAACTATTGGAGAACATAAAATTTACAGTGTGTAAATTTTTCTAATATTGTATCCATAATTAGTAGCAGAGTAAGTCAGAAGGTCTACGTTTCAAAATAGTTATAATATTAGCATATACGAATAGTTCAAAATATTTTGACCACTATGAATATACTTCAATCAATTGTCATAAAGTTTCCCTCCGGAAGCACGGAACGTATACGGTTCTTACCTATACCACGTCTCAAGCTAATATATTTTAATTACTCTTGTAAAGATCCGTCTCCTATCTTCTTCTTGCGGTTTTAACATTTAGATCGTTTTTAGAGTTCATAGGAATATGGAGGATCATGTCGGGACGGACGGATTGATTAGGTGAATAACTCTTTGAAATTCTTTTATATACTAGTAAAATTGACTCTAGTTATTTAAATTAAGGAAGAATAACAATAACAAAAAATAATAATAACAATAAGTAATAAGAAAAAAATGAAATATATTAGAATAGTCGGCTATTCTGTCTTGATCTCGCTAGTCACTCTCTACAACAAACAAAAAAAAAAGAACAAAAAATATAATATTAGGAGTGTGAATAAGTCTTTCCCGTTTTTTGTAAGAGATGGCGCCACCAATACTGTGCGAGTATTCAATGATTACATATGTCATAATCAAAGCTTATTCATATGTCAACAATTCCATACTAACATATTAGTTAAAATTTTTTCGCATCATAAATTTTTGATATCGTGAAAATGTCGAAATTTGAGCCGAGTCGACGACATTTGCGGGAAGTTTCACTTTATTGGTTCAATTTGAAGAAATCTGCTGCCGAGACGCATCGATTGCTTCAGGAGACTTATGGAGAAGGTTGTGTCGATGATTGAAGTGTTCTCGGATGGTTTCGACGCTTCAAAAGCGGTGATTTCGACGTGGAAGACAAGGAGCGTTCCGGGCGGCCGCAAATCTTTGAAGATCGAGAATTGGCGACTTTGCTTGATGAAGATTCTTGTCAAACGCAAGAAGAACTTGCTGAAGCATTGGGAGTTGACCGAACAACCATTTCCAAGCGTTTGAAAGCCATGGGAATGATCCAAAAGCAAGGAAATTGGGTGCCGTACGAACTGAAGCTGAGAAACGTCGAACGGCGTTTTTTCACTTGCGAACAGCTGCTTCAGCGACATAAAAGAAAGGGTTTTCTGCATCGTATCGTGACTGGCGATGAAAAGTGGATACGTTACGATAATCCGAAGCGAAGAAAATCATGGGGACTACCCGGCCATGCATCATCATCGACGGCCAAGCTAAATATTCATGGCGCCAAGCTCATGCTCTGTATATGGTGGGACCAGCTAGGTGTGGTTTACTATGAGCTTCTGAAACCGAATGAAAGGATCACAGGCGAGGTCTATCGACGACAATTGATGCGTTTGAGCCGCGCACTGCGAGAAAAACGGCCACAATACTCCGACAGGCACGACAAAGTTATTTTGCAACATAACAATGCTCGCCCACATGTTGCACCGCCGGTGAAAACATACTTAGAAACGCTCAAATGGGAAGTCCTATCCCACCCGCCGTATAGTCCAGACGTTGCTCCGTCTGATTACCATCTCTTCAGATCGATGACGCATGGCCTGGCTGATCAGCACTTCCATTCCTACGAGGAAGCCAAAAAATGGGTGGATGACTGGATAGAGGCCAAACCGATCAAATTTTTTCGCAACGGGATTCGTATGTTGCCAGAAAGATGGGAAAAAGTTGTAGCTAGCGATGGCCAATACTTTCAATAATTCATTTGTAACCATTTTTTCACAATAAAGGCTCAAAATTTGAAAAAAAACGGGAAAGACTTATTCACATACCTGATATTTTACTATTTAATAATTTCTTTCATATTATAATTTTATATTTCCGCGTATTTCGTCGCGATTTAAATTCCTAATCCTATTATCGGCTATTTGGCCTTGACCGATTTTCGCTCTCTTTTTATTTACTTTGGTCGTCTATTTCCACGGCCGGAGTTGTCCCTTTCTCGCAAATTATCGTATTTAATTTTATATCATTCCGAGAGGCTCCTCGTCAATATATAAAATTATTTAAAATTATATAAAATTATATAAGATCAGGAGCTCTTGAATAATTTAAAAATTATTATGCGCTTTTAATAATTAACAATAAATATGTTATATTATTAAATTAACTTATAATTATACATAATTCGATTAATTTTCATTCCTTATTTACTTCTCTGGTATATATTATTTTCCTTCGACATGTCTCGCTACAATTTAGATTCGGAGAAACGTCGCGCCTTTTCCTATAACACTTTAATTATACGGATTTCCTTATCTTGACGATTTATCGACACTTTACTATCATCCTGCGTTAGTCTAGTTCTATTAATTCGAGGAGCGTCTCGTCATTAACACCTCGTGAATTTTATCTCTGACAAAGGAGCGCCTTTTCTCAGAGAT
This sequence comes from Sycobia sp. Sy_11, assembly GCA_018907035.1. Classification (NCBI taxonomy): domain Eukaryota; kingdom Metazoa; phylum Arthropoda; class Insecta; order Hymenoptera; family Epichrysomallidae; genus Sycobia; species Sycobia sp. Sy_11. The sequence continues at coordinate 743,322 of JACCIC010000129.1, forward strand.
AAAATCTGACTTTTGACTTATTACCTTTTTGACGGATTTTACAATTTCTCGACGGTCGGTGTGTATTAATTGGAGGAGAGCCTGGTCATTAATACACATTTAATTTTAACTCGGACAAATGAGCGCCTTCTCTCAGAGATAAAATCTGAATTTTAATTTTTTACAGATGAACGGAATGCCCTGCGGAGTTTAATATATTATTCGGAGAAGCACTTCGTCAATAATATATTTTCTAATTATATTTCTGACAAAGGAGCGCCATTACTCAGAAATAGAATTTTTCCTTTTTCGTTGGTCTTCTCGAGTGTCGCTCAGTGCGGTATTTCTTGTTAGCAAGGGAGTGCCCTTTCCAAAAAAAAAATTATATCTTCAAACGAGCAAAGGAGCGCTTATTCCTCGTTGAAGAGTTTGCACCGGGAGACGATGGGTCGGTCGGTCGAATTTTGCTGTTTCCCTTTTCTCACTTGAGAGATGCCTTCCTCAGCAAGTGCCAAAAACAAACAGGACTTCTATCGAAAAATAAGGCACTTTCATACGAACGAAAAGTACATTATTTCATTTTAAATTATAATTTTGTCGGTTCTTATTGGTCGTTTATTTTTTTACTGACCGTTCTTAGTACCTAGCTATATTATTATATAATACAAGTAGACTAGCTTTTATTTAACATTGAACTATGTGCGTTATTTATTCACCATACTATATCTATATATCTATAATATCTATTACTCGCCACTGAGTAATGCACGTTACATTCTTAATAGACAATAAAGTGAGTTTAACCCTCCTGGGCATGTTAGGTTAGCCTTTTAAGCGATCAGTCACAACTAGCTATGCCCAGTATGTAATTCCTTTTTTGTTTTATTGTTTTTTATTCCTAGGACATACATCGCTCACATGACTACCTACTCAGAGAGAGCGTACAATATATGCTTTATGTGCAGTGCGGAAAGATCATAAAATTTTTTAATATATGAATCGTTGAAAAATGTATAAAATAGTTTATATGTAGGAGTACTTTAACATGTAAAGATGTAGCAAAAGCCTAAAATTCATATCTCTTACTATTTGAAAAATAGAAAGTTAATTTGAAAGAAAATAAATGATTTACTGAATACAATACTTTTAAAACTTTATATTTTATGACTGAACATTTAAAACTTAACTCTTAACATTGAACAGTCATTGATTTTATAAATTCATGTATACAATACTTTAAAAGGTTAATTGGTTGAAAAACAACTTGTACCTGCTAAAAACAAATTTTCTACTCGATTAGAGATTATTTGATTATAGTATATATAGACCATATTTTTATATAATTTGAAGACCTCAACAGATAATCGGTGCTCTGTGGAGCTTTGAACATACTAATCAAAATAGAATATATTTGCGAATTTTTCTATTGTCAAGAAGAAGACAGCATTTTTTAAGTATGGAGTCAACGGATTCTAATCATAATTTTTACTTTTATAATCTTAATATATAATCAACATTACATATATGGTTATATATTTTACATATTTTTTCCTTCGACTTGGTAGTCCGAAAATCGTCGCTCGGCCTTGCTTTTCACCCGTAAACCCTTCTTCGCGCTCTCTATAATAGAGATAACCTTCAAGGCCTAGAGCTAAGTTTTTTCCGACACAACCCGAAAATCACATATTATAAAAATAACGATAACAAGAAGAAGGAAACAGAGAGAGAGATGGGCTTCTAATGCGAACGATTGATCAAGGGCTCATGATGAACTTATTCCTCCGAATTAATTAAATTAATCATTTTACGACCTATCTAACGTGTAATTGACGAGATTCATAAATGCAGACCAGGAGAAAGGAGGATAGAAGAACAGAAGTAAATTAAATGTATGTTCTTCTCGAGATCTGTAACCACGATGCACTTCGCAATCCTTCCGAGCTCTGTACATTTTTTCGGGCTTACCAACTGCAACATTCTTATTTTGAACTTTTTATATAAAGATTTTATATCTGTAATTCTATAGTTGATTTTGACTCTACAGGCTTTTCTTTTAACCTCAAATTTATTTCTTTTCTGGAACATAGGCTACATAAGTAAGCAATGCGCAAATCACTTAAACATTCCCAATATATACAGTTAGCATATACTGTGTTTTCATATAATGTTAGCACATACTGTGCATTTATACACTTAGCTATGATTGTTCTAATACCTTCTAGGTGTAATTTTAAAACTTTAACATTAGATATGACTATAACATTGGATATAACTAAATGCGGCAAGAATAATTAATATCAAGGTTAGTTACCTAGATCTAGTAAAATTAATGTCTAAGCATGCAAATTAAATTATCAATTTAATTGTTGTTGTTATTATATGTATTATAGAACTTGTTATTACATGTATTATAGAACTTGTTATTATATGTATTATAGAACAAGATGAAAAAGGAATTTTACAAATAGAAATTGCAATTGATGGGTAAAACTGCAGTTGTAGAAATCGCTTTCGTGGGACCGATCGACACATAACACGATGGATATCTAGCGTGGTGCACTGTCATCGAATCATCTAATACATTTTCCATCATCTTATTGTCATTTGAATAATTTTTGTAATATTTATCTGTTATATTATTCTTCGACAGAAAGTGATAGGAGTGTACATAATTTTTTTAATTTTGCAAACATTTTTCAAGGATTTTATCGCATGCACTGTAAAGTATATGAATATCTCATTATTATATATTAAAGAGTCATATGTATTATTGTAATAATTTATAAATTTTTCTAGAAAAAAATTCTGTGATATTTGAAGAAATTAGGATCGTACTAAAAGAATACTGAAGAAACTAGGATTGTATAAAATAAGTATTATAAAATAGTATAAAATAAGCAAGTATGGTGTATTCGATTTCCTTATCATTTGAACTTCTGTATAATGTAATACATTTATCAATTTAATGAATGTATTCTAAATTGTTTTCCTAATTAGAGTCCTCAGTCAATTACACGTAAATGTGCAATACTTAAAAAACAACTTATAGTGTTATTGTTTGTAAATATTTCTAATTTGTTAGATTATTTTAGCCTTCTACAAATAATAAAGCAAAAAATACTTGAAACTAAATATTGGACGGTATCGTAAAAGGATGTAAACATATGAGTCCACTGGGTCTTATTACGATGTGCGTCTTTGCTACCCTACGTGGCAAATGATTTATGAGTTTATTGTTTAGATGCCTGATATTTTTCTATAGGTTTTAAGCTTCTCTCAAAGGCTTGTAATGCACGTTACATAATACACGAGTACTGTATTTAGTCGTGTGTCGTTCTTTCGTTTGAACAGTGTCTTTTCTTTCTTTGTTTGAAATAAAGTTCATGTTAAAAGATTATTTCGTATATCTTTCTTATAATATTCCACCTACTATATTCAATAAAAATTCAATATAATTGAAATAAAAGAAAGCATGGAAATAAATTTTTTAAATAGTCAAGTATACGTAAATATGTATGAGCACCAATTCGTGTAAGTTTCGAAATTATTACTTAATATTATTCAATAAAAAAGTTGCTTATTAAAAAGTGCGCCCATTCACTAACTACGGTTAATAAATAATAGCGATTTATTAAACTTACAAATATAATAAAAAATATTAATAATTATAACAAATAATAATAATAATAATAATAATTGTGGGGGCTTGAGTTCAGCTACCACACGCGTCCCCGGGGTTGCGGATAGGGGAACGACCACTCGCAGTCAGTCACGAAATAAGCACTTCTAAGAGTGACGAATAAGTGGCCGTGGACAAGAACTTCGAGCGAAAATAGTGGTATTTGCCCGTCTACACACCCACTCATCATTCACACACCTACATATCTGTAAGATAGCCGTACTCGGACTGGGGAGTATATCGGGAACTCTATAAACGAGTTTCCCACGAATGGTGGAGATGGAGACCCTAGAAACGGGTAACTTCCAGGCGGGTTATAAATGAATGAGAGGCCCTATAAACGGGCATCTCTTACGTATGAATGTGACCAGTTTGAGCGACGGTAAGGTCTTGCGGATGCAGTGATTACTTATTGATTGGTGGGATTAGCTGCGAGGGAATCATTTCATGCTTATGTGCGTTCCCCTTTTGGAGGGTACAGTTGTAAAACCAGATGGCACTCCTGGGCCGCCACAAGTAGGGGGCCCGAACCCAGTCTAGCCAACATGGAAGGCTGCCCCACACAGTGGTAAAACGTCTTCAGACGTCAAATCACTTCTCGTAGTAGTGCCGTATGGCGTACGGATGGGATCCTGCTGCGAGTCGTGGGGGAGGAACAGCCGAGGCCACCGGAATGTAGGAGGGCTTCAGTATTGGGGAGATTCAGGACGTTGAACCGTCATCTCCAACAAGTGATCCTCCTGACCATCACAAATATAAAACATTTAACACAAATTAATAATATAATCATGAAAGGTGATAAAAAAATTAAACAGGCTCTCGAGTGCCGCCTGCAAGCGACTTAGTAGAGTCAATGGAGCTTCCCGGCTCTCCTATCACACCAGTAGGCAACCTGGCTGGTGTGACAGAAAATGTTACAGGTAGCAGTATGAATGAAAGTGCGAATGTTTATAAATCGCCGGCAACATGGGAGGCTGCTGAGTGTAAATTGCAGGAGCAATTTTACACAATAAGCAGAGTTCTAAGTAAAATGGTGGAAAGGACTTGCATACAAAAAAATGTAAATCAAATAATAAAAAATGGTTTGAGTGAGATCAATGAAGCAGTGGAAATCGGACAGTATGAACTGAAGCGAATGAGACTGCTCCGACAAAAACAGAAAAATAAAGGACGGAGTGAATGTGAGGAGGCAACTCCTCAGAAACGGAAAAGAGACCGTCAGACCCCTACTCCGGAGCAGACGGCCGCACAACAGCGGACGATCGAGACCGAAACATGGGCGACGATGGTCTCAAAACATAAAAAACCGAAAACGACCGAAACGGACAACAAACCGACAAAAGAGCAGACAAAAGCGAGACTCCAAGGTCGCGGGTCTGATCGCCCTAACCTCAAAGGCAGGGGTGGAGCGATCATGATCAAGCCGGATGAGGGACAGATGTACGTAGACGTGGTACGAACAATACGGCAAAAGGTGGACCCTGACAAGTGTAATACTCAAGTCAGAACAATAAGAAAGACAAAAGACGGCGCGGTACTTTTACAGCTCTCCAGACAGAACAACGAGACGGATTTCCGACAGGTTCTTCAAGACTCTGTCGGAGAGACTGGACGCGTAAAAGATTTGACCTGCAGGGTGACACTCGAATTCCTAGACTTGGACTGTGTCACGACCGACGAGGACATCGCGAACGCGTTAAATCGGGAAACGGGACGGACTGCAGACCTTCGGCCCCATGTTTTCGACGTTAACAGTCGAGGACAGAGAATGGCGGTCTGCGATTTTGACGTAAAAGAGGCTACCGACCTCTTAAGGAAAGGGATTATTAAAATCGGGTGGGTTATATCAATAATAAGAGCAAGGATACGCATCCCCCGATGCTATAGATGCCTCGGGTTCGGTCATATACGGAAAGACTGTAAAGGACTGGACAGACGAAGCTGCTGCTGGCGATGCGGCCTCGAGGGTCATTCCCACAAGGATTGCAAGAGTCGTGGGGAGTGTTTCCTGTGCACTGAGGATAATATCCGAGACAGGGGACAATTACCCGGCTCGTCCTCGTGTGCCGCGTTCAGGATAGCATTAACAGACCAGAAGACAAAGACAGTCACACAATGACGACGACGATACTCCAATGCAATATGAACGGGAGTAGCGTGGCAGACCCACTGCTCCCGCAGATTGCGGCGGAACTAAACATCGACGTGCTGATTATCAGTGAGCAATACAAAGACAGACGATTACCGACTTGGCTCACAAGCAGCTCGAGCAAGTCCGCAGTTTGGTTACGTGGAAAGGGTGCGTCGAATATCGTACGCAGCGGGACTGTGGAGGACTGTGTCTGGGTGACGGTCGCTGACATAACCTATGTCAGTGTTTACCTGAGCCCAAGCAGTAGTGCCTCCGATTACGCGGTTAACTTGGAAAAATCGAGAACGCGTTGCGGGAAATCCCTGGTAATGTGATCGTGGCGGGCGACTTTAACGCGCGGGCGATCGAGTGTGTAATGCCCTTGACCAACAGACAGGGAAGACTGCCGCTGGAGATGGCCGCAAGGCTGGACCTGGCAGTAGTTAACGAAGGAACGATACCGACGAACAGACGACCGGGGTATGGTAACTCCATACCAGACGTGACTCTGACCTAGGACAGAATTCGGACTAGGATAAGGGCCTGGCGGGTGATCCAGGACTATACGGCCAGTGATCACCAGTACATTGCCTTTAAACTGACAGACGCGACGAGACAGACGAGGAGACAGGGCATAAGATCTACGGGGTGGAACCCCAAACGCCTAGACATAGACGAACTCGAAAGGTATCTGCAAAATGCAGAACCTCCCTTACGAGAGGTGCCTCAAGAGTTGACGAACCGGGACAGGTTGGAGGCGTTAGCGGCGGCAACGACTGGCTTTCTCCAGCGCCTATGCGATGCCACCATGCCCAGGAAACGGAAAGTACGAAACAGACGACAAACATACTGGTGGACAGCCGAGATCGCGGATCTCAGAAGCAACTGTTTGAAGCTGAGACGGAAAGCTCAATGGGCCCGAAGTCGAGGCGTAGTGGGGCTGTACTCTACGGAGTATAGTCGCGCCAGACAGCGACTGAGATACGCGATCAATGACAGTAAGAAACGGTGTGGACAAAACTAATCGACGAGGTAGACGTGGATCCCTGGGGCAACGGTTATACAATTGTAACATGCACCCTGGGAGGTCGGGGTCCGCCGGAACTACGAGACGCGAAAGTGATGGAGCGGATAGTTGAGAGACTTTCCCCAACCCATTCCAATAGAACGGACTCGACAAATGAAATGACAGATATAGAGATCCCTCTCTTCACGCAGGAAGAGCTCCGCAGAGCTTCGAATGCGTTGAATCCTAACAAGGCCCCGGGTCCCGATGGCATACCTAGTGAGGTATTACGGGTGGTCGCTTCGTGCCGCGCGGACATCCTTTTGGGTTTGTACAACAGGTGTCTGGTAGAGGGAGTTTTTAGCAGGCTCTGAAAGGAGGCGCGATTGGTTCTCATCCATAAGTCTAAGGGGAACTCCGATTTGCCTCCTTCATACAGGCCTCTCTGCCTACTAAATATGGCAGGGAAGCTGTTGGAGCTACTGCTGAGACCAAGACTGTCACAGGCAATTAAAAACGCCGGAGACCTATCCGAACAACAACACGGATTTAGAAAAGGACGGTCGACAATCGAAGCTATAGGTGACGTGACGAACATCTTTCACGCGGCGAACAGGGCTTGTCATGCAACCAGACCACTGATTCTGTTGGTGACCCTGGACGTTTGTAACGCCTTTAACTCTGCAAAATGGGCAGAGATACTGGGGGCGTTGGAGTTGACTTTCAAGGTTGACTCCTACCTCCTTCGTATCTTACGGGACTACTTACGGGACCGAGGACTGACGTATGATACTTTGGACGGAAAGAAATGGAAACGCGTGACAGCGGGGGTGGCGCAGGGTTCCATTTTAGGCCTCGACTTCTGGAACGTACAATACGACGGTTTTTTGAGACTAGACATGCCCTCCGACGTGCATCTCATTGCCTATGCCGACGATGTGGCAGCCGTGATAGTCGCACGCGACTATCACTTGATTCAGTTAAAGCTGAATCAGGTCATGAGACGCGTGAACGAATGGATGACAGATCACGGATTGTAGCTCGCGCTGCAGAAGACTGAATTGTTGCTGCTAACTCGCAGACGTAGACAGACGGTGGTTCCGATGACGTTAGGGTCGGAAAGACTGGAAACCAGGAGTGAAGTCAAGTACCTTGGCGTTACCTTGGATACGAAGCTGAGCTTCTGGCCCCATCTACGAAACGCGGCGACAAAGGCAGCAGAAAAGAACAAGGCTCTAAGTAGACTGATGACCAATACCAACGGACCGAAACAGAACGTTCGCAGACTGCTGATGAGCGTTACCTACTCGATTTTGCTTTACGGGGCGGAGGTTTGGGCCGACACAATGAATATCAGGAAACGCGCGAACGCCATGAAAAGCGTACAAAGGGTGGGCGGGTTAAGAATCGCGTGCGCGTATCGTACCGTGTCTGAGAGCGCCGTTTTCGTGATTGCTGGGGTCATTCCCATCGATCTGCTCGCGGCCGAACGGAAGCGAATTTACGAACGGAGCTCGAACGTTGGAAGGGAAGACTCTGTGACTGAAGAACGGACGAAGACCATCGAGACATGGCAGAGACGGTGGACGACGGACGAAAGAGGACGGTGGACGAAAAGACTAATACCTGAAATCGATCCGTGGAAAGAGAGGAAATACGGAGAGGTAGACTTCTACCTTACCCAATTTCTGTTCGGATACGGATACTTCCGTAAGTACGTCTGCAAGATGAAGAGGGTCGCTTCTTCAGAATGCAAGTACTGCGGATGGGCTTGGGACGATGCGGAGCACACATTTTTTGTGTGCAAACATTGGACTGAGCCACGACTAGAGTTACAGACGAGTGCAGGAGTGATCACACCAAAAAACGTGACGAAAATTACGATGACGGACGCGGACAGCTGGCGGTTGATCGTAAAATACGTTATGAATGTGCTTCAGAACAAAAGAGCAGATGGATGTCTGGACGATTGAAAGTCTATGAAGAGTGAATGTAATATCGAGTATGCATGAGAATCTGGAATGAAAGATATGAACGTGAAATGACCACGCAAGGACTGCCGCCCAGGCTGAAGTAATGTGTATAATAGTTCCGTGCTGGTGTCGGTGCAACACGAAGATATGTGTTTAGTGCGTAGTGACATGGGTTTTCTGTCGAGTCGCACATATTCTGGTGGTCGTTTTTCAGGACCATTCTTGCTGAACGACCATCGGAGATGCATAAACAGCATTCACAGACTCCGTAAAAAAAAAAAAAATAATAATAATAATAATAATGTGGGAATACGGGGTGAGGTGCAAATAAGAAACTCACTCATAGGAAAACAAATAAAGAAAGCCGTATAAACTGCACAGATCGAACTCCCTCATATACATTTATTCGCCAGCACATTATTTTCTTCCCTCTCCAATATTCAACACTTTGTATAGCTCAGACACATTTAAGCAGTAATTCGAAATAAACCCTCAGTCGCCTTGCACCTTTATTACCTCATTAACAGGTAATAGCGGGCCTTCCCCGATCGAAGCATCTAAAGGTTCATACCTGCTAATTACCTTATATATATATAGCTGACGCATCGCTCATACGTCCTCTCTCTCTCACACACACACTCTCTCTCTCTTGGTATACAGGTATACTTATTCCCACATTCGGCCATCCTGTCATTTGTCTTTCCTCAGACAATAGATCGCATAAATAATACGTTTTAAATATTTTTACTTAAATGCTTACAACTCCTTGCATATACTAAGAAAAACAGACGCAGGCTAAATACACTAAATCAAACAAAATTAACTACTGGACATGACTACTTTGTAAGGTCATCCTCTGATAACTTAGATATAGCGCCGATAATGATGTTGTTGATGCGCTCTACTTGACCATTTCCTCTCGGTACTCCTGTTATTATTAGTAGGTGTTGTACAGATTGATGCTCGCAATACTCCTTGAAATCATTAGACGTGAAAGACGTTCCTCTATCAGTTATAAAACTTTTTGGATGGCCAAAAATCTTCCGTACGATAGATAATTTTTTAATTAGTTCGTTCGTCGATGTGGATTTAACTGGAAAAATCCATACAAATTTCGTGAAGGCATCTATTAAGACAAATAAATACTTGCAATTTTTTGCAGATGACTGCAACGGCCCAAATGGTCGATATGTATAGTAGGCAGTGGCAAATCTTCTTTCGGTATCGGGTATATTAATCCTTCAGCTTTTCCACGCTTACGTTCCCCTAATATGCATGAAATACAATTATTTACATATGCGTCCACTTTCTTCTGCAGACCGTCGATCCAGTATTCTTCTGCGATTTTTTCTATAGTCTTCCGCTTTCCGACGTGAGCTGAATCATGTAAATTTCGGATAATTTCCATTTGTAATCCTTTTGGTATAAATAATTGTCATTGACCTTCCGCTCCTTTGTATAGTAAGCCGTTTTCTATTGCATAATCGTCAAATGACTCAGTTTCTAATATTTTCATGATTGCGCGAAAACGATCATCTTGGTGTTGCGTAATTCCATTAGTCCGACTCTTATTAAGAGCACACTCGACACGCGGCTTAATACATCGACATGCTTCATATGGACACCGGCACGATGTTCGGTTGTGAACTGAAACTCTGCTAGCAACATAGTTCATCTAGCTAGTTTCGGCGGAAGTTCTTCTTTTTTCAGAGTTTGTTCAAATGCGGCACAATTAGTTACGATTTTGAACTCACTATGCAGAAGATAAATCCAAAATTTCTTAAGCGATTCTATGACGACTAACACTTCAAGTTCATAATTGTCATACTTCTGCTGTGTTGGTGTTGTCTTCTTGCTAAAATAATATACAGGATGCAACTTATTGTCTCCATCTGATCTCTGTAATAAAATTGAACCGTAACCATCTTTTGATCCGTCGCAATGTAGCTCTGTCTCACATCCTGGCTTGTAAAGTTGCAGCACAGGTTCCTGCGATAATACACACTTCAACTTACAAAATGCCTCCTTCGGTTCTTGTTCCATAAAAAACTTAACATCTTTCCGAAGCAGGTCTGTCAATGGCTTCAATATTTTTGCGAAATCTTTAATAAATTTTCGAAAAGTACCAGCTAACCCCATAAAACGCTGAAGCTGCTTGACAGTTGTCGGCTCCTTATAATTTTCAACATCTTGCGTCCTTTTCTTTGATGGTCTTATCGTTCCCTGTTCAATGATATGCCCTAAAAATTCTATCGATCTTCGTAATAATTGGCATTTTTCCAATTAATTTTTAACCCGTATTCTGCGGATATTTCCAACATTTTTTTTAAATTTTCTAAAGCGTCTTCTGAGGTTTCAGCTGCTAAAACAAAATTATCCAAGTAGATTATAATTTTTTTCTTCTTAATGATGTCACCAAAAATTGAAGCCAAAAATCTGTGGAACACTGCCGGCGAGTTGCACAAGCCTTGCGGTGCTTTACAATACTCATATTGCCCGGTCGGCGTAACGAATGCTAAATATTTGCGTGACTCTTCAGTGAAATTCACGTGATAATAGCCGTCCTTCATATCGAGAGTACTGTAAACTTTTGCCGACGCTAAACGATCTAAAACGTCTTCCATTACCGGAACCGGAAATATAGTATTATTATTTGTAAATATTTCTACTTTAAACAAAAGAAAGTAATGAAATAACTTTAGTTTTACATAATCAAATACATATAAATATGTATGAGTATCTACTCGTGTAAGTTTCAAAATGATTACTTACTGTTATTCAATAAAAAAGTTACTTATTAAAAGTGTGCCCATGCGCTCACTTATTTATAACGTGGAAATACAATACTATCAAAATATAATATATTTTAAAAATTATTTTGACATGTATTTGTGCGCTCGTGTTTGAAAAGTGACAATAGTAAGTAAAAATTTCGAAACTTACACGACTTTGTACTTATACATATCATATATCATATCATATCATATCATATCATATCATACTAATTTATAAAAAGAAAGCGTGTTTTTGTTTGTACGCGATAACCGAAAAAACTACTGAACCGATTGTTCTGAAATTTGACATATAGATTCTATATTATCTTGGGAAGGACATAGGTTATATTTTTTCTTGAAAATCATTTTACTTTTAACAATAAATTAAGTTAACAGTTTTAATGGTCAGTTTCACCAGTGGCCATTAGATGGCATCTTGAATCACGAACATCAACACAATGTAGTCGGCTTAAAGTATTAATACCAGGCCAGCTCAAACGAATGTTCATATACAACTTTGGGATTCGTATCCTAAAGAAGATGTGGCGTTAGTCGGTATTACCTTTTTTTCTTCAGGTTAATCTGACACTACACTCACACCTTATGTATTCTTATTTTTGTAAATATTTGTATAGATTTGTATATATTTGTATATATTTGTATATATTTTCTCTTACGTGGGGAAATCTCTCTCTCTCTCTCTCTCTCTCTCTCTCTCTCTCTCTCTCTCTCTCTCTCTCTCTCTCTCTTTCTCTCTCTCTCTCTATCTCTCTCTCTGTCTGTCTTTCTTTTCCCTTCTCTGATAAAATGGTTCTGTATGCCAAATCATACTGAATATAGTTTGTGACGACAATTATATTTTTGTTTTTATACATTATATTAAATTCAGAATTGTGACAAGAGACTGTTTCTTTTAGTTTGAACAAAAGAAATGATTGCAAAATAGGGTTCTTTTACCAACAACCTCGAAACTATATATATAATATATCGTCACTTCTGCATAAAAAGGTAATATCCATCGGCTGCCTAATAAATATGCTATTCGCCATACCATTTTGCTTGAATTTCAGTTGGCATCGCCACGAAAATATTCACGGTATTTAATTGAAAAAACGAAAATATACGAAATATGTATTATATTGTATATATCATATGTACACATTTTAAATACGGTTTGTACTGAGAAATATTGTATTGGCGTGTACGGACGGTTGATTACGATATCCCGTTGCCTCAAGACGATTTATATATGCAGTTGTGTGTTTGGATGATAGAATGCGATGTCCCTGGCCGATTTCTACGGGGAATATTATATTTAGTTGATAGAAAACGACGTCCAGATATAAGGAAATCAACTTCTATGGGAAGGTTCATGTTGAGACAGTACTCTTTCCGAATGACTTCTACGGCGAGTATCGTGTTTAGTCGGCAGGAAACGATGTTTAGGTATACCCGGACAACTTTTACGGGGAGTTTCATATTCGGATGATAGAATGCGATTTCCAGGTGTTTTAGTCCCAACATGATGCTCTCTGTAAACGTCGTCTCGAGACACTTGCACATCTTTTTCTACCGCTTGAACTCGAAAGTACAATTTTTTCCAAGCCATATTGAATATGCATATATATATATATATATATATATATATATATATATATATATATATATATATATATATATATTGTATAAAATGGTCGGCAAAATATTAACTTTTTGAAGTGGACGCTACATTGAAGCAGCTTTTTATACAGAAGCGACGGTAAGTAAATTACGGTCAATTATTTATAGAAATATAGATTTGTATAAGAGTACTTTTTACTTAAATATTATTGAATTGTTTATGCAATCGGTTAAATTATTATCTTGGACGAAACCGAGATGGGAAATGCTAGTTTATATATATATATATATATATATATATATATATATATATTTTGACTGTGTAAAAATGTATTTCTATACTTTCTTTTGTTTAAATTAAAAATAATTGAATATGATCCTGAAGTATCGTTTTATTCTTAGGAAATCTATATATATTTTCTTTTTTCTGTTATTTAATTAATAAAATAAACTTTTGACAAAAACTGTTAAGTCAACCAGAATTCTAAAACTTACACGAACTGGTATTCATACATATTTATATATACTTGACAATGTAAAAATTGTTTTCAATAATTTCTTGTGTTGAAATTAGAAATATTTCGAAGCAATAAAACTATAAGTTGTTTTTTAAAAATCGCACATTTATGTGTAATGGACTGAGAAGTTTTATTAATAAAACATTTCATTTATATAAAGAAATAGAATACATTCATTATATTGATAAATGCATGAAATTAAAGAGAAGTTCCAAATAATAAGGAATTCGAATACACCATACTTGACTCATTTTATACTATCGTAGAAAGTAATTTTTAAAAGATAAAAATATACATCAATTTGAATTATGACACAAAATGTTCAAGTCACTTATTTTTGATCATCTATTTATCTTCTAAATTCTATTGATATTCTAAATCAAAATATTTTCTTAAAATTAATTAAAACTCATTCTTAATATCCAAAAGGATGATTCCTAGAGTAGCCAATAATAGCATTTTAAATTTCCACAGATAAGCATATATGTTATTTTTCAAAAGAGCGCATGATCTTAATGAGATTAAAAATATCTTTATCTATTATTGAAGAATATTTTACTATACTATACATTTTTTTAAATATCAAACTTCTTTAGACATATAAGATCTGATTTTTAATTAGTACACGAAACTCCCCTTGAACGTCATCGACAGACATCTGAACATCGTAGTCTACCGTCCGAACAGGAAACTCCCCGTGGAAATCGTCCATACACACCTGAACATCGTTTTCTACCGTCCGAATACAAAACCCCCCATAGAATTCGTCCCAACACAACTGGACATCGTGTTCTACCATTCGAACAGGAAACTCCCTGTAGAAGTCCTCTCGACACACCTGGACATCGCGTATTGTATTAATACATGCAGCTACATATAGTATATACATATAGTAATGTATATATATATATATATATATATATATATATATATATTAAACTGGCGCTATCGTTCCACTTGATTTAGTTATTTATTGATGAAAATTGCGCAAATCTAGTGAGTATTTACCAGATAGACAAAATTACATAATTAGAAAGATAATAAAAACAGAGTAAAAAAATTCACTGCTTAATAAAAATTCAGAAAAGTTTTATATAAATAACTTTTATTATACTAAAGTATAATGGAATAGCTCTTTTTTATGCATAATTCGAAGTAATGTAATGGTTTCCTATTAACACTATAATTATTTGACAATCTCGAAATCCAATATTAATGTATATACATTACGATTGTCCGAAGGCTGTAGGACCCATAGTTACCTTCGGAGGGCGACCGCGCTCCTTGATTTGCAGTCTTTAGAAGTTTTTTTGGTTTTAGTTTATTTTAAAAATACATACGGTATTTAAAGTAATTCAATCAGGATAAATTTTATTCCGAAAATTTCTTCAATAAAGATGTATTGTAAATTATTAATCACGCAATACATCTGAAAATGTAAAAGAATTGCTCATGAGTTATTGTTTTAAATCTTGATAGATATCCGCGTCAAGTAATTTGTATTTCTTTCAATTTCAAATCAATTTTGAATGGTTTGGTAACTAATTTCAAATCATGATTTCTCAAGAGTGCACCCGCTTCAATGACTGGTCGCAGCGAAAAATCAAAATCAAATCTATATTAGTATAATATTTTTTTAATGTCTTGAAATTTCTGATGCATTTTCTATCTCACTGGACTCGCTACGGAAATATTTTTACATCCCATTTTCTTATACATGCTTATGACTGTTTAGTAGTTATGTATAAGCCGAGAGAATAAGCAGCGTGCTTTCCAAATTCGTCAAACCTTCACGGTGCGCGGCTTGAGCTCGAGTTCTGTGGCAGCACTCGCGAAATTATGAATAAAAATTAGCGGGAGTCGTTAACATAAGAAGCAAAGCGTGCCGAGCGGATTTCCTGGCTACGCGCTGGTCTGCTAGCCAGCCTGTCAAAGATTTTCACGGATGGGAAGCAAGCAGCGCCAAATCAGCCGATCGCTAGTCCTCCGGCGCGCCCGGCTGCATATCATAACGATGTTGCCCGCGTTTCGCATACTAAGCACTCCCGTCACCTGCTTCAACCGCTTGCACTTCTACAAAATTCACGCCGTCCACGTCATAATACTAATGTAATTATTATTTAATTCTTATTATAATAATTATTTTTATTATTTTAAATAAATAATATTTTATTAAATATATATATATATATATATATATATATATATATATATATATATATAGTAGCATCCCCCGTCTCGGCTTCGCTCGAAATAATAATTTAACCGATTTCATAAACAATTCAATAATATCTAAGTAAAAAGTACTCTATATATAAAAATCCCGTATAGAAATTCATTCTCGAATCTAACTAGTATCGTGTTAGTTTTCCTTATTAAATGTTCGGATACAGAAGAAAAATCTAGTCTGATTCTAGTTCCGATTTGTCGCACTTTTAATAGTATTTTTATACAGAACGACCTTAAATTTTAGTAGGTATATCAAGTTAGAAACTAGACAGCATCTAGTCAGAAAATCTAGAAATTAAGACGATTTATAAATTATTCTAATTTTGTGTCCTCGATCAAGTGAATAATTTTTTGACTCTAATATTTATTTATTTAAAATAAAAAATATATTTACGTCTTTAGGTAAAGCATACCATTTCATTGCAATTTATAAATTATTTTCTATATGCATTACTACGTATTACGTATTACGATTTACAGTTAACAATTAATAATTATTAATATATTTTTTATACTAATTATTCTAAATTTTAATATTAAACACCTCCGTTGAATATATAAATTATTTTATTTCGATGAAAATAATTCCGACCTCCGCTGAGTATCGAACCCACGACCCTACAATTTGCAAGCTAACGCATTAGTCACTGTGCTAAAACGCAAAATGCGATTACCATACTATACTTTGCATATACCGTACAGCACTTAAGATCATATCATACTTATATAAACACAAGATAAAACATATAGTAAATCAATTTCTTAAATTCTTTCCCATGTTGGATAAATCTGCGGGTGTTTATATATATAATATATCGAATTTTTGTATTCATAAGGTCGCGACTAGAAAGGACATTGTTCTTTCCAATATTAGAAAACGTTAAGGAGATCTAACTAGAATCAAAATAGAAAGCCTAACCATTTCCTCACTTCTCTTACTTTGCAGATTCCGCCTATAAAAACGTTATTCTTTCCAAAATAGGGAGAAGTTAAGGAAATCTGACTAAATCCAAGATAGAAAGCCTGATAATTTCTTTAAGTTCTCTACTTGTAAAATTTTCACTATAGAAAACATGTGTTTCATTCTAAGATCAATAAAAGTTAAGCAAATCTGAATAAAGTTGAGCAAGTAATAATTAATTTAAGACGATTATTAGATGATCGAAGGGATCTGTATCGTTGCTTCTGTATACAAAGCTGCTTCGATGTAACGTGGATTTTTAAAAGTTGATATTATGCCGACCATTTACACAATATATATGCATATTAAATACGGCTTCGATGGAGGAAATTGTACTTTTGAGTTCGAGCGGTAGTAAAAGATGTCCAAGTGTCTCCAGACGACGTTTACAGATAGTATCATGTTCGGACTATAGGAAATGTCTCAGGACGACTGCTATAGAGAATTTTGTGTTGGGGAGGTAGAATACAATGTCCAGGTATCTCTGGGCGCGTGTTACTGGGAGTGTACGTGTTCGAATGATAGAATACGAATCTCTTCATAGAAGTCGTACTGACATACCTGGACATTGTTTCTCACTAACTGTACATGATACTCCCCGTAGAAGTCGATTTAAATCGTAGAAGTTGATACAAGCACCGCTGTCATAATTTACATATATATTGTTTAGAAACATATCGGAGGCCTCCATCACTGACTAGCACCAATAGTTTGAAGTATAAATAGACTGACCTTCAATAAGATAAAAAAATGAATCTATATTTCTATAAATAATCTAAATATTAACTAAACGATGATCTGAACTATAGATGATTTGAAACATCGTCAATGATGTGATTCTATGTTAAATATAGAGCTAAATATGTGCATGCGCGCGCACAAGTGTGTGTGTGTCTGTGTGTGTGTGTGTGTGTGTGTATGTACGTAGACTTGGGATTGTTGGTAGAATAACCTATTTTGAGATCATTTTTTAATTGAATTTGAAAAAAAAATATCGCATATTTTGTGAACCCGGAACAAACAAGATTTTTGTTTTATTTTTATATACACTGTGTGTTCCAAAAGTTATAGGACTATGGGTATAAAATCCGTACTAAATGCGCCATCTTCGTTAAACGTTGGCTACTTGTTACTACAACCTTTCTCTACGTCTATACAAAGCTTCAAGTTTATCTGATTACTTACAGCTGTTCAGTAGCAGTTTGCGTGGGGGTATCAAAGTCGTCCCTGTCATTGTTTAAGATGAACAATGTGTTGAACATCTAACACTCAATTTTGGGCTAGAAAAACTAGTTCCTGTACTCAGCCACTAACCATACTCGCCTGATTTGAGACTTCCTGATTACTTCCTATTTTCAAAATTAAAAATGGACTTGAAAGAGACCGTTTGACGTCGACAGACGAAATAGAAGAAACTGTGACAACGAAATAAAAAGTATTCCATAAGAGCTTTTAAAAGGCAAGAAGAATCTGGAAGAACGTATCAACGTTTGTATTACTTCTAATAGAATTATTTTGAACAATATGTTTATTGAAAAATTTTTATACATTTATTGTGTCTTTTGTTTCACCAGTCTTAAAACTTTTGGGATACACTGTATAATAATGTACTATAGTAATGATGATGTGATAATATGCGTAACCTTTAACTGGGCGTGACAAAATTGACAAAATTGGCACCTCGACCAGTTTCTCTATATAGACTAAAGCTATTATTATGTGCTTAATACAATATTCTTTTATAAAATAGAGGGAAAAATATGGTTTTCTTTGTTATATGATTATTATTAATAAGCTTACTTCAAGACTTTTTAAATACTCCGTCAATATGGAAAATTCTAGAGAGCATTGCCTTTTCGACAATTTTCAATGTTGCATTATCGCAAAAAGTTTTATATAAACTGTTTGTATGGTGAAATAAAAAATTTTATTTTATAACTTATTTAGATATCGTGTCATATAAGCATCTTAATATAAAGCCAAGGAGCTTATATATTTTTGAAATCGATTTAATAATAATTAACATCATTCCTTGAACCAAATGTTATTATTCCAAGTATAAATAATAATCATATGACAACTATCAAAAGGATAAAAAAATTAGCTAAATTTAATAAATTCAAATTAAAAGTTTATGTATGAAGATTATGCACTAAAGCAGAAATGTAAAGATAAGATGGTGAAAACCAAAAATGAAAAAAAAACAAGCAAATACAAAAAAGATAATTTGAAAAAACTCGTAGTACAGCAATTAAACGTGAAGGGTTATTCGTAAATCGTCCGAACAAGAATCAGGTTTGCTCGATTTAAAATTGAGGCGGATAACGCGCGAAATGGCCCTGCGTCGGGATTGGCAGCCCAGGTCAGCAATACATCGGCACCTCGCATTCGCATGATTGCAAGTAGCAAGGTGCTCCTGTAATACATGATTCTCGAATTGTCCCTATTCTATACATGAACGAACGAAAGAATAAGAGCTATCGCGGAGACGAGAGTGTACGCGTGAGCGGTTGCGCGCATTTTTTCTGATACCGAAAGGATGTAGTGGAAATGGGCGTCATAGATCGTGGAGAAACGCAGCCCAAAAAAGGAATATATGGGGAGATATACACATATAGATATTTATTCAAAATAAGGACTCTTCAATCCTACACGTATAAGATGCGTAATGCCCTAGGCTGTATAAAAATAATTATACGAAAGTAAGGAACTAAAGATAAAATTGAAAATGATGGTTCACACAGGCAATTTATTTTTCTATACTACGATTTAAAATGAAGATAAGTGTTGGCGGGTTAATGTAATTGATTAATATGTAGAATATATTAAAATACTATAAATAGATAATATCAATATAGAAAAAGACAGGGACATGTCAGAATTATAACGTATATCATATTTAATACAAGGACGTCCTTTAACGATGTTGCAAGTACATGTGTGCGCCTGTCACTGCGCAGCGAACCAGAAGATAGATACGAAGGAATAGATGAAGCAAGAGAAAAAATCATTTCCTCAAAGAAATGAAACGCCGCAGGGTGATGATCGCGTGAACGCAAGTAAATTGTGCTTTCCCCTCTCTCTCCCTTCTCCACGCGACACGAATCTCCTGTTTCTGAGAAGAACAAAATACAATGGATAGCAATGCAATAACTGCTATATGCTTGCGTCTCCTTTATGTGTTTTCTCTCTCCTGCACCTCCACCTGTTCTCTCCGTATTCTGCCGGTCTTTCTCTGTCGCTAATATATTCTTGTATTTTATTTATTCCTCCTTCTCCTTTTTTACATTCGTTATTATTATTATTTTATTATTTTGTCTGATGTAGCCATTACACGATAACTGACACCAATTCAATGAATCCAGGACTAATATACTATGAGAAGATCTGAAGAACGAACCCTGTTTGTCCACCGCCGGGAACCTCGCATAAGATTTATGATTTCTGCCCTCCCACCTCTCTCTCTCTCTCTCTCTCACCACAGGACTCACGTGGCTCTTTTTTCAGTGGGGCACTGGTAGTGTGCGATTTCTATTTATATACACGTATTATTCTGAACAGTTGTATCCTGCCGTCTTGTACCACAATGTCGTAACGAGCAGCTCAACATCAGGCTTCCCGCTTTTCATATTTGCGAAATGACTTCGACTCGGAGCGCACTTCTTCCTTCTTTTCCCAATGCAATATCGAGGCTGATAGGTCTAGTGTGCTAGACGAAATGGTATATTCACGCGGAAGAACTTGGTCAGGAGAATTTAGAAAAGCGTGCAGTCTCTTTTCGTTTAGAGCGTTTTTGCGTTTTTAAGTAGTCATGATTCGTATTATTAATGAGCTTGGATTTTTTATATTGTCAATGTAAAACAATTATAGAACTTGGTTGTTCCAAATAATCGTATATATAAATTTAAACAGGAAGATATACAAATGAGATATTGAACTACAATATACATTGAATGAGAATTACCACTTTATAATTAATCAAATATAGAAAACCTTTCACTTGTTATTCGAGACACTTGACCTGGTAAGCTCCCGACTAGAAGACCAAAACATTCGATCTTTGCCCATCATTATCTGTGTGATGATGGCCGCTCCCGTTTCTTCTTCCACAGTCCGAATAACTTCACCGTAACAAATCTTGAGAACATAAATGAAAGCTCATCAACTTTTATCTGCATTTACAACGCGGTGCGAGCAGTGGCGAATTGGATGGCGCGTATGGTACCAATTCAATATATAGACGTATTTTTCACCTACGATCCATTACATGAGATTTCTGACGGGTACCCGGTATACTCAAGTCACGTGTTCGGGCATAGAGTGTGCTCCAGACAGTTCAAGCGCAGGTGGAGGAAATGAGAAGGCTTGGCTCCACAGCGAAATTGGAAAGGAACGTATATTGTACGCGCGCGCACGTGCGCGCGTGTGTGTGTGTGTGTGTGTGTGTTCATAAACTCTACAAGGAATCAACAACCAAGCTAAGAGAAATGCAGGGAGTGTCTCCTTTTTCAGGGACAATAAAGGAAGAAAATAATGATAGAGGAGAAAGAGGGATACAAAAAGAAGGTGGAAGGGAAAAAGATACATATACACACACATATATATATATATATATATATATATATATATATATATATATATATATATATATATATATATCTTTGCACAACAACGGAGTCATTTGAATTTTATAATTGTTCTCTGAACTTAGGATGAGAGCATTTAAAAAGGTTGATTACATCAACAGGATGAATTTGAAATAAAGCATTCTTAAGAAGTTATCAATAATATTTTATTTACTCAGAATTTTTAGATCTATTTAATCTTTTTATCAGTGAACGACCTCATTAATGAGTCCTAATATTTAATGAATTTCGCATTACTTTATAAAGTTATATCAATCTTTTTTACATAAAAAGTTATAAAAAATTTAAATCTATGCTATCCATATTAAATGCTTCTCTTTTTAAAATGATAAAAAAATTATGAAAGTTTGTACCTACGTTTCGGAAAACTTTATTTTCTCGGCCATCCGTAAGATAATCTATATCAAATATATAAATTCAGTAAGAGGTAAATAAGTACGTATTATCTATAGTCTCATAATAAACATTATAAAACTGTTCACGGCAATTTTACATATAAGCCGTGTATGTAAAATCGTGAATGCATCTTATATGCGTGCATACAATATAAAAGTTTAAGTAATGTGTATGTACGTAGGTATGTGAGTGTACGTATGTACATATGTGTATGTATATAGTGAAGAAATTGTATTTAGAGAATGTTCGGAAATAAATAATGTGAAGTCCCTTAGTGAATGATAGTACACGAGGCTGAAAGGCTCGACATGGGAGGAGCACCCTAATGACGGGGACTCCTGTGTTTGCTCGGCCTTACCCTGCGTTCACAGGTATAGTAATAGAAACAGCATTTTTGCTGTAGAAAAATTACTCAGTTGAATTTCGTTCATCGTTGTGTGTGGAACTAGCTCGAATCATCGCGTCCTTTCGTGAGTCGGTACATCTTTGCGTAGAGTTAAGTTTCTAATCGGCGGTCGGGCGATTCCACAGATTTCGAGCGTACATACGAGTATCGCGGACTTCGTGCGTATATTCATTGTACGTGTACGTGCAATTTGTTTTCGGTGCTACGCGGGTGTGTTAAAATTCGAGTGGACAAGAGGCTCAAGGGAGCTGTCTTTATTGAACGAACCATCGTTCAAGGCCAGCCAAGTGTGGCGATCTTGCAAAGGCATCCATTGCGGGTGTCTAGAGATCGCCCGGTTACGTACGTCGGGCAAGAGCTGTATCCGTTTCCGAGACGTCGGAGCACCGCGGCACGTTTGAGAGTTCTTGGACTGGCTTCCATCTCGATACCAGCGAACAATCGTCCTGGGAAACAACACACAACGGTGCCGGATGAGGTTTAAATGTGTGCGTGGTATTTGCGTGTGTTCGATTGTACGCGTGCGCGCATATATTTATACGATTTACTCGTGAGCGCGAAAACTTGTATATTTTAACTTAATTCATATAATTATATTATATATATATATATATATATATATATATATATATATATGTAGATACTTTTTTTGAATTTTGTTTTATTAATAAAGTACACTTGGTCCGGCTTTTCCTCGTATATCGTAGAGGTTTTTATGCCGAAGCAAGTTG
This sequence comes from Sycobia sp. Sy_11, assembly GCA_018907035.1. Classification (NCBI taxonomy): domain Eukaryota; kingdom Metazoa; phylum Arthropoda; class Insecta; order Hymenoptera; family Epichrysomallidae; genus Sycobia; species Sycobia sp. Sy_11. The sequence goes on from JACCIC010000129.1 coordinate 766,371, forward strand.
GTAATTTTAGCGCGAAATTGGTGTGTCTTATTTAACCTTCTCCTATATCCCGAATTTCATGTTATTGTTGTTATAAAAAATTATTATTATTCAAAAATGATCAAGTGGCGCGGTAGCGTCATGAAGGGGACTTTGAGATGCGCCGGCATAGCGCGGCCGCTACACTATTTATTTCTAAATTCAAATATCGAATATTCCATCTAAGAAAAAAATTATTTAGCACTTCTTTATCGATAATTTTCCAAAGCCTTCTACTATTTATAATCTAAGGTATCGGTTCCTACCGGTATTTTTTGCTAAAAAGTAGTTTTTAAAATAGAACTCCGTTTGTGATTATAGCAAATGGTTAGTTTTGTTATATATATATATAGTGTAATAGAAATATATAGCAAAAATGTTCAGATTAAGAAGTCACAAGCTGTAGCAAAAGTTCAGAGTAAGACGCCATAGACGTATATATTAGACCGCGCGCTTAAACAGAAGCATTTAAGCAGGCTGAAGACAATATGAATGGACAGAGATACATAGTACAACCAAAAAAAAGTATGCGCGTTAGAGTCTTTACCCCTCCACGCGCTGATTGACTGACACTAGCGCGATATTTTAAAGTTATATGATCTGTATGATCGTATAAAATAACAAGCAAGCTGCAAGACTATTAAAAAAATTATTGATACTAATATACAACTGTATATATAACTATATATAACTATATAAGTCCACATTACCATAGAGGTACTGCTATAAACGCGTTGGAATTTTATGATTATATACCAGTTAATTAATTATTAAATAGCAGCAAATCGTGGTAATCCTCGCCATTAGCCCTACAATCACATATGTAACTATTTATAATATTTATTATAAATAGATATATACAAAAAAGTAATAAACAATTTTAAATAAATAATCATTATACATTCATGCAAATATAAATCATCTTATATGTAATATACAAAATAGTCTTGCAGCTTGCTTGTTGTTTTATACGATCATACAGATCATATAACTTTAAAATATCGCGCGAGTTTCAGCCAATCAGCGCGTTGAGGGTTAAAGACTCTATCGAGCATACTCGAGTTGGCGATACAGCCTGACAGCTCTGAGTACGACAGACACTTGTCAGTTGTCTGCTGCTGCTGTTAATGCTCTTCGCCTACTTTTCTTTTCACCCCACTCTCTCGATTGTAAGAGAGACATCACGCCTCTGGCTATTGCTCTCTCAGTCTGGTTATGGCTTGAACTCCGTTCCCAGAGCGCGCGGTCTAATATATAAGTCTATGTAAGATGTTCGATATAGTAAGTTGATGTGATATAATATATGGTGGCGCTACCGTACTATTTGATATAGTAAAACCTTTTCATATACAGTATATAGTTATAAAGTATATAGTAAGAGGTTTTAATATAATAATCTGTATAGAGGTAATTAATATATGTATGTACTATATATGATCAGAAGTCCACACATAAAATGTATCATAAAAATTTATAACTTATCAATAATATAAAAGAATTTTGCACAAAGTAAGTACATTATAAATATCGTTATTTATAGGCCATATAAATTTGTTAAAAAGTTAATCTTTTATTAATTTTAGGTACAATATATCAAAAAGAATTATAATTTAGTAATAATATAAGACGATCATACACAAAGTCAGTACATTATAAAGAACGGTATTTATATGCTATATAAGTGTTAAAAATTTAATCTTTTATTAAATAATTTTAGATACAATGTATAGTATATAATAACCTCTGATCAGAGGTTATTATTATATGTTCTATGTGATCAAAGGTTCATACATACAATATATCACAAAGATTTATAATTTATCAATAATATAACAGGATCGTGCATAAGATAAGTACATTGTAAATAACACTATTTATAGACAATATAAAAGTGTTAAAAAGTTAATTTTTTATTAAATAATAAAAAATTAATATTTTTTTACAGTTGGTAGAATGATGAATATACATGCTATGTAGAATAAAAAATTGATACCTGCTGATGCAGCAAAGGAATTGAAAACAAAACCCGGTATTTCATCAAAGTTAGCTCACAGCTTACACTCTCCAGTTTTAAACGAAGTAATTCATTTTTTAAAGTTCCGTTACATTTTGCTTCAATTTAAAAAATTTGAACAAGGAATTTATATTATCATTATTGATGTGCGAATATCATTTACATAAGATTTATATTGTGCATAAATTAAAAATATGCATCTTTGCGAGCATTTTATATAAATTATTGTAACTTGGAAGCTACTATTTTCTAACCTTTAATTTAATTTGTAATACATTTATTGATAATAAGTTATTTATAATTTATAGTACTATAGACTAATTTAAATAATCATTCAAAGTATCAACCTTATAATTAGAATTATTAATTCTAATATTTGATCATCATCATCACCATCATCATCAACGTTATAGTATATTCATTTTTTTATTTACACATAATTATTGGTTATTATTACTAGAAAAGTATTGTTAAAAATTAAATGCCTTTTACAAATATATATATTTTTTATACATTCCTCTTTTCTTTCCATTCTATGACTTTAATCCTACAATAAATCTATAAAAAACAACTTTTAACAAAAGTAAAGTTAGGCGAGTTTAATGTGCCTTAGCATATAGTAAGAATTTTAAATACTTCTCTTCATGTATTTTATAAAAATTCATATAAAATATTTTTCTAAATTTAGCAATATATGAAGACAAAAATACATACAATAACATCTTAAAAGAATGGCTCATTAAAACAAATAGCTATGTATATTATATATGCATCCCTCTATATAACAGCACGTATAATTTACACAAATATATCTAAAACTTAAAAAAAAAAAATAAATAGTTTTAACGGTAAAATGCTGCTTAATAAAGTAATGAGATGATTTACCCATAGCCGAGTTTATTTTCAGATCATTTGGTCCACGCGTGGACTCATAAAAAAGAGTTAATTATCTTGAATCATTGATGTTTTTAGGCGAACATTCTTCTGCTATTTTTTCGGAAAATTCATTATCATCAATAAAAAGTAGGTATGAACTTACCAGGCCCATGCCCACAAAGCTTATGCTGTTTTTTTAATAATTAATTTATGTATGAAAAAATTTTACAGCCTATACCGTAATCTCCATAAACGAAGCCTTATTGGTTAATAACTTTCAATATCAAGGATTCAATATCACTACTATAGCTTTCGGACGACCGTGCTATATATACATTGGGATTTGATTTCGAGATTTTCAAATTATTATTGCGTCAATTCGGGTTTCGAGATTTTCAAATTATTAGTCTACCAACAGAGGGCAGCTTGGAATCTTAGTTAACCCGTGAGCGACCACATAAGCCTCTGGTTAATATACAAGTCCTTGACCCGGTCTATATGATCGCCTCTAAGGCAGAGATTACCGACAATGCCTTACTGATGAGTCCAATGGGTAACTACGGGACAAAAAGCACCACGAGCCATTGCTCTATATATAGTATGTATATACGGGAATATAGAAACCCATGTGATACACCCTATACCATTATATTACTTCTAATTATATTTAAAGAAATCTATTCCGTTATACTGTGATTCAAAAAAAATTTTAGGTAAAAAACTTTTATTATAATAAATTTATGAAACAGTGAATTTTTTACTCCGTTTTCATTATCTTTCTAATTATTTAATTTTTTCCATCCGGTGAATACGTACGAGATTTGCGTAATTACCGGCATTAAATGACTAAAGTATATCTATTCTACTATTATCATGTGGTGCAGTAGTAGCACGAAGTTGAGTTTGGAGGTTAGGTTAGTCAATTTTATACAATATCATCAAATACCAATGAAGATATACGTTTACCACAACACTTCTAATGGATGTGTATGTCATTAAAAAGTGTAATTTGCCTTAGTCGATAGGATGGCGCTAAAATGAAAATTAGATGGATAAATATCAGCCGTAAATTATTAGGTCTTGCGAGCAGCCAGGCACGTAACTAGGTGTTCCTATTTACTGATATAACGAAAGCAACAATAAGTTTTCCTTGTAATCGAATGCATAAATAATCAATAATTAAAAATATATCTTAATTTAATTCTAATATAAAAAATTCAAGAAAAGAAGCTGATAAATATACAATTAAGAAAATTAAATGTTCTAAATTTAGTAATTAAAATTAACGCAAAATAAATTATGAAATTTATTAAGAAATAATCACTACACTTAAAATATGTTTATGAAACTGTATAGTAAAGACAAACATATACGAGGTGTGTTCAAAAAGTAACAAGAATTTTTAAATGTCACGCGTTTGGAGAGTCCTCCTGTATAAAAATTTTGCATTATAGTGGTACACATGCCCCTGAAGTACGATAAAATTTTTAGCAATATTCATTGATTACTTTTTAAGTGGCAACCGCTAACGTTAGACGTGTTTTTTGAGCTCGGTGATTTTCATTTGTGGAGCCTTTTTCGGTCTTCGCGATCCAGAATGCCTCTACTAGGACGATTGAGCCTTAGTTTCAACATCAGATCCGTAAAACCATGTTTCGTGATCTGTCATAACACGTTATAGTAGTGTATCGTTATTAACTTCATTTAGCGACTTCTGAACAACTTCCATTCGCCGTTGTTTTTGTTCGAAATTCCACAATTTTTGAACAAATATTGCTGCCACACGTTTCATATCCAAAACATCAGAAAAAATTCCATGGCATGAGCCAACTGATAAGCTAACGTCATCAGCGCCTTCTCTGATTGTGATTCGGCGACCGTTCATAATCATTTCTTTCACTTTTCTTCCTACGTACCAACATGATGAAAAAATTTGTTATACAGGCGGACTCTCAAAACCCGCAAAATTTAAAAATTCTCGTAACTTTTTGAACACACCTTGTATATAATAATTTAACAAAAATTTACTCACAGTATATTTTTAGCTAAATAATATCATTTTTATTATGTTTTGAATAAGTGGAATTGTAAATATATTTTAGATTTATTATTTATTTGTTAATATATTTTGTAAATATATTTTAGATGTATGAATTTTTGATCAAACAAAAATATATTTATGTCAATAGTATACAAAGACTTAAGGGTACCGAATATACATATATTTTACACATTAATTTATTGTAACTAAATATTATTGTGGTTCTTCTTGAGAAAGTCTATAAAATAAGTAATAAAAACACATATTAAAAAGTCGAAACGCTGGTTTTGTTTTGATACTCCTGAATATTTATAATATATGTGAATATTCAGAGCAGTACTGAATTTATGAATAGGTAACGTATATAGGGAACCCTAAAAATATAAAAAATCTTCATAGATTAAAAATTTTTTAACATCATAATTATACAATTAATAAAAATAATATAATGACGACTGTAAATTTTTTTCGGTAAATTTATTTTGAATCATCTAATATTAATAAATTGATAAAATCAAGAAAGTGATTTATTTTCAATAATATTATTAGGAAATCTAATTATAGAGATAAAGTTCATTGTCGTTTGTGTATCTGGTTCTGAACGCTGTTAATTCTTCTTAATGCAGTGACAGTCGCAGGTTGTATGAAAACGACAATTTTTTTTGAAAATATTTATACTTTTTTTACTTTTTGATCTAAAAGATATGATGTATTGAAATTAAATCGTTGTAAATAACGAGGTCTGTCGTGATATGGATTTCCACGACCCAGCTCGGACTGTACATGGATTCGCCTATGGCCTGGAAGCCATATGTGCGGGCCGGATATATCCGAGGCTCGCAACTATTCTTTCCGAATAGACGTGTACAAGAAAATGTGTTGAAAAAAACTCGTGGCCATGAAGGCTATAAACTTCAACGTAAATGTGTTGTTGAGGTTCTGTGAGCGAAGCCGTGGAGAGCCCGAAATCGCGTACCGAAGTATGTACATATATGGTATATTGTGTACGGAATCGGCGAAGGACCGTGGTGTCTGATGCCCTTTTCATGGGGCAAGCGATGTATAAAGTAAGCTATCGAGACTCGAGTGGCATTCTTTTCGCGTCAGCTTTCCAATTGTAGACATCGTCGTAATTACGCTATTAATAAAGTTCTGTGTGTTTTGCATTTATATTTCAACTATTATTCTCCAAACACCTTATCCCAAATCCAGTTCTCGTCTGTTATAGTTTCCGTTTCAATATTGTAAGTAAATTTATATTAAATATTATATTATATAACTTAGTATAATAAAGATCAGGCTTGCCCCGGCTTTTTCCTCTAATTGTGAGGGTTTTTGTGCCGAGGCAAGTTGTTGCATTTCCACGACATCTGTCGTTTTTATTGAGAAAGCAGTCAATAATTCGTTTATCCTCTTCACTAAATCCTTAAGTTTAATAAATAAAATTCTTACATTTTTGTTTATGGTGCTCCGGGTGAGGAGTGACTTGCTGGTTTTTTCTTTATAATAAATTTTCTAATATATATCATCATATCATATCATACTAATTTCTGAAGACAAAGTGTGTTTTTGTTTGTACAAGATAACCGTAAAAACTACTGAACCGATTGTTCTGAAATTTGACATATAGATTCTATATTATATTGAGAACGACATAGGCTATGTTTTTTCTTGAAAATTATTTTACTTTTAACAATAAAGTAAGTTCACAGTTTTAGTGGTCAGTTTGACAAGCGGCCACTAGGTGGCGTCTTGAATCACGAACATCAACACAAAGTAGTCCGCTTAAAGTATTAATACCAGGCCAGCTCAAACGAATGTTCATATCCAACTTTGGGATTCATATCCTAAAGAAGATGTGGCGTTAGTCGGTATTACTTTTTTTGTTCTTCAGATTAATCTGACACTACACTCACACCTTACGGATATCTTTTGATTTTTGTAAATTTTATTTTCTTTTACGTTAGAAAAGCTGTCTCTCTGTCTCTCTCTCTTTCTCTCTCTCTCTCTCTCTCTCTCTCTTTCTTTCTCTGTCTTTTTTCTCCTTCTTCTATAAAATGGTTCTGTATGCCAAATAATACTGAATATAATTTGTGACAATTATATTTTTGTTTTTATACATTATATTAACTTCAGAATTGTGACAAGAGACTGTTTTTTTTTAATTTGAACAAAAGAAATGATTCCAAAATACGGTTCTTTCACTAACAACCTCGAAGCTATATATATAATTTATCGCCACTTCTGCATAAAAAGGAAATATCCATCGTCTGCTAAAAAATATGCTATTCGCCATGCAATTTTGCTTGAATTTCAGTTGACATCACTACGAAAATATTCACGGTATTTAATTGAAAAAACGAAAATGTACGAAATATGTAATATATGTCATATATACACATTTTAAATACGATTTCTACTGAGAAATATTGTATTAGCATGTACGGGCGGTTGATTACGATATCCCGTTGCCTCAAGATGATTTATATATGCAGTTGTGTGTTTGTATGATAGAATGCGATGTCCAGCTGTCTCTGGGCGATTTCTACGGAGAATATTGTATTTAGTTGATAGAAAACGACGTTCAGATATGAGGAAATCAACTTCTATGGGAAGATTCATGTTGAGACGGTACTCTTTCCAAACGACTACTAAGGGGAGTATCGTGTTTAGTCGTTAGGAAGCCGTGCAAGCTTTCTTGGGACGACTTCTACTGGGACTATCGTGTTTAGTTGGTAGGAAACGATGTTTAGGTATGTCGAGACAACTTCTACGGAGAGTTTCTTGTCCGGACGATAGAAGATGATGTCCAAGTATGACGGGATAAGTTCTACGGAGAGTGTCGTGTTTAGTTCATAGGAAACGAAGTTCAACTATATCGGGTCAACTTCTACGAGGAGTTTCGTGTTCGGATGATGGAATGCGATTTCCAGATGATTTGGAACGGCTTCTACGGGGAGTGTCATATATAGTTAGTGAGAAACGATGTCCAGTTATCTCATTACGACTTCTATGGAGAGATTAGTATTCTATCATTCGAACACGCACACTCCGAGTAAGAGTCGTCTCGGGAAAACTAGACATTGTATTCTACCTCCCCAACACATAACTCTCTATAGCAGTCGTCCCGAGACATTTCCTATAGTCCGAACATGATGCTCTCTGTAAACGTCGTCTCGAGACACTTGCACATCTTTTTCTACCGCTTGACCGAAAGCGCAGGAAAGAAAATTTTGATCAGCGTTATAAATTATGTTGTGTATTACTTCAAAATTACATCACACAAAAGCATAAAATAAGACAAGTATTGTATGTATTACACTTCCTAATCATTTAAAAGCTCTTCTCTATAATGTATTGTATTTATATGAATGATATTTTTTCCTAATTAGACGTCAGAATCACACGTAAATATGCTTCATCCTTAAATTATAACCTAAAATGGTAATAAAATGATATTTCAGCATTATATTCAATTGTTTCTAATTTAAACAAAAGAAAGTATTGAAATAAATTTTTACATAGTCAAGTATATGTAAACATGTATGAGTACAAATTCGTGTAAGTTTCGAAATTGTGACTTATTATTATTTAATAAAAAGATTGCTTGTTAAAAGTGTGCCTATGCATTCAGTTATTTATAAGGTGGTAATACAGTACTATGAAAATATAATTTAAAAATTATTTTAGCATGTACTTTCAGGCCCGTCTTTGAAAAGTTTTTTGGTAATGAAGTGAATTATAGATACTAAATTATTTCATTTTTCCCCGCAAAATAGCTACCCATATAAAATTACACTGGTTCGCTCTGTGAAATAATTGGACTCTTTTACACGAGTCATTTGAAAAACAACTAAAATCAGTTTAAATCACTTGCAATAACCGAAATCTTTTGAATTATTGCAAATCGTTTTGAAATTAATTGAAAACCAGTTTTCATTTTCAATAAATTTTGTACCTTCTATAAAAATACTAGTAGAATCTTGTGAAAACAGTGAAAATTTATATTACAAAATAATGTTATATGACAAAATACTGACTATTTATTTGACAAAATAATTGCAATGTTATGAAAATATAATTGAGGATTTGATTAATGATGATTTTGTAAATATTAATGTTTTTGCTCTCAAGCAAAGAGCATAGTGATCTTAGAAGTAATAATTTACATTTAGTACAAGATACTGAAATACAAAAATTTAAGTAAAATAATGTAGATTTATTTTCTGACAATAATTTAATTTATTAAAAAAAATATAACGTAATATATGTTAAAAATCGATGTATATTTAAAAATTATTATGGTGTTTCCTAATTTAACTGGACTTACTTATAAAAGTTTGCAATATTTAAAAAGTTATGCATTGATAGGTTGAAATTCTAAAGAGATCGATGTCATATAGTATAGACCATAGGCAAATCTAATAATTTTATGTTACAGAATTTTGAGCTATTCATCTACTATTTATTAAGTCCAAATCCATATTGATGGTGTGGTAGTAGATTTAAGTTTCTTCAAGAAAATAAAGCATTCACGTTGATAAAAATAAAGTAGATTATTTAATGTCTTTTCAAAAACATTCGAAAATATTCAACCTACAATTAATTAATTTTAATTCATTTGATGGACTGGAGCTATAGTTTATGTTTTGTACTGTTCTGGAACAGATATCAATATTTCTCAATCATTTAAATTACTATAAGCTTTTTCAACATGGGCCCGAAAGATATATCAACATAATTTTTAGATTATATTTTCATAGTACTGTATTCCCACGTTATAAATAAGTAAGTGCGTAGGTACACTTTTAATGAGCAACTATTTTATTGAATAATAATAAGTAACAATTTCGAAACTTACACGAATAGATACTCATATATATTTACATATACTTGATGATGTAAAAATTGATTTCAATGCTTTCTTTTGTTTAAATTAGAAATAATTGGCTATAATCGGATAATAAGAACATTTTAAAATCATTTTTTTAATAGAGAGTTATACATCTTATAAAAGTGCATCTTTATTGTTCGGTTTATTTTTTTGGTACAACCGATATTTCTGAAAAAAATTTAACATTTTCATCTAGGGTTGCTTCGAAAATCTGCGAATTCTGACTATACTTCAGAAAGAACCCATATTTGATTTAACTTAAAATTGGCATATTTCCGTTTTTAGTATGCTGATTATTACTATCGTTATAATTTTTGATAGATTTTGGATTTTAATGGCAAAATACATAAAAACTACGTAAATGAGTAAACATTATGTTTTGTGAAATATTTGTAAGAATTTGATATAATTTTTTTAATTATATTTTACATCTGCTGAAGTGCATCTTGACTTATATTTCTATTTTAGATGTTTTTACCGTAGATCTTTTATTTTTTGAAAAAAAAGTACATAATAAGTGCGAAGAATTATGAGCTTAAAATACATCACTTAAAAAATGATGTAACTATTAGATTAGAAGTTATCAAATATTTGAAACATATATGTGTTGTAGCACGCCGAACATACTGCACTTCCAATTCCCGCACTGTTAGACAAATTAACTTTACAATTAAAATTGTACTTATGTCGACTGTTTTTAATTAAATTAATACACAATTTTTTATTGGTCTTAGAGTCCTTATAATATAATACATTAACTAAAATAATGACAGTCAGACTGTCCTTGTTTATCATCACACCCGAAGAATCTGAAATAAAACTTATTATTAAATTTAATTATGTTAAAAATTAAGACTAATAAATTAAAATAATAATAAAATCAAATAAAATAATATAAAACAAAATAGAAATAATAAAAATCATAAACTATATTCTATGTTAGCAAAGGACAATCTGACTGCCCGCACCACCTTATTATTTCCTTTGGTGCTCGATGTTATGCTAGTTTATATACCCTTTAAACATAGTTTAAACTATGTTTTTTAGCCCGGATGTACCATTCATGCTTCGTAAGCTATACTAATGCTCATATATTCTTTGCTTTAAGTATCTCTCCGTTTTTGCAATATAGCATTTATCACAATCTTTACCATTTATTTTGTATGCCAATCCGATTTTCAAACATTTATCATCCTTTTCTTTAGAATTATTAAATAGTCTTATATTATTATTATTTCTGAAATAAATGTGAATATTATGTTTTTTAAAAATATTTCTAATTCTTTCCGACAAACCTTTTACATATGCTAATATTATGATTTTATTATTATCCCCCCTGTCTTCCATACTATGTTCTCTAGTATTATTATAAATCTTATCAGTCTCTCTAATAATTTTATCTATGAGGTCTACTAGATAATCATTGTTAATGACGCCTAAGATGGCTTGATCGCTAGAGCGAAGGACTACTAACTTGGTGATCCGAGTTCAAATCCCGGTCTCGGCCGATTGATACAAGCATCGCTGTAATAATTTACATGTGCTTTGTTTACAAACATATCGTAGACTTCCGTCACTGATTAGCACCAATATTTGGACGCATAAATAGAGCGACGTTAAATAACATAAAAAAACATTGTTAATAAATATCCCTTTAACTAATTTTAAATTATCTTTTCTAAAATCTTTATTTGATAATTTGATTACGCTGTCGATGTTTCCCTTTATAGTAGTTATCTTATTTCCGAACCTGACCATGTAGGTTTTGTATAACAATTTAATGTCACTCTGTTATTACTAACTGTAATACGTTGACGTCCAAAAAACTTAATTTATTGTTTAATTCTAATTCCATTGTATATTTAATTATATCGTGGATGAAAATAAAAATATCCACTATTTCGTCAATACATCTCTCTGGTATTATTTAACTTTTAAAGTGTCGGGTTTTGAGGTTTTCGAAATCTCCTTTGAAAGTGCCCACATCCATACCTTGTATCACCCATCAACCATGTACAATGGTCTTATCATGGACCGAGTCGATACATCGGCTCTCTAGCCCTCGAGGGTCATGAAAAATATTTAGTTCGATAAAATAGGAATAAAATCACATTCTTAGGTTTTGAAATGTGCTGCATCCAAATATGGAGTCTGATCAGTCATAACTGCTCATATTCACACTTATTCGAGATCAAAAAAGGTCACTCCAAGGTCAAATGCACAAAGTTTAAATGATGACGATATATACGTTTTTAGCAAAAAGTATTTCTGTAATTTTACTAGCAAACTATTTTCACGGGAACAGATTCAGAAATTTATCTGAATAATGATATTGACAAAAATGCGATTGGTTAAATGAGAAAATTCAAAATCTAAAAACTAATTTTAAATATTTCCTTGGGTATATTCTCAACCTAACCTTGGGAAAATCTTCATCACTCTTTTTATTTGAGATCAAAATAACGTAAAACCCGAACTCAGTGACTCCAAAAACATAAAGATATATCTTTTGCAATGATTCAAACCATATTTCTAGGTTTGACCTTCAAATGATCTTTATTGATCTTGACTCTGAAGTGATAAGGTCAAACCAACTTCAGATACGAACTTAGCGCATCAATTTACTTAAGGATAAAAAAGTATCCTAGCATTATATTTTTGAACCGATATATCGGCTTTCCGATCCTTTAAAGGTTAAAGATATCATCGATATATCTTTCACAGATAATTGGTTCAAAATTTAACTTATTTAAGGCAATACTTTCCAATTTTCCCATTACCAAATTAGCAACGACCAGTGATAAAGGTGATCCCATCAGATAAACATATCTTTGTTCATAAAAATTATTTTGAAAAGAAAAAACTGTATTGTTAAACACTAAATTTATTGCTTTAATAAAGTCATCTTTTGTTAATTTCGTGGTAAAACTGATTCACGGTATTTCATTGCTGGTGAAACTGACTGCTAAAACCGATTACTAAATTTATTGATGAAAGTAAAATGATTTTCAATAAAAAACAGAGTCTATGTCGTTTCCAAGATAATATAGAATCTATATGTCAAATTTCAGAGCAATCGTTCAGTAGTTTTTTCTGCTATCGTGTACAAACAAAAACACACTTTGTCTTTATAAATTAGTATGATGAAGCATGATATGATATGATATGATATGTTGATATGATATGATAAGATATGATATGATATGATATGTTCTGTGACGGGATACTTGAGCACGTAAGGGGTGCGCGCCTGAGATTATTTTATTAATCCCAGATGCTTACCCAGATCTAAGTTTCTATTCGCAGAGGAGTAAGAATTCCTCGACGGGATCGGTTAATTGACTATAGGATCGTCCGAGATATTCCACAAATTCAGCATCATTCCCTACGTTCCTTTTATTTTTATATTATTAACTTAAATAAGGAGAATTCTAAAAGGAGGGAATTGAGAGTTTATTGCAACGGTAAATATATAAGGAATTGTATTTAAATATCATTAAATAATTCATAATTGAATTAAAATAATTTAAAATATGAAAAATTAATTTATTAATTTCAAATAATTATAATATACGAGGTGTGTTCAAAAAGTAACGAGAATTTCCAAATTTCGCGGGTTTACAGAGTCCGTCTGTATAAAAATTTTTTTATTATGTTGGTACACATGCTCCTGAAGTACGATAAAATTTTCAGCAATATTGATTGCTTACGTTTTATATAGCAGATGCTAACGTTAGAACGTTACATGTATTTTTTGAGCTCGGCGATTTTCGTTTCTGAAAAAAAAAATGGAGTAAAGCATTTGATTTCAATGTTGCGTAAAAACTGAAATAAAGTGTAGTGAAGTTTGTAAAATGTTAACGAAGGCATATGGTGAGTCTGCCATGAGTAAAGCAAGGATTTACGAGTGGTATAAGCGTTTCCAAAATGGCCGCGAAAACGTTGAAGGTGAACGAACGACGCGGACGCCCAAGCAGATCAATAACCGATGAAAATGTGAAAAAAGTGAAAGAAATGGTTGTGAACGATCGCCGAATCACAATCAGAGAAGTCGCTGATAATATTGGCATATCAGTTGGTTCATGCCATGGAATTTTTTCTGATGTTTTGGATATGAAACGTGTGGCAGCAATATTTGTTCCAAAATTGTGGAATTTCGAACAAAAACAATGGCGAATGGAAGTTACTCAGAAGTCGCTAAATGAAGTTAATAACGATGCACAACTATAACGTGTTATGACAGATCACGAAACATGGTTTTACGGATCTTATGTTGAAACTAAGGCTGAATCATTCTAGTGGAGGCATTCTGGATTGCGAAGACCGAAAAAGACTCGACAAATGAAAATCGCCGAGCTCAAAAAACACGTCTAACGTTAGCGGCTGCCACTTAAAAAGTAAGCAATGAATATTGCTGAAAATTTTATTGTACTTTAGAGGCATACGTACCAACATAATAAAAAAATTATATACAGGCGGACTCTCCAAACCCGCGAAATTGAAAATTTCTCGTTACTTTTTGAAGACACATTAAGTACTAACCCTAACTAATATGCATCCGCGTTTGTCTAACACTCGCTATCTACACATACAAGAGTGCGAGGGATTCGTTTACGTGTAGAGTGATGTAAAGAATAAATTATTGGAGCGTCAACTTACGGATGGATCGAGAAGCGCTCCCTCCGCAGAATATATACATGTGTTGTGTATCAAATGAGTACTCCGCCGAGTGAGTTTTCTATAGACTTATATATTAGACCGCGCGCTTAAACGGATGCTCTGAAACCCATATTGTAGGATAGAAATAGGCCTGGAGTCGTGCTTTCTCTCTTACTCCGGCGAAAGAGTAGGGAGGCAGCCTAACAATAACAATGGTATAGAGTGTAGGAGAAGCGTATATTTCTGCTGCATATATTTTTAATACTACTGTTCCCCTACTTCCTTTACTCCCTACTTCCAAGCTTGTAAGAGAGAGAGAGAGAGAGAGAGAGAGAGAGAGAGAGAGAGAGATAACACAACTCTCTGTATTGCTTTCTCATTTTGGTTTAGGCTTCAACTCTGTTTCCAGAGCGCGCGGTCTAACGTCTAAGTCTCTGGAGTTTTCTCCCTCATCTATGTATAAGAGACGCACACCACTCTATCCCTAGTAAACGTACACGAACTTTATATTGAATATAAAAAATCGCGAATCGCGCAGATAAATTAATTTGAAATAAAAAAAAATACCAACCTAGAGTTGATACGACGTTAGAACTTTACGATCCAACGATGATCGAATAAATCCTTCCTCTTTATTTATATTTGAACTGATGAGCTTCCCAAATCTTCGATGATCAAACACAATTAAACAACAGAAATTCAACCCATTATTATGAATCTGCTTCTTAAGGGGAGCGGGGGTAAGTATTTAAACATTTTTTGACCATTTTTTTTATTTTTTAAATGAATGTTTTATATCTCAAGAATATTGTGTCTAAATTTCAAGTTAATTGGAGCAAAATTGACAAAGTTGTGAGTATTTGAGCTTTCATTGCTCCAAGTAGGATTTTTACGTATTCGTAATACAGCGGCGTTGTTAATGCACAACCTTATGGTGAAGGTTTTAACATAAATAAAAAAGAGTGCATCGGTCATGTACAAAAGAGAATGGGGACACGTCTGCGTGAATTAGTAAAAAAAAGCATAGTTGATACAAAAACCAAGATAGGAAAAGTCGTAAAAATAAAAAGCCTTTCTGGCCAAGGGAAGCTTAGTGCTAAAATGATAGCTAAATTAACGCTTTACTATGGACTGGCTATTTGGCGTAATCACGATTCAACTGATAAGATAAAAAATGCAAATTGAACTACTAATTATCACTACAAATCCACCGACGAAAACCCACAGCACAACAAATGCCCAAGTGGCGTAGACTCTTGGTGCGAATAGCAGAAAGATGCAGCTTCAGATGCTCTAAACTCTTTTAAGCACAGCTATACAAGACTTTCTACTGAAGTTCTTAGAGCTGTTAGACCCATTTATGAGGACTTGAGTAAAGATGAACTCTTGCAGCGATGTCTTGGAGGTTTCATGCAAAATAATAATGAGAGTCTCAATCGGCTAATCTGGAAAATCTCTCCAAAGTCAGTGAGTGACACCTCTACAATTGTTGAAATTGCAGCTAATGTAGGTGCATGTACTTTCAATGAAGGTTCTTTTGCTCTATTAGTAATTATGAAAAAGATGCAAATCAGTACAGGGTGAATTTCCCACGAATGGCCGCGACAAGTTGACGAGTTACGAATAAATAGAGTAGAGGAACAAGTGTCGTACAACAGTATTGAAGGAAGAGTTTTACGTAGACAAATACAAAAAGATACCTTAGGCCATGTAGATGAAAGCGTTTTGCTATATGAACTTGGTATTGACGATTCTATATGAACCTGAAAGAATTAGAAAAGTTTTATTATCAATTTTTTAGTTTGCAAAACTTTTAAGCCGTTTCCTGAAAACTGCCATTTTTGAAGCCGGTGTACATCCTCACACAAAATCTACTGAACGGATCGGTTTGAAATTTTGCGCAGTATATCTTTACATAAATCAGCAGGTAAAGATGTCGAATTTTTGATTGTTTTTATTAATTCTTAATTTTACAGTAACAAATAACCCGGGTTTTTATAGCAAAAATAGGAATTTTGACTTCTTAGAGCTACAAAAAATTCTAAAATTAAAAAAAAAACTTAACAGCGTTACCTGAGGAAACATCTCAATCATCATAACTCGAATTTTTTAAGGTTTCTGATTTTTTAGACAAAAACAAAACGTTATATAAGAAAAAGTTAGAGAATAAAAAGTGCTTAATTGATCAAGAAGTATACCTGAATTTTTTCAAGACAATTCGATGACTTTTTCCAATTTGTCACAAATTGCCAATTGGCAAAAATAAAAAAGTTGCTCAAAACTCAGTGAAAAAATTTAGACATATTCTTTGATTGATTCTAAACACTTTTTATCTTATTGATTTTTTCGTCGAATGCATTATATTCGAAAAAAAAAAATTCGTGAAAGTTTGAGCAAAATTTTACGCTTCAGGCACCATTTTCTGGCCGCCATATTGAATTTCTGGATTCGGGACCAAACTAAATTGAAAGTACAACTCATTTATACACTCATAGTTGAAAAATCAAGTTCCGTCCTCAACGTTAACACAACAAGAAATTAGATTTTTAAAAAAAAGTATCGAATCAGGGACTGAGTCCCTGATGAGGAGCCGTAGCGAGCTCGAAACGTTGGACAAGTCTTCAATTAGGTAAGGGTGTTGGGGACAGTCAGATTGCACTTTACTAACAAAGAATTTTTTCAGCTAATATTTTATTTTCAGATTAGTCTACGGGGGTGAATGTAAACAAGGACAGTCTGACTGTCATTATAATTTTAATTTAATTTTTAATTTAATTTTTATTTTTAATTTTTATTTTTTTATTTTATTTTTATTATTTTTTATTATTATTTTTATTTATTTTTTATTTTTATTTTATTTTTATTTTTATTTTATTTTATTTTTGGATGGAATTGATTGGACTGTAAGACCAATAAAAAAAAAATATTTATTAATTTGATTACGAAACACCCTCTCTTTTGAGCGCGGGCTTGGGACCGACTGTGGCAGAGTTATGTTTCTTTTTTTTTTATTTTTTTTTTGTACTTTTTTTTTATTTTTTATTCTTTTTTTGTTTTTTTTTTATGTTTTTTGGTAATATTATACAGATTTTAAATACTGTGGTGTAAGAATTCTAACTTATGGTAAAAATTCTTTAGTGTGATAAATTTCAAAACAAGGTTCAATACATAGAGCTTTAGAACATATTGAAAACTCATATGTAGATCGGGTCTTTTTGTTGAGCATATGACATAAAGCACATTGGCGTCGTAATGGTTTATCACTCTTTTCAGATTTAATTTTTCTAAGAAAATGGCGACCGTTTAGTCGAATTCCAGGTGCAACAGATAGGGTTGGAACTTTTCCAATGTCTAGTTTTAGAATTTCTCTCACTACGCTCAATCGAAAATCGGGGAATGAAATTTCAGTTGTAGTCAGCATGTCGTATAATTTATGAGAATTCGTCAACATCAAGTCAAGAAGATGAAAAAAAAGTTTTCTTTACCATTTCATACATTTTCGGATTGTCTCTGTCATAGACAACTGTCTGTCGATATCATTAAGTTTACCCATATTTTTGTTATAGTCATGAATACAACTTGGTTTCATAATATCTTCATTAGTTTTATAATGCTTTTTACCAGTGGCACAGTACTCAAATTCGTGAATACTTGTCAAAACATAAACTTCTCTTTTATCCATCCATTTGATCACCATCCAACTATCCGTGTGAGCAACTTGTGTTTCACCACGATTCAACTTCGAGTCAAGAGTAGGTATTCCTTTTCGATTCTTTTTCACAGTTCCACAAAGGCCAATTTCTTTATCGTGGAGATATTCCGCAAGTTGTGGTGAAGTGTACCAATTATCAGTGAATAATCGTACATTACAATAAGGTTGCATAAGATGTGCAACAATGTCACCAGAAACGCCTAAATCAAATTTATCATAATCAGTGTCTGCACCAGTGTATACAAGAAAATTTAAAAAAAACCTGTGTCCCAATCTACTAATTCAAATAACTTCAGTGCAAATCGTTTTCTTTTCAAAGGTAAGAACTGTTTGAACTTAAGTCTTCCTTTCCACAAGACTAAGCTTTCGTCTATATAAAATTTTTTACCTGGAATAATTGTGCTAGAAAATTTATTTTTCAAATAATCAATCACTAGTTCAATTTTTTTCAAAGGGTGGTTAGAAACCACTAAATTATTAGAAAAATGAAGATATCTTAAAATTTGAAGATATCGGTTTCGGGGCATAGTTTCGCCAAATATTGGAGTACACAACAATGGATCCTGGCTCCAATAGTGATTCAATTGTTCTTTCACAACATGGCCCATATTGATTGACAAAGCAATAAATATCCATAGTTCATCTTCAGTCAAATCAGTCCATGGTTTCATGTTTTTTCGAATTGGCTCAGGATTTTGCTCTTGAAATAGGTTTGTTTGTTCTACAATAAGGTTTACAAGAAATGGGTCTAAAATATATTTAAAACATTCTAATCTTGTTATTTTATTTATTGATATTTCAGGATGTAGTTGAGCTTTGTTAGGAAAATCTTTTATCGACGGATAAAAATAAGGATCAAAGTATACGTCAGGTGCTTCGTAGTCATCATTTGGGATATCATTTGAATCAATATCACTCGCAATGCCTCTATCTCTAACATCTTCTTCAGGCTCTGATTCTCCACTACTCCAAACATTGTTTTCTACATTAATTGTATTACGCAGTTTGTATAATAAGAAATAAAACGAAAAAAATACTGTATTTTCAATAAAAAATATCTAAATTCAATCAATTTGGAGTTCAATCTCCCAGTTTTCTTATGCAAGAGAATAATTTATAAATTTATTTCTGATTCACTATGTTAATTTTTCATAAAAATTATTTTATGAAAATAAATCTATTTATAAGCCACGTGCAAACATAGCAACATATTTTTCCAAAAAAACCTAAGATGAAAGCATCATAAATATGGGAGGGAGGGAGGGATGGCGGGGGGGGGGTTGAAGTGAAAAAAATAAATTCATTAACTAACATTTTTATCAAAATAAGAAAATATATTACGTTGATAATTTTAGATATTTGCAAACAAAGCAACGCATTTAAAAAAAAAAAATAATGCAAATGCTAGTACAAGGCATAAAACGGCTAAATAAGTGTAAAGAAGGGTTGAAAGGGGTGGGGAGAGATAAATTTATATTAAATTGTATTCGATTGTAGTAACAAAAACTTTTTTGAAAGTATATTTCATTGCAATTATGGTCAGATCGATAAAAAGAAAAAACCGCTTGTGCAAAGTAAAAATGATCGCTTTAAGGGATGTCGAGTGGGTGAAAAGAGGTGTAAAGGGGTAAATTTATCTTAAATGGTTGTAAAAAGTAAAAATTTTATTAAAGTTATGTATATTTTAGTCTAAAAATAAAGATTGAAGAAGTTTTTTGTTGCGTCAAAATATTGATTTTCCGGCAGCCTAAAGGTTAGTCTAAATGGATAAATGAATTTTCTATGCATCCCTATAAATAACAGCATTTATAGTTTACACAAATATATTTAAAACTCTAAAACTTATAATAAATAAATAGTTTGAATGGAAATGCAGCTTAATAAAGTAATAAGATCCTTTACAAATAACCGAGTTATATATAGTAATATATAAAGACAAAGCGTGTTTGCGTTTGTACAGGATAAACACAAAAACTACTAAACTGATTGCTCTGAAATTTTACATATAGATTCCATATTATCTTCAGGAGGAAACAGGCTATGTTTTTTATTGAAAATCATTTTACTTCTATCAAGAACTTAAGTTAACATTCTTATCAGTCAGTTTCACCAGCAGTCAGTAGGTGGCTTCTTGAACGATGAATATCAGCTCAAATTAGTCTGCTAAAAGTATTAATTGCGGACCAGCTCATTAGAATGGTCATATCCAACTTTGCGATTCTTATCCTAAAGGTGTGACATTAATCGGTATTATCCTTTATGTTCTTCCTGTTCATCTGACACTACTACTATACTTTATGGATATTTTTTGATTTTTGTAAATTTTATTTTCCCTTGTGTGCGAAAATCTCTCTCTCTCTCTCGCACTCTGTCTTTCTTTCTCCTTCTCTTTTAAAATGGTTCTGTATGCCAAATCATACTGAATTTAGTTTGTGACCACAAATTATATTTTCATTTTTATACATTTTAAAATTTCAGAATTGTGACAAAAGACTGTTTTTTTTTAATTTGAACAAAAGAAATGATGGCAAAATAGGGTTCTTTACCAACAACATCGAATCTATGTATATATATAGAAATATGAATACACACACACACACACACACACACACACACACACACACACACACACACACACACACACACACACACACACACACACACACACACACACACACACATATATATATATTTATATATATATATATATATATATATATATATATATATATATATATATATATATATACAAATCTATAATTCTCTAAATAATTGACCGTAATTTACCTGTCGTCGCTTCTGTATAAAAAGCTGCTTCAATGTAGCGCCCACTTCAAAAAGTTAATATTTTGCCGACTATTTTATATAATCACACACACATGCATATTACATACGACTTTTATGGGAAAAATTGTACTTTCGAGTTCAAGCGGTAGAACAAGATGCCCAAGTTTTATAATGTATAATAATAAAAATATAATTTGTCATACACAACCATTTTAAAAGAGAAGATGGATATATATATATATATATATATATATATATATATATATATATATATACTAGCATCCCCCGTCTCGGCTTCACCCGAGATTCCAATTCCAAGTGAAGGATTTCTTTTAATATTAAATTTATAATACTTCTGGATATATGATATTTTTTGTAACAGTTAGATTTTGTGGTAACAAAATATATTGATTTTCAGAATTACCAGTTCTAGAAAGTGCAACAGATAATTGACCATGTGAAAAACAATCTGATCGTAAATCTATGCCGATATGTTTAAATGTTTGTCCCTGGGCTTTATTAATTGTAATCGCAAAAGAAAGTTTTATTTGAAACTGCAATCTTTTAAACTGAAATGGTAAATCTGTTGGAATCATTGGGATTCGGGGTATCAGAGCCGTCTCTCCTGCAGCTGGGCCAGTTAAAATAGTCGCTTCAATAATTTGATTGCTCATATGCTTTACTCGCAATCTCGTGCCATTCCATAACCTTGGAGGATTAAGGTTTCGTAGTAAAATAATTGGAACTCCTAATTTCACTCGAAGAATATGTGGTGGAAATCCTGCAGGATTTAAAGAATTTAAGAACTCTGTTGGAAAATGAATAGCATCTTCAGTATTAACAGTAGTATCAATGGATGTATATTCCTTAAATGTACCTCCAACATTTTCTAAAATAATACTATTAATTTCAAAAGCAGACAGATTTCGAGGCGTAATTATCGATCTATCGCAAAGCCACTCAAACGGTTTTTCTAATAGGCTATCAACTTGAGGATAAATGTGAGAAATTAGGTCATCTACAGTATATAAAATTGTACCAATATTATAATTGATTATAGAAATATAGCCGTGATTATTAAAAACAGTTCCATTTCCAATAGTTAATAACTTTAAAGGAAAGTCTGCATTTCCTCCCCAAAGTTGAACTCTCATATTAGTCGATAATCTGAGCGTTTGAACGCTTCTCCATATTGGCGATGATTTCAGATATGCTTCAACAATATCTGCGCTTGTTCCTCTTGCAATGACAGGTAATGTTTGTCGAAAATCTCCTGCAAAAACAACAGTTATTCCACCCATTAATTTACTGCAAGAGAGAATATCTGGAAGGCTTAGATTAAGGGCTTCAATATGAGCTCGAGGACTCATTGTGCATTCATCCCATATTATAAGCTTAGTTTCCTGTAGAAGTCTACCCAAAGGTCCATTTTTACGAATAGAACAAACTGATTGTTGTCTACACGAAACATTTAATGGCAACTTAAAAGTTGAATGTACAGCTCTTCCACCGTGGATAAGTGTAGCAGCAATACCTGATGAAGCCACCCCAATTGCAATATTTCCAGTTGACCTAATTTGAGCCAGAAGAAGATTTATCAAAAATGTTTTCCCAGTACCTCCAGGCGCATCTAAGAAAAAAAACCATACGATTATTCTTATTTATACTGCTAAAAATAATGTAAAATGCTTCAGATTGATCCGCTACTAATTTAGGAATATTTGTTTTTACATATTTTTTTAATTCATCACTATCAAAATTATGTGGCAACATTGTATCATGAACATTTATGTTCTTGTGATTCTTACGTATAGGAGTTAGTAAACCAAAATCACATAAATATTTTCCACTAAGAGTGATCACAATATTTTCAATTTCAATAAGACCTTTATTAAATATTTCATTGAAAAATTTATTTCGAAATTGTTAGTTTGCCGACGAATTTGATATAAAATATCTTGACAAAAATCCTTCTGGAACATTTCCCATAATATATGTGGTTCAGCTGGATGACAAAATACTAATACAATTGCAAACAATTCTCTTAATTTAGAAGAAGACTGGTATAATGAAGCATCGAATAAATTATCCTTCCAATGACTATCATTTTCTACTAAGCAAAGCACAACACATGCAGCTCGAAATGTCTGTTGTAGAACACCATTAACAGTCTTTAAATCATTAAATGAGATAGGATCTTTAACATTATGCAATAAAAGGCGCAAATAAAAACATTCACTTTGATTTGGATGAATAGTATATATTCTACCCAAAGCATCGTCTTCTTTAACTCCGGGAAATTATTCAACGGTAACTCCACGCTTCCTTCTAATAAATTTATTGCTTCGCTAAATATAATAGCTAGGTACTTCAGGATATGGCAATGTTTTAGCAAATTCATCTGAGCGACAAAGATCAAAGAAAGCTGTTAATGTAGTTTGCTGAGGACCATTAAGAACATTTTGCATATTTTCTTCAGTGAAGTAAACACGTTGATGATTTTCTAAATGAACTGCTAAATGAATGACAGTTGGATATCGTACATGAATTGGAAAATCAAAAAATCTCCAGTAAGCCTCGGATGAACATATATATCGAGCATTAAGATATTGATTTAATTCATCATTTTCATTTTCAACAGAAACTGTAGCTTGGTCTGACCCTTTGGTAATATATTTGCATATATATCCGATAGCTTGCACGGAATTACAAAACTCAACGTTTATATGCACATTGTAACAGCGCAAGAGGAGTGGACAGTATGGAACAATCCATCTATTGTTTATACCAATTAAATTACCTCGCATATGTAAAGCTGCTGATAAACCACCGTTTTCAGGACTTCTTCTGCGGTAACTGGGATAACCATCATCTGAAGTTTGAGTATCAGAAATAAATGCTCGAGGATATTTTTTGGAACAGTTTCATTCATCATGCATGGTAACGACCTATTCCTATCCTCGGATGGACCATGACACATGTGCCTGCATACCATTTCATACAGTATTGGATCAATATTTTTGTCCGGAAGCTCTGTAGAAATTATAACATCGATCTCGTCTGGTCGAATTTTAGTTTCTAACCACACCAAAATATGACTATGAGGTAATCCTCGTTTTTGCCATTCAATACTAAGTGAATAGCAATTAACTTTATTAAATACTTCCTTTTTAGTAATCAGGTCTATTAATTTCTTTAATTTTAAATGAAAAACTCTAGAAATAATATCATATCTATCTTTGGACGTTTGATCCGAAAATAGTTCCTGCTTTATTTCTGGCCATTCAGGGTTGCACGTAAAAGTTGTAAATAAATCTGGACGCCCATATTTACGCACATACGCAATAGCATCTTGTGATTTCTCATGTATATATCGTCGAGATCCAGTAACTGATGAAGGGAAAATTATGCGTTGCCCTATATTTTTAGGATTTACATTAGCATCTTGCTCAAGAATATCTCTGAGATGTATATAATCATCTGCTCGCAATTTTTGCTGATTGAAACGAATAAAAGCTAATCTTTCAGATATCATTTTAGCCATCATATCAACGCAATATTGATTCAATAAGGATTTATAATGATGCAGGAAGTTACCGTTATTGTTCCTTATCATAAATCTATATGCATAAAATTGCATACATGAAACTTTTCGCTGAGGATTAACATTTAGAGAAATATTTAAACAATAACCATCTTCGCCTCTAGAAAATATAAGAGGATGTTGCAGAGCATCGTAGGAACGATGTAATTCTGAAACTTTCTGCAATGGTCCATGCCGACAATATAGAACAATATCTCTAAGTCCTTTATCATCATCAACCATTAAAATAGCTACTTCGTTAGTAGTTGGAGCATTATAACGACCTCTGTGTTGGTTGACAGGTACGCGATCTGCACGAATTATTAATTTTAAATCCTCTAGGTTTCTATTATGTTCTACATTATATTTGAACTCTTTTATTAAATTATTATTTTGTAATAAAAAATCTTGCAATATTTGTATTAACTCATGGTTTAAATTTGGAATAATATTATTTCGTAGAGAAATTTGATCAGCTTCCGATATGAAAAAAATTTGTAAAAATTGTTCTTTTTCACCAGAAGCAGGAAATAAACTTCCTATACGATGGTAAACTTGCCCCTGAATTTTAAATGTAGGCATAAAATTACCTTCTACAATTTCCTTGACTCCTAATGAGGTCATTTGAAACAAACTATTATATTTCCTTATAATGGCAAGAAAATTTTTTGAGAAAGGATGTGTTCCTAATATTAATCCGCGTAGAGGCTCTATCAACTCAAGTTGAGGAAGTGAAATTTTGCCACCAGAACAGCACATTGAAGGTGCTTCACCTTTCCATTTTTTTGCTGAACAATGATTGCATATTGTGTTCATTACACCAATTTGTAAGTAGTTAATATGCAGGTAATCAAAAGCAGGATTGTATTCAAAAGTTGAGCGAAATTTTAAAGTTGCAGTCCTTAATTCGGCAATATTAGATGCAACTGTGTCTTGTTGTAAAAGTTCAAATTCAGTTTGTTGAGTAACAGTAGAAACTCGACGCAGAGCTATGAACTGTCTCTTTCGAACACGTCTAAAATTACTCTGATTAGTAGTCTCATATAATCGTAATGTAGACTGTCGTCTAGCATGTCTAGTATTCTACTAAGAGAACTTTTCAACGATCTGGGCATGATATTTTGAATTAAAAAACAATTAATCAGCAAATTTATGTGAATTAGGCAAGAAGCACAAATTTCTAGAAAAATATCGACGTTGGCTTGGTTATATGTAGATTAAACTTCGCCAAATCTTTTATATGTGATCCAAGGACATGTTCGCCACCTAGTGGTGAATACCAAATTTAAGCATTTAATAGAGCGAAACAACTTGCCGTGCACTCGAAATCGTTTAAAAGTATTATCCCCGAACTTAATATTATCAAAATCACTCGAATTTGAATTTTCATCAGTGTTGATTATGATATTATATTAAATGATATTTTTCTTTACTTATTTAAACACTTTAATAGTTAGCAATTTCGTTTATTTCAAAGAAATGCAGTACAATATTCTAAAAAAATCCCTGGTTAAAATAGAATTTCGAAATTATTCGAATATTGGTACTTATTATTGATATTTATACTTATGATCCTTATCGAAGATTTGGAACTTCCGACTTGTTGTTTGATCAAGGGGATCAAAATTTTCAACAGCATTTATAAAAATATTAAACGATTATTTTACGTATTATTATATGTTATAACCATCTTCATTATAGTAATAATCATTTCTAAAAAATTGCGCAGCATATTTCGTATTAATCCCAACAAAAACTAACTGTAACACATCCAATTAACTTATTTATGAATTTAATAAAGATCATGTAAATAAATAAAATGTTTGAATACATTTATTATTTCTGTTATCTTCAAGAATATGTGCACAAAAAATTCTGCATTCTTAAGTAACGTACAACTTATTTATACGAAAAAATATATTTCTCAAAACGAAATTGTTTGTCTGAAATACGTATATAACTTCTATCATACAAATATTTGGAACCAAAAAAAATGTATTTTTTATAGTTTATTTATATTAATTATAAATTCACATATTTTAAATAAAGTGCTTTGTTTCCTCTTTTTAAAAATTCATTTAAAATAATAAAATATTTAATGAGTAACACTTTATTTTGTAATGCATATTTACTATTTAAGTATTTATTACTAAAGCATATATTTAATATAAATATATATTTAACTATAACAATTTAATCAATATAATTGTAAGAAAATCTACGTTCGGTTTCAAAAATTGAAAATTGACCACTAAAACTGTTAACTTCATTTATTGTTAAAAGTAAAATGATTTTCAAGAAAAAACATAGCCTACGTCCTTCCCAAAATAATATAGAATCTGTATGCCAAATTTCAGAACAATCGGTTCAGTAGTTTATTCGGTTATCGTGTACCAAGAAAAACACGCTTTGCCTTTATAAATTAGTATATATATATAATATCATATCATAATATGAATATATATATATATATTATATCATTTATAAATTAGTATGATATGAAGTATCATCTCATATCATACTTCATATCATACTGTCTTAGGTAGGACATAGGCTATGTTTTTTAAAGTTTTAATGAAGTAATCAATATATTAATGCTCGATATATATGTTCATCCGAGGCTTACTGGAGATTTTTTGCTTTTCCAATTCATGTACGATATCCAACTGTCATTCATTTAGCAGTTCATTTAGAAAATCATCAACGTGTTTACTTCACTGAAGAAAATATGCAAAATGTTCTTAATGGTCCTCAGCAAACTACATTAACAGCTTTCTTTGAACTTTGTCGCTCAGATGAATTTGCTAAAACATTGCCATATCCTGAAGTACCTAGCTATTATATTTAGCGAAGCAATAAATTTATTAGAAGGAAGCGTGGAGTTACCGTTGAATAATTTCCCGGAGTTAAAAAAGACGATGCTTTGGGTAGAATATATACTATTCATCCAAATCAAAGTGAATGTTTTTATTTGCGCCTTTTATTGCATAATGTTAAAGATTCTATCTCATTTAATGATTTAAAGACTGTTAATGGTGTTCTACAACAGACATTTCGAGCTGCGTGTGTTGCGCTTTGCTTAGTAGAAAATGATAGTCATTGGAAGGATACTTTATTCGATGCTTCATTATACCAGTCTTCTTCTAAATTAAGAGAATTGTTTGCAATCGTATTAGTATTTTGTCATCCAGCTGAACCACATGTATTATGGGAAATGTTCCAGAAGGATTTTTGTCAAGATATTTTATATCAAATTCGTCGGCAAACTAACAATTTCGAAATAAATTTTTCAATGAAATATTTAATAAAGGTCTTATTGAAATTGAAAATATTGTGATCACTCTTAGTGGAAAATATTTATGTGATTTTGGTTTACTATCTCCTATACGTAAGAATCACAAGAACATAAATATTCATGATACAATGTTGCCACATAATTTTGATAGTGATGAATTAAAAAAATATGTAAAAACAAATATTCCTAAATTAGTAGCGGATCAATCTGAAGCATTTTACATTATTTTTAGCAGTATAAATAAGAATAATCGTATGGTTTTTTTTCTTAGATGCGCCTGGAGGTACTGGGAAAACATTTTTGATAAATCTTCTTCTGGCTCAAATTAGGTCAACTGGAAATATTGCAATTGGGGTGGCTTCATCAGGTATTGCTGCTACACTTATCCACGGTGGAAGAGCTGTACATTCGACTTTTACGTTGCCATTAAATGTTTCGTGTAGACAACAATCAGTTTGTTCTATTCGTAAAAATGCACCTTTGGGTAGACTTCTACAGGAAACTAAGCTTATAATATGGGATGAATGCACAATGAGTCCTCGAGCTCATATTGAAGCCCTTAATCTAAGCCTTCCA
Organism: Sycobia sp. Sy_11; assembly: GCA_018907035.1. NCBI lineage: Eukaryota > Metazoa > Arthropoda > Insecta > Hymenoptera > Epichrysomallidae > Sycobia > Sycobia sp. Sy_11. The sequence goes on from JACCIC010000129.1 coordinate 794,826, forward strand.
GATATTCTCTCTTGCAGTAAATTAATGGGTGGAATAACTGTTGTTTTTGCAGGAGAACAAGCGCAGATATTGTTGAAGCATGTCTGAAATCATCGCCAATATGGAAAAGCGTTCAAACGCTCAGATTATCGACTAATATGAGAGTTCACCTTTGGGGAGGAAATGCAGACTTTCC